>OZ024862.1:32541190-32588690 GCA_964017155.1 Oasisia sp. SBJ-2009 | reverse complement strand
CGCACGTGTTTCATAGCTGTCAACCGGGCGATATGTCATAAACAGCTTCCCACCAGTTGTAGTGTAAACGTACGTATTTCCTCTGTGGAGGACCCAAAGGCAGATGACAGCATCATCGAGAAAAATATACCGAAGTGTTGATGCCAGAACGTAGCATTAATAATATTATTGTTTTATTCCGCTTTCACTCATAGGTACTAATGCTGGGTTTGGAGGAACTACCCGCGCCCTCTAATTATGTCGTTCTGGCGTGCGATACAAAAAAACACCGACACGGCGCCCCATACGACCGCCACGCCTACGGCAGCTACGTGCAGAGTGGGCGGAGAGGCACCATGTCGGACGATTCACGATTGTTGACAGTTTTGCAGCTTTCAAACAGTGGTAATTTCGTTTGACAGGAGCGTGATGACTTTAGGCAACATTAATTTGCATAAACCCGGCGCGGTTATGCATTTGGAGATTTTGCTAACAGTAACATTGGTACCAGCCACCGCCGATGCAGGCACATCTGAAGCAAAGGCCAAAGCAAGTGTCGGTGGGCGGTGTCACACGTGTCGAACAGTGTCATAACTTACATAACATTGCTCTAAGATTTCTTACTGGTGTTGTACTCGGCAACTGGTAATCAAATCAGTAATCAAACGCATACGCAGGTTATCAAATATATACGGTGCGTCAAAAAGGAATTGCAAATAACGGTGAAAAAGACCATGTCATAGTTAGGTCAGTGTCCGGCAGATGGCGGTGTGAATAAAAATACCGTAGAGTCCTCTATAAAGGCAGGCAAGGCACCCTAAAATGGAGTAGATACGTTTAGTCTTTCAATGCATGATTTATTTATCTTTTTTCAGCATTTCCAATTGGATCATTTTCACACAGTCTGGGCTTTGAGGCAGCATTGAACAATGGTGTGGTAAAAAATGCAGGTTAGACAATATTTTGTAGACACATACTCAAGATTTTACTGAATTACTCTAGTTGTAGTGCAAGATTGGATGATTTGGCCCAAAATAGATTCGGCCCATTGTGCCGCATCATCCGTTTCTGCAATTGTTGAAGTTCGGCCTACTTGCACTTGCATGGGCCGAATCAACTGTATCTGCAACGGGTGCCAGCAAGCTACATGGGCCGAATTGTCCGTACTGCCTGTGAAGCGACCTGTAATCTGACTTTTTTCTTATATGTTGGGAAATATATTATTATTTTTAATACACAATAATTATTCAGTATTGTTAAAAAAATCAATCTTACTTTTGCTGTGTAACGATCAATTTTGCTATAGCATCAATGTGGGATAATATTTATTCGTCCTACTTCAACTTGCGAATTCTTTGTAACATGTACCTTTTTGTGCGTATTCTTTCATTGTGAATCAGCCATCGGAGTGGGCCGAATCATTCTGGTCCAAATGGGCCGAATCCGTTTTGGGCCAAATAATCCAGAACCCATATTGGATCACTTCACTCTTCATTCATACATTACCTTGTACATGATTTATTTGATGGTAACTAAGCATAAATGGAAATTATAAATAAGACTTATTCAACAGAACATAGTTTATATATTGTTATACATGGATTTGTTTGATTCTTAAATGTGTCAACATAATTTTAATAATTATGTGTTGATGATATGTAACATTTATACCATAAAGACGGCAGAAAATAAACAGTTATTTTAAAGTTGATTTATGCTAACAGCTTTGTGAATAAATAAACCCCGTCATTGTCTTCTTGTTTTCAGAACAATCCAAGAATTTTGTAACCGCATGTTTGGAAAATGCTGGTAAGAATAAATGCAGTTGCATAGATTTTCATACACATATATGATCAAGCAATATTCTACATTCTGATTTTCTTATCTTCATCAACTTGATGATTCTTCCCCCTAAGCTAAACTCAAAGCTTTGTATCAGCCACATGTTTCTATATATTGTCATGCGTTTATTATTAACCTGCATGTAATCGTTATACAATACAGTATATCATGTTAAAAGACACCATCCACCTCCGCTAATCCAAAATGGTTACATAATGCTTATTACAGCCTCTGGATTGAACTAATGTGATTGCAAATGGTTTACCCAACATGTTGTATGGTGCTAATATCTGCAACAGCATCCATAAATTCTAAGATGGTACCATAGGGTAATAAAATTGTTCCACCCTCTGGTTCACCCCAAACAAGCAACACATTTTCTGACCACTTCAAGGCCATGTTTAAATTTGTATTCTAGGGTCGCAGGGAGTTCCGTTTGTGGTCGCAGGCCACAGTAATCACGACAACTTGGAGACACTAATCAAACTGGACAAGATCTGCGGTTCGTGTCTGTCAAATCATGTGGCAAAGAGAGCTAGCACCAGACAGGTGTGTGTGTTTGTGCGTGCGTGTGCGTGCATGCATGCGTGTGTCAAATATTCTGTCTTATAATTTGTATTAAAATTCACTGATTACACAAATGATATATATGTGTGGGTGTGTTGATAGCACATTCAGAAATAATAAAAATAAAGAGTTGACTCTACATGTTTAAGGTGGACCATGTTTAAGCCTATGACGTCTTGGGCATTGTTTGCCAACGGGCCAATGTAATTATGACAAGTTATGGTTATCAATAAATACGGGTGTAAATATGTTGGCATAATTACGATGTATGCCCATCAACATGTATTCAATAAAAAAACTAATTGAAAATATATCGCAGAACTTTACTACTATAGATATCACCTAGATATCATCTAGATATCTCATGAAAGTTGACACCATCACTCCATTGCATCCACATCTGTAGACCGTGTCATACACACAGACAGAGTACAAGGGGGGCAACTGCAGTCCCTGGAATTTTAGGGCGGCAGACAAATGGATCACAAATTTGGCACTGGTACCCTGTTCCTATTTTCCAATGTCTATCATCACTGGAGCCAGCCAATTAGATGAAAAGCTTAATTTATGGCACTGCGTTGACAAAAAATGTTCCAACGATCCGCCATAGTAAAGCAGAACTGAGAAGTGAAGTCCCAAATGTTCTCAATCGACGAAAATTTATTATTTTGTTGGCGCATCAGTGATCTATGCTCTCTTTTTCAACCTGTCACTCATTCTCATCGCAGTGAGCTCCCAACTGTTGTTTCTTTTTTCCACTCTCCTGTTGGCAGGGCTTCATGCAGGATAAAAGTATTGCCAGTCACACATGTTTTGGTGGACAAATGGGTGGTAATGGTTAAGCCAGTTTACAAACTTTAAAATGTGCCCAATGACCTGAAATGGCCTACAAACACACATATGACACCATTTACATTCACTTTAAAGGCATAACTAACAATATCTATGGTTTTTGAAAAGTTTTTTTGCCCTTTCATTTGTTTACCTTCCCGCCCACCCATATTTCTACCCGTCCATATTCATTTTACCCGTCCAAACGACGGGTGGACAGGTCTCTGCATATAGCTATGCCTGTCGGTTCCCCTGAATAATTCTCCTTTGCATTCTGGGCTTCCTCCCTTGTTGTAGGGGCGTTCTCTCGCAGTAGCCGCAGCGAAGGTGTTTGAGGGGGTGCCAGGTCTGCCCCAGTTGATGTCTGCCGTAGATGAGGATGACGTCATGGAGGGACACTTTGCTGTTGTGTTTGGCGCGGTGTGTGGAGCTCTCGGCATTGATCTCCATCCCATCGTCCTTATGTTCCTGTTTGGGAGCCTGCAGACTGTCGTTGCCAGTGCCGTGAGACTGGGACATGTTGGACCGATGGAGGTAAGCAGGGTGTGTAACAGGTGGGTTGTTAGGAACAAAGGAATGGGAAAGTAACAGTTTATTTATTTGTATTGTGTAAAAGTATGTTTGTGAAAATGTTCATCAAGTTGGCAGTATATTATTCCAAACAAATTTCATACTTACACAATTAGCAATGTTCTACTTACTTCTACGTTTCGACCACCATCGGCGGCCTTCTTCAGGAACTGAATGTTCAGTTGTCACTGCTCGCTAGATGGCGTGGCGAGCAGACTATCCCACACGTGACTTAGTCTGTAGCCCCCCTCATCTCTGTTCATAGTTGATTCCGTCTTCCTAATCTAGATGGCTTCTTTTATCCAACGCGCACACCAGTGACCACTGAACATTCAGTTCCTGAAGTAGGCCGCCAATGGTGGTCGAAACGTAGAAGTAAGTAGAACATTGCTAGTTGTGTAATTATGAAAAAAAATTGGAATAAAGGCATGTTGTTCGTTAAAACATAATATTGTGTAAACAGTTGTTAAAAGGTATCTTTACATCCAGTATTTATACATTGGTTGGTAACACTGTCATGGGTAATACTATTCTGATTATGTGGCGAACACTGAATGAAAGTGAAAACGGAAATATTATGGCATTTTGAACGATGAACCATGACGAAAAATATATATAAAAGGTGGGGGAAATGATATGTTATGATGTTGGCAATTCAGTTGCTATATCAAAGGTGTTGTATTTTGTAATTTATGACTGGGTTAGATTGATTTTTTTGGCAAAACATGTCACTGTATCTTATTTCTTGTTACTTTTATCCTAACAAAAACATTTACTTTTGTAAGTCATAATTTTCTTGTTACTTTGTTTGTAATCTCTGCAGAGGTTACAAACAGCCACATGTGGACAATGAAAGGATCTTACTTAGGGTAGTAGTTGACAATACATACTTTTTTAATTCTATATAAAGCTGTATTATGCATTAATCCAAAATCTGTAATAATTTGCAGTACTTTTGTTGTAAAAATGTCACAATTATTGGAATAATAGCATCACATTCAACGAGTCCACATTTAAAGCCGTCCAAACTAATTTTCACACTAATGTAATGTTGCACACCTACTGCTCCGTGGTTTCAGGCCCAGAAACTCCAGTTTGTATGCCAGGGTCTCATTCCTTCCATTGCTGGCTGGTGAGTTTTCATTTGACGCTTTTGTTGGTTTACCTTTTTATGTGCTCTGTAGGTCAAGTCAGTATATGGTACACAATAAAACTACACATAGTCACCATTCCAACTACTTACAGACATCTTTGTTGTGGTTTTGCGGGCAAAGCCTGACTACATCAATATTCTAGAGATAATTAATAGTTTCTACTCTGAGTTAATCACCATGTGAACATGATAAATTATTCTGCTACTGGCAGTAGTAGTAGATCAACTATATAACTGTTTATTGTTTGTCAGGGGTGATTGATTGATTGAATTTATTTGGTAAAACATTATAATACATATAAATATAATATTTACCGAGGATAGACACATTAAAGCACACAATAGCACACTTGTTTCCAATGTGGTCCTCCAGGGGTGAGGATGACCATGGTTACCATTATCTTTTTCATTGTCTTTTCTTTCCTCACTTTTCTCTCAGTACATTCTCCATCAACAGTCTCTAATCCTTGCATCCTTTGCAGTTCTTCTCCACTCTCCTCCCACTCTCTCCAGATCTCTCTTAACTTTGACACAGTTCTTCCATGTATATCAATGTACATTTTGCAGGAGTTCCAAGATGTCCGTAGATGACGTCCACATCCGCTGGCCGCTGGTGGACACTGTCCAGAACTGCCACGACACGATGTTCTCTAAGCTCTTTTACAGTTGAACAAACACTTGTTAATGATGTGAATATTCTTATAATAAACAGTCAATGACAAACTGCTTTATTTTGCCAAGTTTCTTTTGTATTTATCATCCATATATATGTATTAATTATTGTTATATATATATACAGTGTGTGTATATATATATATATCTACGTTAACTTTGGGCATTGTAAATGCATCTCCCCCTAAGCACCGAGGTCTACTCACCTCTTTCTATATTCACTTGCTTTCTTGGACTGCTGGTCCCTGATCTTTAAATTGGCAGTGTATTTGACAAAAAATTGGTTCATACAGGTAATTATGTATAATGAGACTGATATGAGTTAACAGCCAGTTATCAGGCTCACATGTATAGTGGGATTCACAGAGTTGACGTCACCAAGACAGTAAATACAAACAGGACCAAGAACCGTTTCAATAACTGATGTCTGTTTAATCAAAAGAACTCGGTGACTCTTAACAAACTTGTGTGCATGCTGATATGGATATGTGTAAAATATTGTAAAGCCTCAATTTATTTTTTAGATCGATTTATTTTAAACTGTTTTAAATTATTTATTATTTATTAATTCATTTAGTCAAATAATCACATAAACTAAGTTTTAATGTCTTAAATTATTTTAATTAGTTTTATAGATACATATCGTATATTCTCTACATTATAATTTATATTTACGCTAATGTCTTAAATTACATATTATTTGAATAAATTTTAACAAATATAGTTTGCATGTTTTATGTACCCATTTCAATCTCTATGACTGCCCAGAGTAAAATAAACTATTATTATTATTAGCAATATTACTCACCAGGTGATGACAACAACGTGAAGAATTAAAGAAATGATGCTAAGCTTGACACTAATTACCTGCACTAATATTTATGTTTTGTTAGACTTTTAACGATAAATGGCACTCGCCAATAATGGGCGCAGTTACCCGGCGGTAAAGTCATCAGATTCTGTTTGCGATATCTTATTGCAAGATTTGACAACAGTAACAAGGTAGTTGATTACGTGCAGCATGATAAAAATGACACTATTTCACAATGAAAATGCTTCTTTAATGATGTCACTCCTAATGCAGTGACACGTCATGCAGTGACACGTCATGCAGTGACACGTCATGCAGTGACATGTCATGAAGTGACCCCTCGAGCTGGGAATTGGTGACGTCTCCGTGGTCACCTGGCACGGCTGACCCATGTCCTGAATCGCCGGACCCATCAACATTTACTGCCACCGCACATGGCATCTCTTTGTCCCGTGTCACGGAGGCACACGTAGTCCCCAGAGTGTCACCGGCAGCACCCTGACTGTCACCAGTCGGTGACACTGTCAGTTGCTCTGTGGCGTGACCGTGGCTAGATTCCTTGGCGAGTTGGTCTGTCCTCCTCAGCAGACAGGCCTGCTTGTAGGGCGGGTCAATGGGGGATTGGGTCGGGGCGTGGAATGTGTACTCCTTGCCCGGCTCCAGCTGCAAGACAGCAACTGAACAGTCAGTGGTGGATGTAAACAGGGTCGTGTTTATTGCAAATCTACGAACTTCCAGGTGGTTCTGATATCCTAACCAAATATGTCCGTCATAGACGGGAATTATAATTTATCAATAATTCCAGGATGTCTGTTAAGTTATCGAGAAATTATAATTACCATCTATGACAGACATAGGGAGTCTGTTGACTTTTATATTTATTTGTAAATGTAGAAATATCATTATCAAACACTCCAGCGTAGAAATAGATGGTGAGAGACATCAGGAATCAGGAGCACTCAGAACAAACTTCTCCGAACAAGCCAACTTGACTCAAATTATACTGGTGTTGTCACAAACCAACTCAACTCAAATTGTTTTGGTGTTGTCACAAACCAACTCAACTCAAATTGTTTTGGTGTTGTCACAAACCAACTCAACTCAAATTGTTGTGGTGTTGTCACAAACCAACTCAACTCAAATTGTTGTGGTGTTGTCACAAACCAACTCAACTCAAATTGTTTTGGTGTTGTCACAAACCAACTCAACTCAAATTGTTGTGGTGTTGTCACAAGCCAACTCAACTCAAATTGTTGTGGTGTTCTCACAAACCAACTTGACCCAAATTATTCTGCCATTGTCACAAACCAATATTGTTCTGGTATTGTCACAAGCTCAAGTGGTTTTCAATAATGTTTTTGTTATCGTACATTAGCAATTGGCAGAATTAGCAATTGGCAGAAGTGGTCCAAGAACAAACAAGAGTGATATAATGTAGATTACTTAATTCCTAAATATCCTGAACATATCCTTTTCTGGCGATATTACCAGGCTCACCTGCAGCGGGTAAGTTCTGTCAGAATCATAGGCACTCAGATCTCCACAGGTGAGGAAAGGCACAATCACTCGGTTTGGACCCTCCAGACTGTTAAAATCAACATCTGAAACACATAGCATTAGGTTGAAACATTCAACAACTGGGAGTGATGTCTAGGTTGAAACATTCAACAACTGGGAGTGATGTCTAGGTTGAAACATTCAACAACTGGGAGTGATGTCTAGGTTGAAACATTCAACAACTGGGAGTGATGTCTAGGTTGAAACATTCAACAACTGGGAGTGATGTCTAGGTTGAAACATTCAACAACTGGGAGTGATGTCTAGGTTGAAACATTCAACAACTGGGAGTGATGTCTAGGTTGAAACATTCAACAACTGGGAGTGATGTCTAGGTTGAAACATTCAACAACTGGGAGTGATGTCTAGGTTGAAACATTCAACAACTGGGAGTGATGTCTAGGTTGAAACATTCAACAACTGGGAAACAGAGAAACTACAAGAGTATTCTCGATCATTTAGTCATTGATCGCACAGATTAGGCTATTCAATGCCAAAGCCTGTAATGCATTAACCATCTGAAAGAAATATGAACATTGTCATGGAAAATTGTGGAAAAACCATTGCCAAAAAATATTGATATACCATTATTTCCGAGTAGCTTTTCTCCTGAAGTGATATGGAGATTCATTTAATAGCATACTTTTTGGTGTGTAAAATCCTTAACTTCTCTTTTATCATTTGTTTGATTAGCTTAAAATGAATTACTAATGTCAGCTAGTGTGCTATGGCTTATAACAGATATGGTTTATCTTGTATGAAATGTAACATGAAGTCTTGAAATAGAGAATTATAATAAGATTTCTATGATTTGATTATAGACAACATATTTGACACTACTGCAGAAATATCATTGAGTTGTTCAGCCAGTCACTAGGATCACATTCCTTCCTCGTAAGCATTTACAATCCTGTTTAAGGTTTGTTCCTTGGTTTATACATAAAAGAAGGTATGCTGCCTTCCAAACTGAAGGTATATTATCTGCCACACTGAAGGTACCTGGTATGCTATTTGCAAAACTGAAGATATGCTACCTGCCAAACTGGATTCATTCTAGTTCATGAGTGTGTGAAAGTTGCACCCACATGTTCAGATCGTAATTAAAACATTCCCATTTTTAATACACTCTACCACCAACTCTGCAGCTGGGTAGTCCAAACACAAGGCTCTTGGATGCTTGACATTTGCAGTTTCACATATTCAGAACCAGCAATTCTGCAAACGGTCTGCAAGTCTTCATCAACAGTAAGAGTAATTAAGAGAGAGACAGAGTAAGAGTAAGTAAGAGAGAGTAAGAGAGAGTAAAGAGTAAGAGTAATTAAGAGAGAGTAAGAGTAAAAAGTAAGAATAATTAAGAGAGAGTAAGTAAGAGAGAGTAAGAGTAAGTAAGAGAGAGCAAGAGTAAGTAAGAGAGTAAGAGCAAAGAGTATGAATAAGTAAGAGAGAGTAATAGTAAGTAAGAGAGAGTAAGAGTAAGTAAGAGAGTAATAGTAAGTAAGAGAGAGTAAGTAAGAGTAGAGTAAATAAGAGAGAGTAAGTAAGAGAGAGAGAGAGTAAGAGCAAAGAGTAAGTAAGAGAGAGTAAGAGTAAGTAAGAGAGAGTAAGAGTAAGTAAGAGAGAGTAAGAGCAAATAAGAGAGTATGAGTAAGTAAGAGAGAGAAAGAGTAAGTAAGAGTAACTTTATTCGCAAGTACAACTCACCGTAGTGATGATCTAGCAGGGGGTTGGACATGGTTGGCACATACCCCTCTGGAGGGGAGTAGTTCTCACACACAACAAATGCCTCTGTCAAGTCAGAAAAGCACATCAAAATGTCAGCCACCAAAATACAAGTAGAACCTTAAAGATGAATGCATTTGTGCTGCTGGCATGATAACAGGAGTAGTGCACAAACTCCCAGATAACAATCAATGGGGATTTTGCTTTAAACAAGGCCTAGAAATACAGCACTAGCAATTCTACATCTACAACACGTGTCTGGTGACATTTATATTACACAAACGGAGTTGTTTTTCTTCCAACATAAGTTAAACTTTCGAAACAGAAACAGTGTGGCTTCTTTGAGTGATTAAATTTAGTCTTACTTGGAATTCTGCAACCTCTAAGTAAACTGATTTGATTATACTATAGTATATATACCATGCTGTTTTTTAATTCAGTAAATAAATTAATTTAGTGCATGTATTGAACATTAAAGTTTTATTGTGTTTTTGTGATAAATAAATATTTCCTGACCAGAGGACATGACGTTACATTAGCAAAGAAACGGTTGAGATTAAATATTAGAAAGATCAAATCACAAAGTTCACAAAGAACAGTAAATGAATGGAACAGATTATATGCTGATTGTGTAGGTGCTAGTAGTGTTAATGTTTAAAAATAAAATCGACATATACCTCAGGAGGGCGGGATACATTTAGATAGCTACAGTTTTAGGTTGTACTCTCGTTAAGCGAAAGGGCTTCCTAGTTCACCTGCCATCTACAGTTGATTTCCTACGTGGCAATCTTTTTTAAATTATTAAAGAGACACACAGGGTCCATACACATCTGGACATTTGAAATTCAAGGCTATTCAAGAATTGTCAAGGCTATTTGAAAAATAAATTCAAGACTGTTTTAATGACATATGTACTTTTAAGTGCAGTAAAATAAGTTAACATTAAAAATGGCAGTAAAATAAGTTAACATTAAAAATGGTAGTAAAATAAGTTAACATCAAATTTTTTACTAGACTAGGAAAACAATGGCGCCGACCACAATGAAAACCTGATTGTCCAATGTGCATGAGTTATTTTTGTGCGTAGACTTTTCCTTTTCTGGCTGTTATTCGTCACAACAATTGAGTCAAAACAATATTTTATTGACCACAAATAAATTCAAGACTTTTCAAGTCTACTTTGCAAAATTCAAGGATTTCAAGGCCTTGAATTTGGTCCAATCAAATTCAAGGCTTTTGAAGACTTTCAAGGCCCCGTACGGACCCTGGACACAGAGCATAAGAAGCTGGAGCCAGACCTATGCTGGAGTTTCGACTGCTCCGAGGCTTGGCGACAGTGACAAGGGGAAAAAATATCTTGAGTTGTGAGTACAGAAGGGACACGTCTTTGCCTCGGAATATCTGAAACCAAACAACACATTTTATTGTGTTATTGGACTCTATTTTTCTATCTAACTATTCAGCCTGTCTTTCACTTTAGTTAGCAGTGTTTTGGCTGTGATTAAATTATATTGGGAAAACTACTTAAAAATAAAATGATTGACTGTATTGAAATTCCAATTTTTGGCACATTTTATTATGTGTCACTTGCATTAGGAGAAACTGATTTGTTTCGCAATTTGAGGCATTACAAATTAAAACAGAAAAATACATCAACTTACCTTTGCCACAAATGTTCCACCTCTCTTCAAGACATGGGTTGTAATGTTAAGGGCCTGAAAAAGCAACGCATTTAGGCAGTTACAGAATGGCTATATTATATTGTCAAATTAATTGTTTTATTTTAAACAAAAGAAAACAAATTATGCATGTTCATAATATGTCACAATATGTTATTAATGAAACATATATATATATTATAAATTTTTAGGTATATATACATATATATATATTATATATATATGTATATATATATATAATATATATATATATATATTATATAATATATATTATACAGTACCTGATTAAATTAAACCCGGATAATCAGGATATAATTTGATATGAGAAACAATCTTCAAATGCTAACATAATTATACTGATAAAAATTTGATACATTATTAGTGTTACATGCATGATATGTACATCTTTTCATTGAAGACACCTACATTTTGTCATTCAATCATTTTATTTTAAAGTAGTTTTCCCCAGTATAATTTGATATGAGAAACAATCTTCAAATGCTAACATAATTATACTGATACAAATTTGATACATTATTAGTGTTACATGCATGATATGTACATGTTTTCATTTAGGACATCTACACTGAGGACCAGAGTCCAGATTGATGACGGCCTCTGTGCAATGTACTTTAAAATAACAAAATTAATAAATAACACAACAGTGAATTGTTAATATGAACTACGCAGTTTGTCAATGAATGGTGAAACAGTTCCATGGTGTGTGTTGCGGGAACCTACAGCTAGCAGTAGCTGTGCCTGGATGTATTCATCAATGTCATGGAGCCCGGTCACTGCAAGGCAACACACACTTTCTTACTTAAAACAACAAAATATTTTCACTAATTCTCAGATATTTAAAACACTTTTCCGGTATTGTGTAAAAATATTTGTTACAACAATTACATATAATTCTACAGCAATAATAAACATTATAAAATACCATTAAAACAGTGGATTGATTTTTTTAATTAGAATAGTTGTAGATTGACGAATTACCTTATATTACCTAAACTGTTCTTCACAGCTTGCATAAACCCTCTCATCAAGTCATGTCTGAAGTCCATCAGAAACCCTTAAAAACTGTTTATATAACCCAAAATAGCCTACTATTTAGAGACGTATCAGTTAATATCTGACCATCTGTAGGGAGTGGTGGTCACATGATAGAGCGCCGGACTGTCAATCGAGGGGACGTTGGTTCAATCCCACCTACCGCCGTTTTTAAACTTAGGCAATTTCATTCACCCGACATTTGCTTGTGTCTTTTGAAAGAGACACTAAAAGCCGGTGGTCCCTTCTATATGGTGTCTATGTGAGGGGAAGAAAAATATCCACTATAGGGGGTAAATGTGTAACCTGTAGTGGACTCAATAATTCTAGAGAGAAGGACAACTCCTGCATTAGCTTAAGTTTGGGCTGTTTGGAGGTAAACCACCTAAGACCTAAGATCTGCATCTCCACAAATAAACACATATGTCTGGAGCCCCATCTATAAATCAGCTACCATCTGAAGCTTTATCAAAAAGTCTTACAGGCTGGAGTCCAGTCAATAAAATCTTACCATCAGGAGCCCCATCACAGACTACCAGGTCAGCCTGATCTCCCTTGAAATGACCAATGATCTCTGTAGCAGTCGACACCTGGAGAATAATTTTAATATATTAAAAAAAATGTCATATAAATCGCAGAGATGGAGTAATCGTACTCTTGTACTTGTACTCGTACTCGAGTACGAGTACTTTTTGAGTACGAGTACTCATACTCGAGTACGAAGCAAAGTAATCGTACTCGTACTCGAGTACATTACCAAAGTAATCGTACTCACGATTACTTCTCACGATTACTTTTTTTCATATGAACAGTTGCAAGCAAATATATTAGACAGATAAAAATGGCAATATTAGAAGTAATCTAATAAATGTAATAATAATTGAGGTATTCATTTTCTATTACTGTTGAGCATGTCAGTTAAATAAATATTCTGTCATATTCCCCTAATTAATACTGTCTCTTCCCAAAGAAGCCACATTTCACCCTCCTGCTTAGTACAAAGTACAAGTTATATTGTGACAGTCCCTGTGAAGCACTGCAGAAGATTAGCATCCCCTAACATCTTGCTTTGTAATTTTAGAAGCCATGCCACAGCCCCACCTGTACAGTTTGCTCTGTCAGTATGGTGTGAAAGACTGGGCAGTTAGCTGCTAAATCCTTGTCCATTATGTTTAAATCTAAACTGTAAACCTGTCTATATCCCTAACTATTCTGTTTGTCCCATATGATATATGACATATTTGAATTGGATATTATTGTTAATATATTTTCCTCTTGATACTTCATTGATATATTTGAACCACCACTAAATTGGCACTCATTATAAAACTTGTATGCTATTTGTTACAGTATCACTAGGATATCTTTAGTTTGTAGTATCATGATCTATATGGACATCTTGAGTATCAATCC
This sequence comes from Oasisia sp. SBJ-2009, assembly GCA_964017155.1. Taxonomy (NCBI): domain Eukaryota; kingdom Metazoa; phylum Annelida; class Polychaeta; order Sabellida; family Siboglinidae; genus Oasisia; species Oasisia sp. SBJ-2009. Next base: position 32,574,844 of record OZ024862.1, on the reverse strand, counting down.
AGTATTAAATGGTTCATTCAACACTTGAGAAAGTCATCTGATTATTATTAATAATAATAACATCTGGATGGCAGTTAGCAGTTAGAACACTAGATATTGGCACAGCAACAGAAAAAGAATGACACCTGATTCTGTGGAGGTCGCCTTTACGGTAGAAACAGAATATTCATTTAAAGGAATCATAAAAAGTAATCATGATTACATTCTTAAGTAATCGTACTCGTACTCGAGTACATTGTAAAGTAATCATACTCGTACTCGAGTACATTGGTTTTCTAAGTACTCGTACTTGTACTCGTACTCATGCATGTTCAAAGTAATCGTACTCGTACTCGAGTACATTTGTATTGTACTCGCTCCATCTCTGATAAATCGACATGTCAAATAAACCCCCATTGTGACAATTTGCAGTTCTGCAGTTAGTCATTAGAAATACTTTAATCATGCTTCATTGGGTGGCAGTTACATGTGTATTGAATGAATGGGTAGAGCTGTTCTCAGAACACAGAATTTATACAATCAGAAAGACGCCAGTTATTAATTTCTATTTTCCAGATAATGCAACTCCAGTATAACAGTTTATCTATTTGATTCACCAAAATTCCCCATTTCTGGAAATCAAAAATTTGGTGTACATGTACAGACATTTTTTTTATCAAGATCTATTATATTTATTTTTCATTTAAACATGTGTGTATGCATTTTTTTGTATACTTGTATTGCATTTGAGGCTTTGGGCAGATTCTGCGGGGATTAGCATCTTTTGTGGGATTAATTGAATCAATCTGTCACATACAAAAGCAGTGTGGTTGTGTGACCAAGAGTTAGAGACTGCCACACCTTGGTGATGTCTCCTTGAATCTGGACGACTCCAGGTATAGGAGCCATGGCCTGCAGATCTACGGCAACAATCTTTGCTGTTTCTTTCTCACCAACATCAGCTGACCTTAAACAGACAAGAGTAGTCAATATTATTTTGCTCACTCAAGTTGTAAATGTATGTGTATATAGGTTATGCAATGTATGTTAGTAAATACATACCAGTGTGTGTGTGTGTGTGTGTGTGTGTGTGTGTGTGTGTGTGTGTGTGTGTATGTGTGTGTGTGTGTGTGTGTGTGTGTGTGTGTGTGTGTGTGTGTATGTGTGTATGTGTGCATGCATGTTGTGTGTGGGGTGTAGGATGTGTGTGTGGAGTGTGTGTGTGTGTGTGGGTGTGTGTGTGTGTGTGTGTGTGTGTGTGTGTGTGTGTGTGTGTGTGTGTGTGTGTGTGTGTGTGTGTGTGTGTGTGTGTGTGTGTGTGTGTGTGTGTTTATGTGCGTGTGTGTATGTGTGCATGCATGTTGTGTGTGGAGTGTAGGGTGTGTGTGTGGAGTGTGTGGGTGTGTGTGTGTGTGCGTGCGTGCGTGCGTGTAAGCATATGTGCATGCATGTTGTTTGTAGTGTGCTGTGGTGTGGAGTGTGTGGTGTGTGTGTGGTGTGTGTGTGGTGTGTGTGTGGTATGTGGTGTATGCATGTGTGCAAGCACACATAATATATACACCTCAACAACAGATAGTGATATACAAATCAAAGTATTTACCTGAGTTTTCTGGCCAACACTTGACTCCAACTGCCGGGCGCTGCACACAAGTCTACCACCTTTGTCACGCCTGTGGTCAGATGACATAACAAGGTGAGATAATATGATGGCTGGTCAACAATCAGTGCATCACTGCATATGTTTAGTTTTCACATGTTCAAATATTCTGCTCACATAATATAATGACAGCATCACTACTCACTAGCATATCAAAAAGTAGCTTTTTGGAAATATTAGATATTCGTATGTTATTAAATATATTAATATAACTAGGTTTTCCGAACAGTACAAGATTATTCAGGTGAGCTTACCTTTAAATATATCAAACTCTTCATTGATCTGGAGTAGTTTGAAGGCGCTGCGAGCCCTCCAACCTTCCTCTTTAGCCAGGCGGTAGTAGACATCTCGCTTGTCCTTGGATGACCTTCCCATCACGTCCTCATGTCACACACTGCACATAGATAGTCAGAGGATTCCTGTAATATTTAAACATGGCAGAAATAAAAAAGAGGCTGATAGATTACAACATATGAGTGCCAGCAAATACACACACTATTATGCAGTGGTGCATGACGTTACCCAGAAGCAAACATCTTCCATCAGATAAAGATATCCTTGCCTGCCAGAGGTTGCCACAGCTCATTATGTCAACACCAGCATCCATTACAAAACTGTAGTTATGTCCCCCCCTCATGAGACATACTAATTACTTCATCATAGTTTATGGCTGTTGTGGATATTAAAATATATATATATATATATATAGATGTATATATATATATAATATATATAATACACACACACATATATATGGTAATACCCACAAACAGGGTTGGCAGTTGACCCCTAAACATCCATGTGTACGAAATGATATAATCCATTATACCACTTGTTAATATATTATACATTAAATAAATAACTACAAATAACAACATTTTGAGCATTGTTATTTCTTTTGAGCATGCTCTGTATGTGTAACTAAGAGTGTGGGCTGAATCATCTGTCTGAGTGAGTTTGAGTGGGCCAAATAATCCGCTGGGCTGGGTCGAATCATCCGGAACCCCCTCCAATGGAGTACGTAATTTGTACATAGTCATGGAGCCTTCATGACTACGTACAATCTCTTAACCACTGCACTCTAATATATTATGCTCTTTATTTTAACTGATATACACAATATACACCGAGTTTTAGATATTATATCATGCCACTGTATGTATTGTTGTTATTTATTTAATTTTACCAGGTTTTTTTATTCTTCACCGTTTGTCTTTTATATGTGATTGTACGAAGGTAGGACAAAACCCCCTCCGGACAAAACCCCCTCCATACATAACTCCATCAAGACATAAGCTCTTTCCGGACAAAACCCCCTTGGACAAAACCCCCTCATCATAGATACTAGCCTCAAGAATTTTCAAAATAAGTAAACTTAACTAGGCTGTATATTTGTGCATACTATATATAATATAGCGGATCGGTGGTGCTGAACAACAATCTTCTCTTCTCCTGAAATTTTAGCTTAACTTAATAATTGTATAAATATATTTTAAAAACAAAATTGGACGCATTCAATTGTAATTATAATTTTAAATGATATTTTAGTTATCTTATAATGTATGTCTACTAATTTAAATTATATTTTTAGAAGATAATACATATATATTTTAAACAATTTTAAAGGACATTTTATATATACTTATTTATTTATTAACTATTTTTTTTCATTTTAAAGAACAAATTATGTACAATATGTATATCTTATATATATAGCTTATATTTATTTGCCATATTTCATTTTATTGTATATACATATATATATATATATATATATATATATATATATATATATATATATAGGCACTATATGAGTCAACGCCAGACTACATTCCAATTCATCATGTAACTTATTATGCTGAACTTATTACATTGAATATGGCAATAAAGCTTTATTATTATATATATATATATATATATATATATATATAAATTTTGGTATGTAAAAAATGTAAATACATACCAAATATTTTATAATTATTAGCATAATAAAGGTGCTATTCAAGCAAGTTACCCTCTGTCTAGTATCATTGATGAGGGGGTTTTGTCCGGAAATGGATTGTCTAGAAGGAATTATGTATGGAGGGGGTTTTGTCCAAGGGGGTTTTGTCCGGAAATGGCTTATGTCTAGAGGGAGTTATGTATGGAGGGGGTTTTGTCCGAGGGGGTTTTGTCCAAGGGGGTTTTGTCCGGAGGGGGTTTTGTCCGCGCACCGATTGTACATATGAATATGTATGTAATCTTTTTTCTCGGGCAACGAAGGCTGAATAAATTAATAATAAGTGACTGTTTTCATGTTTTTTTCGAAGTGCGGGTCTAAACTACAAAAATACCAAGACATTTAGTCAAGTTAGTGTGCAAATCGACATCGTTCTTCATCATGTTGTGGGCGATAATATGAATTAATATACTATAGTTTGTTTTTCGTACATTATAAAAATATTCAGCGTCAGCCTATTTAAAATGTGTTACCATATATTTCTCATATGGATCAGTTCATCGTTACAATAAGCCATATTCCAATAAGAACCGTCATCTCCATAGAATTATAAACCAAAATTAGAAAAACAACATTTGCCTAATACATACCATAACACTTACACTGAAAAATTAGCTTATGTTACTGGAACATGACTAGTTTTGCGGCTATCCCAGAAATATAATGCAATGGATAGAACATCTTTCTAGATCCTCAGTGAATATCTTGGATTTGTTGTACCTGCCAACGCAACTAGGGAAGCATTAGCCACAAAGTGTATAAAAAGAAGAATACCAGGTTTTGCTGGAAAAACAAAATAAGTATGTCAGCTAGTTCTCCGACCAAGTTGTTGCAAGATATAAATACACTTCTTTGTCCATAAGTGTAACGCTACTTCAAATTTAATAGCGCCATCTATCGGAATGAAATACACGATCCGCTAGGTGGCGAGAACCTGCAAGAAGATGGAAATCGTGCAAATCGCTAAGGAAAAATGCAACAAATCAAAAACTCCTATAAATTTAGAAGATTCGTCCAAAGAGGTATACAGTTTTGTGTGATTAGGATTTTGTAATTATAATTGTAAAGTCAAAATGTTAAGGTGACACATGTAAATACTAGATCAATAATTACTATTCTGACATATTGCACCATAAAAGGCCTAGCGTGTAATCGTGATATTAGCTGATCGTTGCAGTTTTGTAGGCAATATTGATCTGTAATATATACTGTGATGTGCCTGCAAAATACAAGGAATGTATGGTCACATGTATATTAAACAGGTTGCAATTTTTTAAACTAGTTTCGCAGGGGGGATACACAGAGAAGCCAAATACTAGAGGCATAGCTAAAGACAGCAAAAAGAAATCAGCAAAAAACAGCCTGGAAAGCCCTACGAAATTTGGTTATAAATGTGTTTGTTTAAATGCAAGGAGCATAGTAAACAAAAGAAATGAACTAAACATTATGGTAGACGATATTGACCCTCACATAATAGGTATAACTGAATCTTGGGCCACCCCCGATATATCAGATGCCGAATTAGGAATGACAGGATATGTAATGTTTAGGAAAGATAGATTAGGAAGAAGGGGAGGCGGAGTTATTTTATATATTAAAGAATCCATCCAGGCTTATGAAATAAAATTAGAAAAAGAAGCAGAATGTGAAGCTGTCTGGTGTAACATAGTTACAGGAAACTCAACATTAACTGTTGGGTTAGTTTATCGTAGTCCAAACATAAGCATAGAAGAGAATGAAAAAATGCACAACGCTATAAAAGAAGTGAGTAAACGGGACTGTATTATTATGGGGAATTTTAACCATGGGCATATAAAGTGGACATCTCTACAGAGTCCTGGGAGAGAGGATCAAGAGTTTTTAAATTTAGTACAAGATAGTTTCCTTTTTCAACATGTGTTAGAACCAACCAGGGACAAGAACGTGTTGGACATAGTTTTGAGCTCACAGAAGGAATTTGTTGATAATGTCAATATATGTGAGCCACTGGGATGTAGTGATCATAACCAGATACATTTTATCATCAAAGTAAAAGGAGAACGGAACAGAAAAATACGGTACAGGAAAAATTTTCACAAAGGAAGATATAAGGACATGAGGGAATATTTAGCGAAGATAGACTGGAATAACACACTGAAGAATAAGACAGCAACAGAATGCTGGAATATCTTAAAGAGGGAAATTGACTGCGTCGTTGACAAATTTGTCCCCTTGAAAAAACAAGGGAAAAGGTCAAAGAAGAAACACTTATCGAAGGAAGCCATTAGAAAAATCAAGTACAAGCAAATGATGTGGAAGACATATAGACATACTGGAAGTGAAGAAGACTATGCCATTTATAAAGAAGCACTTAATCAAGCTACAGCTGAAATTAGAAATTCGAAGAGAAGCTATGAACAAAAAATAGCTTTCAACATAAAACATGACAGCAAGAGTTTTTATGCGTATGTTCGAAGTAAACAGAAAGTTCAAGATAAGGTCGGGCCACTAGAAGGTAGTGATGGAAACATAATAACGGAGGGATTCTTAATGGCAGAAAACCTAAATGAATACTTTAGTTCGGTGTTTACCAGGGAAGATATTAGTACATTACCAGTACTAGAGACTAAGTTCGAAGGGAGAGAGTGTGACTATTTAGGACAACTAACTGTAACCCAAAAAATGGTAGCTATGAAAATAAGAGATATGAAGGATAATAAATCACCAGGAGTGGATGGGATTCCTCCCAAATTACTACTGGAAATTGTAGAACAAATTAGCATACCACTTGCAACAGTGTTCAATTTGGCATTAGAGGAAGGAGTGGTTCCGGTAGAATGGAAAGAAGCAAACATCATACCATTATTTAAAAAAGGATCAAGAAGCAAGTCAGAGAACTATAGACCAGTGAGTTTAACATCGGTGATTTGTAAACTATTAGAAAGACTAATTAAAGATCACTTGGTTGATTTTCTTGTTAAAAATAAATTGATAAACACATCTCAACATGGGTTTTTAAAAGCGAGGTCATGCTTAACAAATATGTTATGTTTTTTGGAAGATGTCACAAAGTGGGTAGATGAGGGATCACCAGTAGATATAATCTACTTAGATTTTAAAAAAGCCTTTGACAAAGTGCCACACCAAAGATTACTACTTAAACTAAAGGCCCATGGCATAGGAAATAGTATGATTAACTGGATAGAAAAATGGCTTATTGATAGAAGACAAAGAGTAGTAGTTGATGGGGAGGTTTCAAATTGGAAATCTGTTTTGAGTGGAGTACCGCAAGGATCAGTATTGGGACCTATTTTATTCTTAATATATATCAATGATTTGGATGATGACGTAACAAGCAAGGTGTTGAAGTTTGCGGACGACACAAAAGTGTTTAGGAAAATAAAAAGTGATGCAGATAGACAGCATTTACAAGATGATCTAAATAAGTTGATAGAATGGTCTGAGAAATGGCAAATGCTGTTTAACTTTGGAAAGTGTAAGTGCCTCCACACAGGACATGGGAATGAAAATGCACAATATACAATGGGTGGTACTGTACTAAATACTACTGTAAAGGAAAAGGACTTAGGTTTAACCATTAGTGCTGACATGAAGGTATCAGAGCAGTGTGGAATTGCAGCAGCGAAGGCAAACCAAATTCTTGGATTAATTAGGCGAAATATAGTATACAAAGAAAAAGAACTAATAATACCGCTTTATAAAACAATAGTTAGGCCTCATTTAGAATATTGTATACAAGCATGGAGGCCATATCGCAAGAAGGATATTGATATGCTAGAAAGAGTACAAAGGAGAGCAACAAAAATGATACCAAAACTCAGGAATATTAGTTATGAAATGCGTCTAAAAGAATGTGGTCTAACAACACTAGAAACCAGAAGATTGAGAGGAGATCAGATTGAGGTTTTTAAAATATTGAATGGGTATGAAAATATTGACAGAAATATTTTTTTCACGGTCAAGGAAGAGAGAAGGACTAGAGGACATGGAGTTGCATTAGCAAAGAAGCAGTGTAGACTAGATATTAGAAAATTTTCATTTTCCCAAAGAATAGTAAACGAATGGAACAAATTATCAGCTGATTGTGTAGGTGCTAGAAGTGTTAATATGTTTAAAAATAAAATTGACATATACCTAAGACGGGCAGGGTATACTTAGATAGATAGGTTGGACTCTCGATAAGCCAAACGGCTTCCTTGTCCACCTGCCATCTAGAGTTGATTCTCTAGGTGGCAATCTTGTTAAATCTTGTTAAATCTTGTTAAATGTTACTTTAGTTTAATAAACACTTGCCAGCTGGCTGCAATTGTTTTGCAGCACCCAAGCCACTAATCCTTCGTTGATTTGGAAAAAGCGTATGACAGGGTGCCCAGGGATCTGGTGTATTGGAGTCTGAGAAGGAGAGGGGTCCCAGAGAGGCTAGTGAGGCTAGTAGAAGCAACATACCGTGGAGCATCAACAGTAGTGAGAGCCACGCATGGCAGAACTGATGAGTTTCCGATCAAAGTTGGCCTACACCAGGGATCAGGGCTAAGCCCATTCCTGTTTATCGTAGTATTAGACGTCATCAGCGAAGAGTTCAGATGCGGGTTGCCAAATGAACTGCTGTTTGCCGACGATCTGGCAGTAGTAACAGATACAGAGGAGGAGATGCAGAGGAGTTGGCTTGGATGGCAGATTGGGATGGAGAGCAAGGGACTAAAAGTAAATATCGAGAAAACGGAAGTGATGGTCAGCAGCAGGAGAGGAACAAAAGTAAACATCAAAGACAGCCAAGGCACGAGTCTCAGACAGGTGAATAAATTCAAATATTTAGGTGTCACCATCAGTGAAGAAGGAGGATCAGAGGAAGCAGTAAGAGCAAGAGTTAGTGCAGCGTGGGGCAAGTGGAGAGACATATCCGGAGTTATCAGTGACAAGAATATGCCAAAGAAATTAAAGATCAAGCTCTACATGACTGTCATTAGACCAGTACTTCTGTATGGAACAGAATGCTGGACAGTTAGAAAGAAGGAGGAACAGATTCTCGAGCAAACAGAAATGAGGATGTTGAGAAGAATAAAAGGAGTAACATTGAGAGACAGAGTAAAGAGTGTGGACATCAGAAAGGAGCTAGGTGTGAGTAGCATACAAAAGAAAGTAAGAGAAATGAGACTATGCTGGTATGGACACATGCAGAGAATGGAAGAAAACGAAGTGAGAGCAGTTGGTGACATGAGAGTGCCAGGAAAAAGGCCAAGGGGGAGACCAAGAGGGAGATGGATGGATGGATGGCGTCCGAAGGGATATGCAGACACTGCGGATCACCCCGGAGGATGCGCAGGACAGAACATTCTGGAAATCAAGAATTCGGGCCGCTGCCCCACCTAGTGGGAAAAGGCGAAGAAGAAGAAGACCCATGCCACTAATCACATCATGCAGATAAATTGACTAAACACACCCCTTGCATCTCCTTGTGATTGTTCATGAGACATTAATGTCAGATCAATTTCTTTTTCATATTTGAAGAATTGGTGCCTATTTGCAGTTCTTGATCAGCCACATAAAACAGCTGGAGGCTCATATGACACAACTGAAGAATCTTCTCGCAAAAGCTCATGCTGACCGCAAACCTCACAAGTGGACCAATAAACGAGAGTTTGACTTCGCAAAGTAAGACAACAAGCCATGCACTGGGTGGTGTATTTTGGTTGAACAAAGTTTAAATGTTGTAGAGGAATGTGTAGGAAAAGTGACACTTCTTGAACACAGTGTGAGGTGGTTGACTGTAAGTGATTGGTCAACACTACCTCAAACTGTAGCAGAAACTCTTTATCAGTGCCTACACTAGATTACTATGTAAAATGTGCAGTGTGGTGTGTTGTGGGGACGGGTGTAGTCACCATAGCTTTATGCAGAGACCCGTCCACCTGTAATTTGGACAGGTAAAAACCGTTGTGGACGGGTAGAAATATGGGTGGACGGGTGGTGGACGGGTAAAAAAATTAAGGAGCAAAAGAAAGAAAAGATCTTCCAAAACCATAGATATTGTTAGTTATACCTTGAAAGTGAATGTAAATGGTGTCATATGTTTGTTTGTAGCCATTTCAATTCATCAGGCACATTTTAAAGTTTGTAAACTAGCTTAACAGTTAACATGCATGTGTCCACCAAAACATGTGTGACTGGCAATAATTTTATCCTGCATAAAGCCCTGGTAGTCACATATCCAACCAGGCACTGTTCGGCAGCTTGCCAGAGATTTCCACCACCATGAAGCAGTGACAACCACATCTGTATTACTTGTCTATATTATTACGTCATTTACATGTTGTACAATATTGGGAAAATTAGCACATCTATCCATCCATCCATTTGCGGTGATATTACCTTAATAGAGAAACCAGAGCTGGCCAGCATCTCTGGGCTACTCTAGTGGTAAAGAGAGCAAGTGTCCACTCGACGACAAGTAGAATGGCAAAAGTCCCCTGTAGATCAGCAGGAAATGTAAATGGAATACACCATCATCTGTTGCAGGTATAACACACGCCATGTGGCTCTCAGGGTTGCTTACATCGGCTGCGATTTCCAAGGCTTTGCTGTGCAGGAGGATACTGACAAAACAATTGAGGCGGAACTGTTTGATGCGCTTCATCGCACACGACTTATTGAGTCCAGGTTATTACAACGGGCGACATTTGTGAATATTGTTTGTTGATATGATGGATAGTGTTTACTTATCAGGTGTCATTCCGTTCATTATCTGGGTGAAGAGAGAAGGGCTGAGAATATAACTACGGACATTGAGTGACAAGTTATCAGTGGCCAGGAGTCAAGCAAATAACTCTACCCCAATGATGTCCGTATAATTTAACTCTGTGTTCTGGTCTCTCTGCTTTTTGTTCAGCTTTTTGAGATGGCAGTTCTGTTCAGCTTTTTGAGATGGCAGTATTTGTATTTGATTTGGAAATGTGTAATTGTATTTGAATTTAAATCTGAAAATGCAATGCATTTGATGTGGCCGAATTATATTTGATCTCAACATGTGTATTTGAACTGAACCCTAATACACACACACGTTTCTATGCAACATTAACATTTAGATATTGTTTATGCCACTAAGAATTTGTGTTGATTTGTTGATTGTGCTCTCAGAGAGACGTCCAATTATCACCGATGTGGCCGAACAGACAAAGGAGTGAGTGCCTTCAGTCAGGTAGGAACTCGCTTGACATCACACATGTAAAATAGATATGTCATTCAGTCATGTTATTCAGTAACATGTATAAAATATCTACTCTACTACATTAAAGTATACTATCTAATGTAAAGAAAACTTCAAAATGAACATGCTGCAGAATATACTGGTACAGTGTTACTAACATTTTTAGAAACATTACCATTCATGTAAAAAAAGGGGGGACCTAGCGCATCTAACTATTAATAATAAGATCACACCTAAATTTTTAAATATGCATGGATGTTAATCACAGTGAAAGGATAGTCAGAAAGGAAGTCATAAAATTTGTATGACATCAAGAGAAAATAGTTTCAGTTGCTTTACTCTCTAGAAATAGTAGGGTCAGTCAGCTGATAGGCATTGCTTTATTTGATGTATTTACATGTACTTTCTCCCTCAGAATTAAACATTGTAGGTGATATCAATAGACTTGCGGACTAACCTGTTAGATGGCGTTGGAGTGAAACAAAGGGAAGGTGGCACAGCCAGCCAGCGACCAGGTACCATTTAGTAACACGTGTATATTTGCTTAAAGCAAAGGTTGTCTGAGTCCATTTGCTGAATCAGTTATACTTATTCCCCATCTGGTCATGAGCATGCCATTGAGTCATCTTCAAGGCAGTAAGTGCCAATAGCAACTTCTGCAATAGTTATGATACAGATATGATATGACTATATAATTGTTAACAACATATATTTAAATATCATTACGTTAATATACTTGTAAGTAAATATATTATTATGTAAATGTAGAAATACATCGATCTCACGGCAAGTGAATCTTTGTTATGTACAGTATACATGTTTATTCATAGTGTAACTGTATGATTATAATTAATACTTAAGCATGGCCACTTTTCACAGGGTTAGACACTTATAAGTGTATAACTTCATGTCTACTCCTTTTAAGTACATATTTCTTCATGATTATGTACCAGACCACGTGATTTATTATTTACTTGACTTGTTTTGTTTGTTTTTCATGTTGTGTGCTTTGAAATAAATTGATTGGGCTTAAACTTGCCTAGTAACACTGCTATCAACATAGTAACTCTTGCCAGTAGTCATGTGATGGATGTAGTCATGTGATGGGTGTAGTCATGTGATGGGTGTAGTCATGTGATGGATGTAGTCATGTGATGGATGTAGTCATGTGATGGGTGTAGTCATGTGATGGATGTAGTCATGTGATGGATGTAGTCATGTGATGGGTGTAGTCATGTGATGGATGTAGTCATGTGATGGGTGTAGTCATGTGATGGATGTTTCATGTGATTGATGTAGTCATGTGATGGATGTAGTCATGTGATGGATGTAGTCATGTGATGCATGTAGTCATGTGATGGATGTAGTCATGTGATGGGTGTAGTCATGTGATGGATGTTTCATGTGATGGATGTAGTCATGTGATGGATGTAGTCATGTGATGCATGTAGTCATGTGATGGATGTAGTCATGTGATGGGTGTAGTCATGTGATGGATGTTTCATGTGATGGATGTAGTCATGTGATGGATGTAGTCATGTGATGCATGTAGTCATGTGATGGATGTAGTCATGTGATGGGTGTAGTCATGTGATGGATGTTTCATGTGATGGATGTAGTCATGTGATGCATGTAGTCATGTGATGGATGTAGTCATGTGATGGATGTAGTCATGTGATGCATGTAGTCATGTGATGGATGTAGTCGTGAGTGATGTGATGGATGTAGACATGTGATGGATGTAGTCATGTGATGCATGTAGTCATGTGATGGATGTAGTCATGTGATGTATGTAGTCATGTGATGGGTGTAGTCATGTGAAGGATGTAGTCATGTGGTGGATGTAGTCATGTGATGGACGTAGTCATGTGATGGACGTAGTCACGTAATGGATGTAGTCACATGATGGATGTAGTCATGTGATGGATGTAGTCGTGATGGATGTAGTCATGTGATGGATGTAGTGATGTGATGGACATAGTCATGTGATGGACGTAGTCATGTGATGGATGTAGTCACATGATGGATGTAGTCACGTGATGGATGTAGTCATGTGATGGATGTAGTCATGTGATGGATGTAGTCATGTGATGGACGTAGTCATGTGATGGACGTAGTCATGTGATGGACGTAGTCATGTGATGGATGTAGTCATGTGATGGATGTAGTCATGTGGTGGATGTAGTCATGTGATGGACGTAGTCATGTAATGGATGTAGTCACGTGATGGATGTAGTCACGTGATGGATGTAGTCACGTGATGGATGTAGACATGTGATGGATGTAGTCATGTGATGGATGAGTCATGTGATATATGTTACTGTGCAGGAGACACACAGACAGAGATCAACTACGTTCACATCCTGAACAAAGTGTTGCCGTCAGAGATCAGGGTCTGGTCGTGGTCTCCCGTCAACGACACCTTCAGTGCCAGGTGATTGTGAGCCTCCTACAAACAATATCACGGTTCAGTAAACTGTAAAATCATTAAATGTAAAATCATCAATGTAAAGAGAAACAACAATGCATTTATGGTATAAATACTACGGGTTGTTAGTTAGTATGTATATAGCCTCTCAGCAAAGTTATTTCTTGCATATTAAAATGAGGCAAACAAGTTTTGAAGCATATTTTGATAGCAAGCGTAAATCATATGTGACTATAGTGTGCCATAATATGTGACAGTGATTTAAACAAATGTAATATTTTATTGTATTGAAAAAAAATTAAGCAACTCTTCACAGTAATCATCACAGGAGAGTTATCGAACAGCCCGTGGCATTTATACCAAAAATGCACATTGATGATTTTACATTGCGCAGAAAGGTCAACTGGAAAGTTTATAACGACCGGAAAAATATAAGCGCTACAACGCCTTTAATGTGAGATCATTTGTCCAGAATCATCCGTGGATGTTAATTATTAGCAGGAAGTGTGTTGCGGCGCCAGGTGAGTGCAACAGACATCAGACAGAGTTGCAACTAACCCAGCCAGAATGTACAGTATTGCCGGGAGAACATGGCAGAATTTCAAATTACATTTGTTTTTGCAAATTGGAATGGTGCTATGGGTTTATTACGCATGTGTTTGGTGGCAATGTGTTAACACATGTATTATAGAAATAAAACATGAGGAATACACGCTCATTCATTCACTCATTCACTCACTCACTCATAATGAGACAGTTGTTTGGGCAGCACTGATGATTTCCTGAGACAGCTCCAAATTTTCGGCTTCCACTTGTGTATGCCAGTTCCCTCCTAGAAGCTGTCTTCTTCCCAGTTTTTCTTTTGTCTCCTTTTCTCCCTCCCAACACACTCCCTTAAGAGTGGAGGACAAGATGGTCTCAGTCTAGGTCCACTGTGTCATTTGTTTGCTACTTGTTAGCCATTTGGGTTATTTTTGCCATAGCCTCATATTCATCATCACATTGAACCAATGACACTGCCTCATATTTCTGAATATATCGGATGCGTTATTAATCTGTTGTACAAACTACAAAGTGTGTTTCTCTGTTCACAGATTCAGCTGCACGCAAAGAACGTACAAGTATTTCTTCCCGAAAGCAAATCTAGACTTGGAGGTGAGTGTTAGGGAACAACTTCAATTTAATGTCATGTCATGTCATGTCATGTCATGTCATGTCATGTCATGTCATGTCATGTCATGTCATGTCATGTCATGTCATGTCATGTCATGTCATGTCATGTCATGTCATGTCATGTCATGTCATGTCATGTCATGTCATGTCATGTCATGTCATGTCATGTCATGTCATGTCATGTCATGTCATGTCTTTCACAGACAACTAAAGACATTGATGAGACTGCTGCCATCTAGTGAACTGCTGTGAACAGTGACATAAAATATACCTTGGAGTTATCACATGTAGGGAAACTACCCTTTGAATATTAATTTTAAAGGTGACTAGACAGACAAAAGTCAGACTCCGGAAACTTTAGGTTCTGGATGGCAGCATTTCATACAGACCAAAAAATAATAGCATCATTATTAAGACTCATTCACTGATATAAACAATTACTTAATTACATGTATTTGTCATATAACTGTAATTTTTTACTGTATTAGTAAGAGTGTTTGTTTTTTCCTCCTCTCCCAGGCAATGAGGGATGCAGCCCACAGACTTGAAGGAGCACATGATTTTAGAAATCTCTGCAAAATGGACATCACAAATGGCGTTGTTAACTACACCAGAAATATCTTCTCCACAAATATCTCGGTGATAGATGAAAGGTAAACTCGCTATCGCTGGCATTGTCATCGTGACAGTCACATGAGACGATATGAACACATAAAACCTGTTCTGAAATCGGTGCACTGGGAACAGATCAGATTATGATTTTTATTCAGATACGTATGTATACGCCTAGTTATTTAATAGTTATAATAATACCATTTATTTGTATAGCGCCCGAATCAATAGTATTGCTCTCAGGTGCTTTACATAAATATACAAATAGTAGCTAAAATTGGATTAAAAATTATTATTAACACATATATATATATATGGATGATTAATTATTATAAAAATAAATATATATATATAAACATTATAAATATAAGCCTATACATGAGACAGTAAAATAAAATAACACAGTTGTTACATTACTTATAATTCCTCAGGATGCTAAAACAAAAAAAAAATATGATTAAACACAAATAGCTAATCTATCATAAAAATTATCATACTAAAATGCTAATAACGATACTAATTGTGTAATAATTATGTGATATAAATGGTATCACTTATGGGTAATCATAATTTACGATCATGTATGCCTCAGCCCCGGAGTCCCTCAATTCTGCGACAACATGTTATGTGCCCATGCATGAATTGCAATCACAGATGAGAGACGCAGTGCTTCTCTTGGTGACAGTGTCGGAGAGCCTCCAACATTTTATTAAAACGAAACCGATCTTTCTCTGACTACAAAAAAAATCACAGATTTTTGCTGCAACAAACAACAACATATATGTGATTTAAATCACTCCTATTCAGGCGATTGTACAGTTTGTTTATCATGTATGTGGCCATTGTCAGTACCGGTAGTTGTGCACTTTACAGCCTCAACTCAATTGCAATTAGTTAACTGGCAATTTAAACCCACAAAGAATTTCTTTTTCTTTTTTCCTTGGCATAGAAATCTGAGGCCGACTTCGATTGAGCTACGCGAGTAACTCTCATAACCCAAGGGCTACCCGAGTGCCAATCGAACAGCCGAGATCACTCGAGCACGTGACAATTTTTGACCTAGATTAGTTACTCGAGGCAATCGTTAGTTTTACAGGATTCACTCGAGTAACTTACGTAGGCCCCCTACCGCATAAGAAATTAATTAAACATTACATGACACAACCATTTAAGGACTTAAATATGGATTAAAGTCAACACATTCTATGAATTATAATTAAAGTCCAAGATGATGAACGTCACAATTTACACACTAAACAACAGATGACTTTATTTTATTTATTTACATGTCCGTGATCATGATCATCGGCGTTCAGTTGATTACGTGCGTAGTACTGCGCGCGCAGTGTAAATTATCATAAACCGGATACCACGTTGGGGTTACGCGAGTAACTCGCGTAGCTCAATCGAAGTCGGCCTGAGAGGTTGGTTTTTCTGTGTGGGGGAGATTTGATAGATTTTCTACAGTTTTCTGGGGAATTGAGAGGCTGAACATGCATGCGTTGGGTGGTGCTGCAATCACTGGACAAGTCCGTAAAAAGCGGAAGTTTTTCAAAGAAAGGGGAAAGCGTAAGATTTTCTACAAAACTAGAACAAGTGAAAGATCTTCTGCTTTATCGAAAGACTTGGAAGGTTTGATGTCAGAGTGGCTGCCCTTGGTAGCTTTGCAGTGTCTGGGTGACAGAAGTGAAACAGCTTGCCCAAAAGCTGGCGATTCGCACAAACATTGAATACAATGTAAAATCCACCAGATTTCAAGCCTTGAATGCAAACAGTAGCTGCCTCATCAGAATGATGATACGTTTATTTTTATAGTATTGGTCGTTATTTTCATTGTTTGAAACTGCTTTTTTGCACCATAGATGTTTTGTTTGAGCTTTACTTATTGGATATTTTCGTCGTCATAAGCACCACGAAATGTTCTAAAATATGCTGTATGAAGATATTAATATTATTATTATCTTGGTGATAGAGAGGTTGAGTTTGAGTTCATCTAAACCAACTGTTTAATTGAAAACTAACCAGCTGGTCTTAACTTTGTTAACGTTATGGTGTGTTTGAAGATTAAAATAAGCCATTTTAAACAGAAAGACAGCATGATGTATTTTTTGCATTCGTGTATAGTATGTAGTGTAATATTTTAAGTTGTGCATTGTCCAGCCACGTCCAGAAAGCTATATCACGTCATGTTTTTCCCGATGAGTTGCAGGAGTGAAGGATATGACATGTGTGAACTGACCGTCACAGGGAAAGCTTTCCTTTGGCACCAGATCCGATGTATTGTGTCTGTGCTGCTGCTGGTGGGACACGGCAGGGAACACCCAGAGGTGAGACACCGACAGAGGACTAATCTCTCTTGTTACCATCTTTCCCTAACGTCAAGCAGCCATTATTATGGGCAATGCCAGACATTCAGTGAAACAGTTGTACTTGGAGCCAGGAATTTGTGCACCAGACAATTTTAAAGGTATTTTCTAATCGTAATATACATGCGCCTACAAAGAATAACAAAATTGGCTTTTTGTTATGTGAATATATTTCTTTATTGACCGTTTGAATATTTCTCGGGTGCAACTTTAAACTGCAAAATTATCTCTGGCTTATTAGATGAACTTTGATGAATGTATGTATGTATGTAGAATACTTTAAATGTATTTGATTTGCCATTAAGAACATATTGACTGTGTCAGAAATTATGAACCAGTTAATTAATGCATTATATTCAGTAATATTTATTTAACAGAACACAGGGACACAAGTTCGTCTAGTCTGGGATTCCAGGCCACTTGCGGCTTTGTGAAGCTTTGGCTCGTACAAGAAATTTGAAATGAAATGAGCAAAACTTAAATTTTGCAGAGGCACTTTTAAAACAATTGAAGTGTGATGTTTGTTTGTAGATAATAGATACTTTGTTGGATGTGGAAGCTAATCCAAGGAAGCCCCAGTACACCATGGCATCAGGTTTGTTTCCAAGCAATAATGATCTTATATATATATATATATATATATATAATGTATACATATAATATATACATATAATATATACATATAATATATACATATAATATATACATATAATATATACATAATATATATATTATGTATGTATATATATATATATATATATATATATATATATATATATATATATATATATATATTAGCTTAACATAATAATTTTAAATACATAATTTTTCATTTTAAACGGTATTTTAGATATACTTATTTATTTATTTACTAGCCTAACATAATTATTTTTTCAAGAGATAATGTATATTTTTAAGGACATCTGAGATATTTATTTATTAGATCAATGTGTGTGTTTTTATTCACTATTTTAAAGAAATTTTGTTTAATTTATTTGTCATATTTAATTGTATTATATATAAGCACTACGTGACTCAACACTAGAACACATTCCTATTTAACATGAAATGTATCTGCACGTCGAATATGGCAAATAAACCTTTATTAATATTCTGGCTGAACAGATTACTGTGAAAAATACCTACATAAACAGAAATCTGGTCGGTTTCATCAGGAATCAGCCAATATATAAAAAAAAAATTCTCTTTGACCTCTGAATTTGTCATTTGATTTTTAAATGTGGTCGTATTCATAAAACAGTTGCTGTTATGTATGATATGTGAAGTCTGTGATGACGCATGTTTGTGCAACATAGAAATGAATAGCGTGTCTTTGCCTGTCTAAGATAAGACAAATGTGTTTCAGAACTACCACTTGTCTTGTTCGACTGTCAGTATGAGGACATTGACTGGATCTACGATGCAGGTTAGTGACGTCGTTGATACGAGCCCTAGTGAACATCGCCACAGTCACTCATGGAAGCTGCGAGATCATTGTCGAGGGTCCGTATGGGGCTTTGAAAGTCTTGAAAAACCTTTAATTTGATTGGACCAAATTTAAGCCCTTGAAATTCTTGAATTTTACAAAAATAGTCTTGAAAAGTCTTGAATTTAATTGTGGTCAATAAAGTATTGTTTTTACCAGTTGTTTTGATGAATAACAGCCAGAAGAGGAAAAGCCTATGCACAAAAATAACTTGTGCACATTGGGCAATGGGAATTTCATTGTGGTCGGCGCCATCGTTTTCTTAATTGAATAAAAATGTTAATGTTAACTTAATTTGCTGCACTTAAAAGTACATATGTTGTTAAAACAGTCTTGAATTTCTTTTTCAAATGGCCTTGAAATAGCCTCGTAGCATGGATGTTGTCTAAAACTGTGAATAAGTTGTTTGTCACTGCTAATAAAATATTAACATTTCACTGCCTCTGGTCTCCTTCAGACTGCCATAAGGCAAACATCCAACACCTGCAGGAACTGTGGACGAAGCAGACGGTGCGGTAGGTACAGTTGGATACTTCACCACTGACCCACTCAAAGCTGGCTCGATCTTAGTTATGTCACTGAAATATATATCTACAAAACAGTGCTTATTTCTAGACTAGTACTACCTGATATTGTAAATTTGTGGAGATATAAAAATAGAAGATAACAGAAACAACTTGTTTGTACTGTAATTTATCATAGATGTAACTCATGGCTGCACTGCACACATCATTACTGCACTAGGTGCATCACACAGATCTGTGTACACAGCACGTCATAACAGGGCTTACAACTGGAGTCAAAACACATTTGCATATTCCATAGGCGACTATTATAACGTTTCCTTCATTTCCTACTAATGTTGATGAGCTCTGTTATTGACAATTTCACAGCATATTTACCCTCCATAGATAGAAGTTCTGTGAAAAATTTGTGAACTTCTCGTACGTCAAGCTCCCACAAACTTCTTTCAAACCTTACACCCCTCCATTTCTGCTTGAACCACCCACAGATTGCCCCTGATTACATCACCAAGCAAAATGACAACTGTATTAATACGTGGAAATGCACTGACTGACATATGTCACAATTTTATAGCTCTGATGCCACGCTGCACGAAACATAATTTCTACTCACTCCACACTACATATGTGCTCACAGAAATTCAGACAACCTGCATAATGCTGTTTTTATAGGGTACTCTTTGGTCGCATGGGTAATGGCGGACGAGCACCTTATTGTGGTCTTACATCAACTATACATCAACTAGATGTTATTTCAAATGTAATCTTTCGATGTCTGTCAACACTTTGTGACCAGTCTGACTGGATTCTGTTGACAGAAGTGTCATGATCAAAAGGATGTTGGATGGACTAAGCACGGCCCCTGGAGACTCGCTCCAGCCAGATGGCGCCACAGGTAGCCAGTGTCAGAAATGTATCCGTTTCTTATGCCGGACACAACAATGATGCAAGATGATTTTTTACATTTTCTCTCTGAGAGAACAAATAGCAAATCAAAATATTCTTCTGTTACAATAGTCACAGTTGTGACAGTTGTGACATGTTGACGTTTTCTATTAATGTGCTTAACATTTGCATGGTGGTGTGTTAACATAATGGGGGGTGTGGATGTTGCAGGGTGCCAGGTGATGTCACAGGCAGACTGTCTCATTGCGGGAAACAAGACTCGACTCTACAAGCCCTTGTTGCAACGACAGAAATGTGGTATGTCTCTTTCAGATTAAACATAAACAGATTTAACAAGATTACTTAGCAGAGTTGCTGGGCACTATGGTTGGAGAGTTGGAATCGAGAAGTTCAGGGTTTAGGACTTCTTCGTTATTGATTTTTCTTTCTGTCCTCCAATGCTAGTATTAGTCTTAGTTGATGTATCCCGGTTACTTAGCAAACTCTGTCAGCCGGTCAAAAAAATGGCTGCCGGAACACTTGATTTCCGTTGAATATGTTGTTGAAATATTTGGTTTCAAAAGATTATCTTTGAAAAAACTACGGAAAATTTGTTAATGTGTCAGATGTATGCAGTAGTGTTTGGTTAGGAGTGGTCATGTCACAGTAGTAATGTAATTCACATATTTAGCCATTATGAACGGTGCTGGCAAAGGCAAGGTTGATAAGTCCGCGCATAGTTTTGATTGTGACACAAGCAAACCACGATATACTGGATACATCAATTGCGAATAAAGTGCTTGTAAAATTCTTTTCAGACCCATTCATAGTCTTCAACCCTTGTTTCAACTCCTGTTGTCACCCTTCACTCTATAGAGTTAAACCACATTATTAAAGGTCGTGTCAGTTTTGCATGTACAACACTCAGTAGGGTTATTTTGATGATATTAAATCATGTTGCTTGTTTCGACCATCAGAAAGCCTGGAGAATCGCATGAAGCATCAGGCCAAGAGGCAAAAGACAAGGCAGTCAGGGAAGGGTGGGCAAAGTGACCCTGACCTTCCGTCAGAGAGTGACCTCGACCTGCCATCGAAGCGTTACCTGTCCGAGAAGGAGCCACTAGATCGATTTGACATTGATATCACCGATGTCAACAGCCAATAAACTACACACTCGACACGAAGTGTTGTTAATGTTTGTTCAATAATTGACTCACTAAGCTGGATTTTTAGGCCTACTGAAAAATGTATAATCTTTTGAGTGATGTCTCACAAATAAGGATGAAGAATTTTCACAGGTCTTTAGTAGCAAGATTGAGAAAGAGTATCTCTGTTGACACAAGACCACAATAAGGGGTTCATCCGCCATTCCCCTAGAGTACCCTATAGAAATAGCATTATGCAGGATGTCTGAATTTCTGTGAGGACATATAGAGTTGAGTGAGTAGAAATAATGTTTTTGTGCAGCATGGCATCAGAGCTGTGAAATTATGGTGGATGTCAGAGTTGTTCTGCGTATTGATACCAGTGTCATTTTAATTGGTGATGTCAACACAACTGATCACTGTCTGATTCTAGCAAAATTGAAGGGGTGTCAGGTTTAATAGAGGATTGTAGGAAGCTGAGGTATTAAAATGTCACAAATTTTCCAGGTCATGTCTATTATTGGAGGTTAAATGTACTGTGAAATTTTCAATAACAGACCTTTTCAGATTTTGTAGGAAATGAAGGAAACATTACAATGACCACCTATGGAAAGGTCAAATGTGGTCTTCTGTTGAAGTGCAGATGAATAATTTTGTTTATATTACACACACACACACACACACACACACACACACACACACACACACACACACACACACACACACACACACACACAAACTGTTATTTTGTCAATTTATGTTGGCCAATATTTAGGCAAATATGCATTATGGCTTTCCATTACATGGCATAGACATGTTGTAAATATTTTACATTTTTGAGCACGGTTATAGTGTAAACTTAATCCTTTGATGTATTGGTTCTATACATGTTTATGTCAAAGCTATTTTATTTTTACACTTAATTTCTCCAAAATGACAATACTCATGCCAAAAAGGACATTAAAACATAGCAAGTGGGGAGAATAAACCATTATTTGTAGCAATTGCACACCGATTCTATTCTGACAGTAAATACATACCTACTGGTATTTATTTACAATCAGTGTAGTGTATCTTGTTTCAAAATGACACTGTGATATGTGTGAAACAAAGTAACTCAACCACACAATTGACGAAAGACAGAAGACTAGATCACATAGCATATAGTAGATACGGTCAGTCATTGTCCAGAAAGACAGGTAATTGTAATGGATAATTTCGCTACGGCTGCTGAATCCTCTGTAATACCAGAATCTCTGAACAGCAGCATTTTTTTATTAAGAATAAGAGTCTGTGTGACATTGGAAGGGTCAGGAATGTTTGACTCAAAGTGTGATGATCATTTCCTTTGAGACAAACAATTTATGACGCCTCCATTATTGCTTACGTATCTAATAAACCGCACACTCGATGAACAGTACCCCAGGTGGTCACCCAGTTTGAGACCCACTGCTTTAAAGGGATACTCCAGTCGGTGAGAGTTTCACAGTATTAACTTACATATATGTATACTATATTGGTTGTGCCTAGTAATTGTGCACAAACATTGATAATGAACAATTAGTTATAGTTTAATGGTATCAAAAACATGCTATCTTAGATTCACGGCGCTGCCATCTTGAGACGTATGCGCCAATGACGTAAGCCAAAGCGTTTACGTCACTGGCGTATTGTTGAAAAAGGCAAGGATTGGCGGAATCTTCGCTAATAATTGTGATTGTGACGTAAGCAATCCGCGACGTACTGGATACATAAAATACCATTGAACAGAGGTAGGATGTTCGAACCATGCGCCAGTGACGTAAGCGGTTTACGTCACTGGCGCATATGTTTCAAGATGGCAGCGCCTTGAATCCAACTTGGAGTATTTCTGGTACATTTATGCTATAATTAATTGTTTATTAATGTGTAATCTTTGTGCACAATTACTGTGCACAACCAATATATTATACAGATATAAGTAAACGTTGTGAATCTCTCACTAACTGGGGTATCTCTTTAACACGTATTAAATATGTAGCAAGCCTGTTAAATATCGCATTCATCTAACCGATTCTGGATACAAAGTGACAGAAGGAAGAATTTAATTAAATTAAAAAGAATTTAAATAATTTAATTACGAGACAATGTCACATAGACCCCTATATACTTCCATAGCGCAGTACCACAGTTGGGAAGTGATAGACTCGACCAAAAAGACGACTTGTCGTTTTAAGTCCTGTGGTAGTTTATTCACTCTGTGTTGCTTAAGCTAGGACACAGGTCGTCAATGAAGAATGTACGTAACTGAATTAGTTCGGGTAGTAATTCATATGGAATTGCTGGGGTGACATTCCTATATCGTGTGTTGCTTTCGTTTTGTAAAAACAGTCTCATCCTCATACCAGTCTCGTCTCCATCCCAGCCTGATACTGTCATCCACGATAACAAGGTAGAGGTAGTTGGCGAGTATAAATACCTCGGCACAACAATTGACAATAGGTTGAAATGAGACCGCCACGACAGTGTCGCATAAGAAATGTCAGCAGCGTCTTCACTGTCTCGGAAAACGTCGCCCTTTTAATGTTGATAGCACTATTTTGTCCATGTTTTATAAGTCTTATATCCAGAGTGTTTTAACATTTTCTTTTATCTGTTGGTTTGGGAACGTCAGTCAGAAAGACAAGAATAATTTGTAGCGCATCATCAGTAGTAACGTAACCAGTTTTTAGCAATCCACTCTGACTGCTTTGCCTTTGTATGAAAAGCAGGTACTGCGTAAAGCCAATAAAGCACACTATTCTACATAACGAGTACGACTGTCTGCCCTTGTCTGGAAGCTTTAGAACCATCATATCCAAAACAAATAGGAAGCATGGATAATTCATTTCAAGTACGACCATAGACTAAAGAAGTACTTTTTTCCTCTATGGTACGACTTCAATGACAAACACCTCTGACGTTTCCAAGAGAGACACGCCATTCATTGTGTGTATGTGTAATTTGTGTGTGAAAATAAGACAAAAATAATAACTATAATTACAATTATATTATAGATTAGTTTTTTATTTTATCATGACTAAGGTTTACATATTGTTTTAATAAAATATGTATTATTATACTTTTTACTCATGTATTTTACGAAGGCTGCAAACGAATTTCCCTTACGGGAAAATAAAGTTTTATTATATTGTGTTGTATTGTCTGTAAGTCCAAACAAACTTACAGCGTCGCATATGGGCATGTGGTGGTGTTGTGACCGGTACCCACAGAGTTAGATCATTAATCTTTCCCCTATAGACGTAGTAGTGGCGTGTTCTATTTATATCTATGCCGGCACCACACTGAAAATTGTTGCAGTGACGCCACCTATCGCGTGGAACGTAAACTAATACACATTAACGCTACTCGGATTGTTAGAACCGGATTAGTTGGCTGGTAATGCCAGGTCCATACCCAGGTTTGATATTTCGGGTGTCCAAACATGTAGGCCTATCACTAAGTTGCATGAGCATTGCTTGTGGCTTTTGCGGTGCGCAATAGTGCAAATCCCACACCATGCAACAGGTACTGGTGAATACGGTGTCGCGCTTACATTTTTCCGGCGTTATAAACGTTCCTATTGACGTTTCTGCGCATGCGCAATAAATGTAAAATCATCAATGTGCAGCGAAAGGACTAAGCATTTATGGTATGAATACTCCATGTTGTTCGTTAGGACGTACATAACCTCTCAGCAAAGTTATTTGTCGCAAATTAATAATAATAATAATAGTAACTTCTTTTGCGCCAATATCCTCGAAAATCAAGCTCAGTGGCGCGACAAAACCAGGGGATTAATCAATCTCATAATCGAAAGCAATGCGTGAGTCGTCAACGGATGGATGGAAAAGCTAGGAGGCTAAGGAGGATAGGCAGCATTAAAGAGATACGTTTTTAGATGTCGGCGGAATGAAACTATATTACCTTGTGATTTAACACTGGCAGGAAGCATGAGACAAACAAGTTTTGAGGCATCTTTTGATAGAAAGTATAACTCACGTAACCGTTGTGCGCCATAATTCGTGACAGTAATTTAAACAAACGTAATAGTTGTATTGTAGGCCTATTGAACGATATTTTAAGCAACTCTTCAGTAACCATCACAGGAGAGTTAAAGAACAGCCCGAGGCATTTATACCAAAAATATTTTGTCGTTTCATTGCACATTGATGATTTTACATTTATCGCGCATGCGCAGAAACGTCAATCGGAAAGTTTATAACGATCGGGAAAATATAAGCGCGACAATGGTATAAACCAAAACGAAACGCTGTACGTGGACCTTGCACACGTGAGACCCACGACAACTTAGTGTACACGTCGCGGTTTTCTGCAGTCCAGCATACACTGGTAGTAAATTCGTTTGCACGTGGCCCTTATGTTGATCTTAATGACCTCTATCGACTCGGCTTCGCAGTGGAAGACGCAGTTCTTGTACTGCTGGTTGCAGCGCGTGGTGCAGTCAGACCAGCTCTCCGGCGGCGTAGGCGTCTGAGCCGCTCCCATCGCCACGCCAAGCACCGTCAGCCACAGCAGCACGGTGCGCAGAGACTGGGGAGAGAAACGAGGCGAGGTGTAACGGCAGTTTACAAGATTGCTTCAAAGACCCTAAGCCCCAGATGTAATGACAGTTACCAAGATTGCTTCGAAGACCTTAAGCCCCAGACGGAATGACAGTTACCAAGATTGCTTCCAAGACCTTAAGCCCCAGACGTAATGATAGTTACAAAGATTGCCTCGAAGACCATAATCCCCAGATGTAACGATAGTTACCAAGATTGCTTCGAAGACCATAAGCCCCAGGTGTAATGACAGTTAACAAGATTGCTTCAAAGGTCATAAGCCCCTGATGTAACGACAGCTAACAAGATTGCTTCAAAGACCATAAGCCCCAGATGTAATGACAGTTGATAAGATTGCTTCAAAGACCATAAGCCCCAGATGTAACGACAGCTAACAAGATTGCTTCAAAGATCATAAGCCCCAGATGTAATGACAGTTTATAAGATTGCTTCAAAGACCATTAGCCCCAGATGTAACGACAGTTACCAAGAATGCTTCAAAGACCATAAGCCACAGATGTAACGACAATTACCAAGAATGCTTCAAAGACAATAAGCCCCAGATGTAACGACAGTTACCAAGAATTATTCAAATATCATAAGCCACAGATGTAACGACAGTTACCAAGAATGCTTCAAAGACAATAAGCCCCAGATGTAACGACAGTTACCAAGACTGCTTCAAATATCACAAGCCCCAGACGTAATGACAGTTTACAAGATTGTTTCAAAGACCGTAAGCCCCATATGTAAATACAGTTTACAAGATTGCTTCACAAAGACCATAAGTCCCAGATGTAACGACAGTTACCAAGATTGCTTCAAAGACCGTAAGCCCCAGATGTAACGACAATTAACAAGATTTGCTTCAAAGACCACAAGCCCACAACTCACTATGTAGTTTTAGCAGATTCCGAATCAGTAATTGTTCAATTGATCAATTATAGACGGTATTGTAATCAATATTGTATTATATATATATATATATATATATATATATATATATATATATATATATATATATATATATATATATATATATATATATATATATATATATATTGTTTCAGTGCTAACCGAATCAAATATGTGACAGACTGCAATCGTGAGTAGGTCACAAAAATATACTTGTTTTGTAAAGTTGCTAAGATGATTCCAAAGTACGTAGTAAAGATCTATTATTACGTTAACAATTGGCAATATCTGTTAAGTTCCGCTCAAACGTTTCAGTGCAAAATGGCATTCATAATTTATAGAGACAATTTGCAAACCTGTATGTTATGTGATTACTTGCTTGGTGAGCAATACGTTTTTAGATATGGTTCGCACGTACAAGCGCAAGACGGAACGGGGTGCATATGGCGTCGACTTTCTGAAAGCTGCACGTTTAGCTTTGGACGACCAGACGTTGAAGACAGTCAGTCGACTGTATCATGCGACAACTTAGACATTATGTTACCTAAACGTGAAGGACTGTCGTAATTATGCTGGTTAGGTACCTACATTGAGCAAGGTAATACCTGTAAACCATTTTCGGGGTGATATCGAGTATTTCGGCCGTTATTTTATCTGCCAGTTAAGTACTCTCATCATTAGGTAGATTCGAATATTGTATTGCATAAGATATACATACAGAAAATGTTCACGTTGATCACGAATTTTTTTTCATTTCGGTATTCGTATGTTGTACATTGAACCTGTCTATGGGACAAGGAGCCCCCGGGGGCCTCATGCCCCACACAACAGGGTGTCTTGCCCTAGGTATGGGGCAAGAGGCCCTTTTGGGACAATATTTTAAATAATGTCAGAAATACTTTGGTATTATTATAGCATAACCACATGGCAATCGCATGACAGTAACAGAAAGTCAAAATGAAAGGTTCCCGAACAACTACGCTCATTGTGTCTTAAAGGGGGCTCCATACCCCACGCTACCCTACTGATTGTCAATGTCAATGTGGTATGCGGCAGCTCGAATAAAACGAACACTTGACATGATAATGTCGAGGTCATCACTTACTTCGAGTTCATATGACGTCATAGCGCTGGAAGCGAACTAAAACAAAAACAGCAATACAACGTATCACACAGCACGGCTACACCCAGTATAACAATTCTAATTATATCATGCATATCAAACAAAACATGCTAAAATAAACAATGTATAACGCAGCACTAATACGCAGAATTATATCTGTAAAAATATAATACCTCTAAATATATCACGCAAATTATAGTTTCTTACCAGGCGTATCAGGTCAGGAATGAAACGTTAGAGCATGCCAATCCGCAACTTTCACCTTTACCAATCGCTGCTATAATGATACGTGAAAAATACACGCAAATCGCTGTCGTTTCTATTGCATTTGTCAAGTGCTACTTAACCGAGTGCTGTGGAAAAACAAGTTGTTTGACGAGTAGAAAGGCCGTTGTCAAGCGTCGTATTTGTAACACTGGCCTCTCGACCAAGAGGATCCGGATTCGGAGCTCGGAAGCTTGGACAAAGTCCTTTACACCTTCGTTGCTCCGGATCGCTCTTCTTTATATACGAGTATCTGTTTGTAGAAACTTGTGAAAACAACAGTTTGCGTACGGACATATAGCCTAATTATGTACGTTTACATAAACCCACTGACTGCAATGATGCAATGTATAATGTATATTTGGCCTGTTCGGTTTATTACACAGATACAACAAGCGTAGTAAATGCGGCGTGGCTCACTACTTACCACAGAAGTCTTAATGGTGTACGAGTGAGCAGATCTGTCATAACAAAAGTGAAAAACTTTTTATGTAGTCCCGAGCACTGGATGTCACTTTGAAATGGTACAGGAATTTACATCTTAACAGCATACATCCGCAGATCCAACCTTCTGTCGTATTTGGATGTCACCTGTTTATAACGCAATTTCTGCCCTTCTTCATACTGTCAAGTGGCAGCTGTATATTTAGGTCTACTCATGCATGGAGTAGGCCTATGATTGATATATTATGAACAGTTTATAAAAAGGATTTCGTTAGAATCTCATTCTTTGCCATACATTTGTTTTTAAACTTTATGTTTCTTGCAAAACGGGGAGGAATGTTGTATTACTACCATAATATTTTTTTTATAATAATACATTGTAGTCATAGTAGTAGTAGTAGTAGTAGTAGTAGTAGTAGTAGTAGTAGTAGTAGTAGTAGTAGTAGTAGTAGTAGTAGTAGTAGTAGTAGTAGTAGTAGTAGTGGCAGCGGTAGCGGTAGCGGTAGCGGTAGCGGTAGCGGTAGCGGTAGCGGGAGCGGTAGCGGGAGCGGGAGCGGTAGCGGTAGCGGTAGCGGTGGCGGTGGTGGCGGTGGCGATGGTGGTTGTAGTAGTAGTAGTAGTAGTAGTAGTAGTAGTAGTAGTAGTAGTAGTAGTAGTAGTAGTAGCGGTAGCGGTAGCGGTAGCGGTAGCGGTAGCGGTAGCGGTAGCGGTAGCGGTAGCGGTAGCGGTAGCGGTAGCGGTAGCGGTAGCGGTAGCGGTAGCGGTAGCGGTAGCGGGAGCGGGAGCGGGAGCGGTAGCGGTAGCGGTGGCGGTGGTGGCGGTGGCGATGGTGGTTGTAGTAGTAGTAGTAGTAGTAGTAGTAGCAGTAGCAGTAGCAGTAGCAGTAGCAGTAGCAGTAGCAGTAGCAGTAGCAGTAGCAGTAGCAGTAGCAGTAGCAGTAGCAGTAGCAGTAGCAGTAGCAGTAGCAGTAGCAGTAGCAGTAGCAGTAGCAGTAGCAGTAGCAGTAGCAGTAGCAGTAGCAGTAGCAGTAGCAGTAGCAGTAGCAGTAGCAGTAGCAAGTAGTGGTAGTAGTAAACCACTATATCCTCACGAAATCAGAGCTCAGAAGCGGAACATTTCAATAGTCGTAATTGTAAACGGAGACATGGTCATCATTAGAATAAAAACGATCACCAGCAAATACCCTGTCATGTTATCTCTCGCGTCTGTCCAGGTAAGCTTATCTAAGTTGCGGGTAACTACGACTGGTATAGTTCAATATTTTGAGTTTATTCAAACGGAAACAAATATATATATACGACATTTACACACTATATATAACATTTGCCACTTCATGCTTTTCCTACATTTGCAAAAGCGCAGGAAGTGCAATAAGGATTAATGATTCGAAACTAGTACAAGTTCATGTTTGTATTTAAACTTATAAATAAACTCGTCAAGTGTTATATTTTGAAACACGTCGAGTGGTTTGATCGGTGAACACAAGAGATTATGATTCAACGCGTCTACATCGCACGAATACCGTTGACCAGCAGCCTGTGTTTGACGTCGTGCAATGTGGGACAGGAAGTCCTTCAGCCGTCGAGACATCGGGGTGCCACACGTGTCAAATATTGACGCTACCATTGTTATAAAAAAAAACCTGGTCCTGGTTCTCATCTATGTCCAGGGGCCAACTTACGCAGGTACACACGCGTGCAAGTATACAAGCACGCACCAGCGCTTGTATAGCCAAACGCACTTGCACGCACGCACGCACGCACGCACGCACGCACGCACGCACGCACGCACCCACACACGAGCGCTTGCACTCTCACGGGCGCACACGCACATACTCGCACACCCGCGCGCACACACACACACACACACACACACACACTCACAAGCACACTCACTCACTCACTCACTCACACACATAAACACACACACACACACACACACACACACACACACACACACACACACGCACGCACGCACACACACACACACACACACAGGCAAAGGCACACGCACACGCACACGCACACGCACACGCACACGCACGCACACATGCACATTCAAATCAAAAGGATATCCATGCATCCACACGTATACATACGTACACATACAGAGATATACATAATATACGCGCGCGTTTGAATGCTTCCCAGAGAAATCGAGATAGTGCTCGGCTGTATAGGTCTGGTAGTGAATATAAAGCGTAATGCGATTTCCGCAATGTTAATAAAGGCCTGAATACTGCGCTTTATAAGAACTTTATGTTTTTTATAATGTATTTGAATAGTAAACGATGAGAAATTATCAAAATTGCAACGCAGTAATATAATATAAATATAACAGATGACGCTACTCTAAAGACTACGTACAACAGAATTGTGGTATGTAGTTATGTACATGCAGACGCCCTCGTCTTTGATCACAAGATGGCAGAACCAAGTATCTGTCTACGCAAGAACCTTAAATACTGATCACTAGATGTCAGAACCAAGTATCTGTCCCCACAAGAACCATAAATACTGATCACTAGATGGCAGAACCAATTATCTGTCCACACAAGAACCATAAATACTGATCACTAGATGGCAGAACCAATTATCTGTCCACACAAGAACCATAGATATTGATCACTAGATGGCAGAACCAATTGTCTGTCCACACAAGAACCGTAAACACTGATCGCTAGATGGCAAAACCAATTATCTGTCCACACACGAACCGTAAACACTGATCACTAGATGTCAAAACCAATTATCTGTCCACACAAGAACCGTAAACACTGATCACTAGATGTCAAAACCAATTATCTGTCCACACAAGAACAGTAAACACTGATCGCTAGATGGCAAAACCAATTATCTGTCCACACAAGAACCGTAAACACTGATCACTAGATGTCAAAACCAATTATCTGTCCACACAAGAACAGTAAACACTGATCGCTAGATGGCAAAACCAATTATCTGTCCACACAAGAACCGTAAACACTGATCACTAGATGTCAAAACCAATTATCTGTCCACACAAGAACCGTAAACACTGATCACTAGATGGCAAAACCAATTATCTGTCCACACAAGAACCGTAAACACTGATCACTAGATGGCAAAACCAATTATCTGTCCACACACGAACCGTAAACACTGATCACTAGATGGCAAAACCAATTATCTGTCCACACACGAACCGTAAACACTGATCGCTAGATGGCAAAACCAATTATCTGTCCACACACGAACCGTAAACACTGATCGCTAGATGGCAAAACCAATTATCTGTCCACACACGAACCGTAAACACTGATCACTAGATGGCAAAACCAATTATCTGTCCACACACGAACCGTAAACACTGATCGCTAGATAGCAAAACCAATTATCTGTCCACACAAGAACCGTAAACACTGATCGCTAGATGGCAAAACCAATTATCTGTCCACACACGAACCGTAAACACTGATCGCTAGATGGCAAAACCAATTATCTGTCTACTCAAGAACCGTAAATACTGATCACTAGATGGCAGAACCAACTATATGTCTACACAAGAACCGTAAATACTGATCACTAGATGTCAGAACCAACTATATGTCGACAAAAAAATCTTAAATACTGATCACTACTATATGTAAGAACCAACTATCTGCCTACTCAAGAACCATAAATACTGATCACTAGATGTGAGAACCAACTATCTGTCTACACAGGAACCTTATAATACTGATCGCTAGATGCCAGAACCAACTATCTGTCTACACAAGAACCTTAAATACTGATCACTAGATGCCAGAACCAACTGTCTGTGTACACAAGTACCTTAAATACTGATCACTAGATGTCAGAACCAACTATCTGTCTACACAAGAACCATAAATACAGATCACTAGATGGCAGAACTAACTATCTGTCAACGCAAGAAGTTAAATATTGATCACTAGATGTCAGAACCAACTGTCTGTCTACATAAGAACCTTAAATGCTGATCACTAGATGGCAGCACAGTTGTCGTTAATTGTTGCGATGTGAAACCAACGGTTGACGCATTATTTAAATGTTGGACTTAGGGGGACAGATATAGTCGTGTACCATTTGCCTCTCTCTACTAACGTGGGGTAGTCAAATGACTCCATTTCCGACTCACTGACGCTAGATCGTCCTGTCCTTCTCCCCCTGCCTGTATTCCGCCTTACTAGACAGGTGTATTACATGGGACACACGTGACAGGACCGAACCAGGTTATTTGTCTTCTGGAAATAAGTGATTACGCATTGCACTGAACAGAATATGAAAGTTGATGTGTTTTGTCGTAGACGAGGCAGTTAACACGTACTTTATTTACAGCGTTGTTGTTGCCCATACGGCAATATCATTTACACTCAACTGTTCAATGCATGACGTGTGTAGCCAAGTCATACGTAAACCACATGCAAACAGTGCATTTGTGAGGACGCGTTTCCAGAAACCAGTAGCCGATCGTCCTAAGCACAGATTTTTGAATCGCGTGGGTAACATGACCGATGCTTAGTGTAGCACAGCGTTTTGCCAACGTTCGGTCTGTGGGTTTGGTCGTCATGTTATGATGTAAGATCCCGTTTGTGAATAACCAATCTGACACTAGCTGGTCTCATCATAACGTGTATGAAACGTAATTTGGACCCAGACATGAGTCATGTTGGTGCAGGAGTATGCACATCATCAACAGTTATATAGTTGGCCCTATGTTGCACGAAAGAGTCATTCCTTCTGAGTAATACTTTTTTTAATCATTATATAATTCTTAGAACTTGTTTTACAGTACTTTCTTATACAACATTTTATTTTTTTATTTATTAATCATTTTATTTCATGTGTCGAATATCACAAGGGGAATT
>OZ024862.1:32451190-32536190 GCA_964017155.1 Oasisia sp. SBJ-2009 | reverse complement strand
GTCGACGGACGAAGGTACGGTAAGTTCACCCGAGGCGTGCTGCGACTGGACATGGCTGACCGCTGCAACGTAGCGGTCACCCGTCATCGCGCCTACTAATTTGCAGACTTCGGACACAGAGCGGAATGTTTGGTAATAAACAACGTGGTCTGTAGGAACGTGTTTGTTCCCCGCGCAGTTCCCGTTATAATATAAAGTCTACTGTGGCCTACTTCTTGCGTGCAGCTGCGTGTCATTTTTTTATTCTCCCAATCGACAGCGCTTTCCTCTTCCTTCTTTACTGCATTCCTTTTAACGCATGTGGGCATCTAGACGAATGTTGTTGTGGATGTTTTGGTGAACTTCAAAAGGCGGTTGGTAAACTATGTCTATCGGCGGTCTTTGCTTACGTCATTCCCGGGTGAATTCTCCGCAGGGTGTACAGTTTCTGCCTTCCAAATCAGTCTCACAACGTGCATCTTCTGCTGTTGTCAAGGCCTGAGGTACACCACATGCACCTCACGTTAATATCGCACGACACGCGTCTCAAACGTGACAGTGACACACACGGATTTGACCCCTGCCATATGCAGTTGACGCGTGCTACACGCATTTGTCAATGCTTTTACTCCGGCGCCGTGATCGAATAGCCCACTCTCATCACGACTCACAGAAAATCGAAGCAATTCGCATCGGTTCATAGTGCGTCGCACTCCGCTTCCGGTTTCCTTTGACAGCTTGAAGAAACGTTTCAGTTACCGAGGTCTGATGGCAGTACGTCGAGGTTATTGACATTCGCTCTCATATCATGGGTTACAGAATAACAATTAAATGGCATGAATATTTCAGACAGGATTTATAGTGAAAATCTAATTAATTTCTATGTTTCGAAATTATTATTTTAGAACATAAACATTATAATAAAAGGGTCATGATCCTTTCACGCACAACGCAAGCTGAGCAGATTCCTTGCAAAAAACTACCTTAAAAACGCCGCATTCTGAGGGATGTTTGACCTATTCCCCATTACGTATAATATGAAGAGGAAACAAATGCATAACTACGCTGTGGCAGCGTGTTAACATGTTTATGGCAAGAACAAATTATGAGGTGGCAATTTCGGCATATGTTTTTGCGAGGTGGCTTGGAAAAACAGCGAGATGACCCACCTCGCTCATCGGGGAAAACACTGGCATTCTACAGCTAGATAGAGAATTGGATTTTTCATTGGCAATCCATATCTGCGTATTTCTGCAACCAACGTCATACACTAGACGTTTTCCGTTCGTTATACGCGTTTGACCTTTAAAGGAAACACGACTTCTGGCATCAAATGCCAAGTTTGTATTTGATGTGTGAAATATTATATGAGATGTGATGTTTCTATTTCTGTTCACGAAACGTTACGCGAACCACACCGTGTCCCCTGGCGCGGATTGGGGCGGATTGGGGGGCGGGGTGGATTGGGGGCTATTACTTTAGATTATCTAGGGGCATAATTATATGTCCGCCCCTGCGAAATTCTAGGGGGCAACTGACCTTTTTTTCTGCTCCTATGAACCCGTCATAATTCGACTTGTATTACCTGTCAACGTCACGTCATTGATCTCACCTCAAGTTCCTGAATGGAGCTAGTTGAGGGAACGTAATGTTGCTCCCATTAATACGTCACTTGTCCCCAGAGAAATTATTCTCTCCCCCCCCCCCCAGGAAAACAAACGTCATTGCTCCAACATAAACGTCTTTTCTTCCATGATAGGCGTTATTCGTTCCCTGACAGATGCAGTTTGCTCTCGGGTATATGCATTATGTGCTTCTAGATAAGCGTAATTGTGTGAATTGCTATATTGTGGTCATTTGCTCACGAATGGTCACATCAACGTATATTTTCATAATCTCCCTAGAACCTATGTAACTTTTCCGGGTTCAAAAATAGTTCAGTGGAAATACTGTGAAATGTTTAGGGTGTGATACAGCGTATTATTCCCTCTGCAACGGCGTCTGAACTCGTTTTAACCAATCTACAGCTGTTCTGTACTCGTGTGTGTCACGTATACGTGACCACAACAACGTGTCGTAATTCACGTCGTTTCACCCGGGTCGCGTCGGCGGTGTCAAATACATAAACCAAGTTTCAAACGATTTACAACGTTGATTCGGGGTCAACGGATCCTTTTAAGTTGTCGGCAAGTTGTAGCGCCGATCTGCGTGCTGGGCGTATCGCGTTGTTGTAGCGCCGACTTACGTAACCGATGAGTAGTTGTTGTAGCGCTGACCTACGCGGTGGACGTATCGTTGTTTTAGTGACTGGCATGTCGCTGTTGTAGCGTAGGCCTACCTTTGTTGACCAGTCTCATCTGATCCAACAACAAAATTAGCAATTTATCGAAATGTCAATAATTAAACCTTAATGAAGACGAAGAGATTAAACAAGAGATAAAAACTTAAAAGTTTATTTTCAATTCATTCTATAAAGATTTGTACAGAAGTACATTTCGTTTTCACATGTTACGAAGACAATAGGAGGCGGTTATAAAAAAACGAGCAAAACGATTTCGACACGATCCCAGTCAATGCCCTTGGATAACGGTCCCTGCATCAAACGGTAAGCGGATTGGCCGGAAGGAGGCAGCGAGTCGCGCCGCTCGATGATGGATCCTATCGATTGGTGATTACGTACGCTGGCTGACGGATCCCTGTGATTGGTGTTTACGTACGCGCAACCGACGACATGTCGAAGTCAAGTCTCGTTCTCTGCCAGGCAGACACAGGGATAATGCATGTTCACGTTGTTAATGTGTAAATCGTAGTCAGCACACGGATTACGCGTGTAGGTTTGCATTGCAAGCGTTCATAAAATGTCTGAATAACAGCAAGCACACGAATTAAATAGGCTCTGTATACATCCTGTTGATTGATGTCTTCCTACATTCTCGTCATTATATGTGTATGATATGCACATTGCAATCTGATTCCAGGTATACTATAATATGCAGTGTGTGTAGGCGTTCCTTTATTATATTGTCACTCACCGCCACTTGCGTTTGTCTTGAAAGATTGCAGAGAGGGCAACGATCGCAAAGTCATAAGCAATGGTGACTTTTTGCTGGGCATATTATAATGGAGGTGCATCGTCAACATGAATCTTATAGCGTGTATGGAAACTCACATTTCCAAATAGTTGAAAGCAAAATTATTTCGCAGGCTTAAAATAGGTTTTTCACGCGTTCGCTTCATGTATTGGTGTCACGTGATTTCGTGGTCTAGCGTGGAACGTAACGGTCACAATGTCACGGGATTGACGTTCTTTTAAAAATACATACACATTTAAATATTTATATTCTTAATTGTGTCCCTGACGTTATGGGACCACAACCATTATCAGCACCTCCGCCACCACCTTCACTTCCACCTTCACCTTCACCTTCACCTTCACCTTCACCTTCACCTTCACCTTCACCTTCACCTTCACCTTCACCTTCACCTCCACCTCCACCTCCACCTCCACCTCCACCTCCACCTCCACCTCCACCTCCACCTCCACCTCCACCTCCACCTCCACCTCCACCACTACCTTCACTTCCACTTCCACCTTCACCTCCACCTCCACCTCCACCTCCACCTCCACCTCCACCTCCACCTCCACCTCCACCTCCACCTCCACCTCCACCTCCACCTCCACCTCCACCTCCACCTCCACCTCCACCTCCACCTCCACCTCCACCTCCACCTCCACCACTACCTTCACTTCCACTTCCACCTCCACCTCCACCTCCACCTCCACCTCCACCTCCACCTCCACCTCCACCTCCACCTCCACCTCCACCTCCACCTCCACCTCCACATCCACATCCACATCCACCTGCACATTCACTTCCATCTCCACCTTCACTTTAACCTCCACAATCAACGTGTGTGTGTGTGTGTGTGTGTGTGTGTGTGTGTGTGTGTGTGTGTGTGTGTGTGTGTGTGTGTGTGTGTGTGTGTGTGTGGGTGGGTGTGTGTGGGTGTGGGTGTGTGTGGGTGTGTGTGTGCGCACGTGTACGTGTGTATGTGTGTATATGTATAATATATATATATATATATATATATATATATATATATATATATATATATATATATTATACATACACACACACACATATATATATATATATATATATATATATATATATATATATATATATATATATATATATGTAACTATATCATGTGTGTATAAGCATACATATACCCATACACATTATACATATAATTATAATATGTCTGCTTTGGTCGACCGTCCGTGTTCCTCCCAAGTCCCCGACTGTCCCCCGTGGGTTCCCGCCTGTCCCGGTGGGTCCCCGGTGACCGGCCGTTCACCGGGCGCCGCGTGGCAGTACCGCGGCTGTCGCTGACGTAGTGAAACAAAACCTAGCAGCCGCGGCGGTGGCGCTGGCGCTGCGGCGGTGGCGGTGGTTGCGTCGGTGGTGGCGGCGGCGAGCGTACCGCGGCGGCTGCGCCTCAAGTAAATAGACCAGAAAGCGACGGCCGCATGGTGGAAGTGGCCGCGAATCCGGCCGCGCTCCCCTCGCTGCTTCTCCCCGGCCAGTGTCGACTCCGCTACGGGATCGCCGTTCGACAGCAGCAGCCCCAGTCGGCGTAGCTGGCGACATCGATTCACCCCCGGTCGGCTGTCGAACCCGCCTCACGCTCACGACGAGTAGGTAAACGCGAACTATGCAAATGAAATGACATGTCTGTTCTATACCGACCGGCTGTCGATCTCGCGTCACGCAATAGTAGCAGTAGTAGTAGGTAAACGCGCGCCCTTCGCTATAGTACGTGTACATACGGTCTCTGTTTCTGTCACGGGGGTCTGTGTTGACTGGGGGAGCCATAGCCACGTAGCCGCCTTGGCTTTCTGACCTCGGGTCGCCCGCACGTTGAACGCGGGCGGTGCGTGTGTGTGAGACTACGCAAATAGCGCAAGGGGCACAGGGCCAGCTGTTACGTTCTGTCGCGGGCTGGCGCTCTGGCCTACGTGACGCTGTTGTACTACGTTCACGCGTTCGTTTACGTTTACACGACTATAGGAAGTGGTCAAAAGTCCGCACCCCCCTCGGGCGCAGACCGTTGGGTCGGTATGACTGTGCAGAAAGGAGCCATCTTCTATAGTACAGGTCACGTAACCGCTCAGCGTTCACGGAATTGTTTGTATACGACGCTACAACAACGCCCGCACGAACACACGCACATACGCGTACGTACACTCGCAGTCGCGGCAATACAAGGGTATAGGCCTAGTTGAATGCCACTGGCATCTTGACAATAACAATTGTTATTATCAAGCTCGTCGTGACGGGCCGGCGTAGTTCCCGTTGGCATAGATCACGACGTTAGATAGCGGGTTAA
Source organism: Oasisia sp. SBJ-2009 (assembly GCA_964017155.1). Classification (NCBI taxonomy): domain Eukaryota; kingdom Metazoa; phylum Annelida; class Polychaeta; order Sabellida; family Siboglinidae; genus Oasisia; species Oasisia sp. SBJ-2009. Next base: position 32,530,817 of record OZ024862.1, on the reverse strand, counting down.
TTTACACTCGCCGAGGACAAAGTCCACAAGTGCTGGTCGAATCTACGGTAGTAACACGCCAGCTGAGTACATTATGCAGGCAAAGCAACCTGTTTCGAACAAAAACGGGATCTATTCTAAACCACTTGTTGCGCGCCTGCAAATGGATATTATGGTGGTTACTATGAAACAATTTAACAATCGTAAATACAAGATCATTATAACGTTCTGCGTGTTTAGATTACTTACATAAGTATACAGCGCTGAATTCTGTCTAGACAAATTCGTTGCAAAGTTGTAACAATGTTATAAGCCACGTATTCATTTCAAATTTAATTTAACACTCAGACTTGAATATCGATAACATTACTACCCGCCGCGAAAGTGGCTTCACTTGTAAGCATAATTATTATTATTCTTTGTTTGAGGCGATTATTTCTTATTGATTGTGCTGTATGTAGTGAACGCTTTTCATCTACGAAAACCTTTTCTTGACAAGACGTCTCCCTTTAGATAAACGTCTCTCCTTCGTTTCACTCCTCTCCTCCGCTGAAAGTCCATCCTTCCCGTAATTTATTCACCGCCGAACACCTCTCCAAACCTCTCAACCGTTGAACTGTTGTCACTCACGTGCACTGAATGACTAAAACCTCTACTATTTGTCCACATTTCGCGACCTTCCCGACAAGTCGCGTCGTATCGATGTCGTCAGTCCTTCCACATTTGCACGCGTTGCTCCACAAACCCAATTTGGTTGCGTCTGTTGCCTCTGACGGCGTCGTGGGAGAGAGAGACCCGGGTCGGTGATAACGACTTTATCCGGAGCCTTCACGTCAAATGAACGTGCCGCGAGATAACTTACTTTCTGCGAACTGTTGCGGCACCTACAAAATCAAGCTTTTCGTGTGTCCGTTGTTTCGTCGCGTTTCGTTAGTTGCGAAACAAAAAGTCGTTTATTGATATTATTCGCAGGTTGTATATAGATATTGAAATTGTTAAAAACTGTGTACTGTTGGGGGTTTATGGGAATTATGAAGCACAATTTAAAATAATGTATATGAAATATTTTCTGGTCAGATATTGTCAGCGAAGTTATCTAATAGTTGACTAAATTGTAGTCAACTATTAGATAAAGGTACACATTTAATGCCTGGCACAATGCTTACGCACAGTGTTGTGTCATACATCCAACTAATACAAAACAAATATACAGTGGTAAAGTGACTTATCTTACACCACTGGGACTGTCGTGCGCAGACAATTCGTTTGTTGTTAGCGATGCGACGCACGTGTTGCCAATAACGGCTTTTAGAGCGGAACTCTGCGCAAACAATCGGATGTTTGTTCTCCGTCGCGTCCGCCAAAGAACTCCCAACGTCAGCAGGAGTGGTGTAGTTAGACTGAAGTACAGTGTGCGTTGATTGGCTAAGTGCGTCAATTGGTTAAGAGCGCGGTTGTCGGCGCGCTAAGTCCGGTGTGCAACGACGTGTGAAGGTCAGTCGGTCGGTCACGCACCACCGGTCACGCTTGATCACTCACGTGGATCGGCGTATATAGGCGCAATGTTGACGCGTGGCGGTGACAGTGACAGGCAGTGAAGTCGCGGATGACAATCGACCACGGCTGTACTAAGGTAGGCTCGTCGTACATTCGTCGCCAGTTCGTCCGAATGCTCTGCGTGTTGCCGAAATAGTTGACGAACAGACACATTTTCGTGTGTGAAGTTGGGGCTTTCTGAACATAGAGAACAGGGTGTCAGTGAAGTTAGACGTATAAAACCGGTCCTCATTCTTTGTACGTGTTTTACCAGAGACACCACCGTCTACGTCAGTGTTATGAAGTGTACACTCTACAGTTACCAAGGCAAGGGGCCTGGATTCCATATCGTGATATCTAGGTGCTGACATTGTATTGTTGTGTTTCATGTGTCTGCTCGAAAGGCGAGTGTAGCCATGCGATCCACGCAGGTGACCCCCGAACCTTACTTTGTAAGTTGCACACTTAAGAGGTCTGACGACGCAGGCCTGCGTATATTACGCGATTAGTTTAGTGTTTCCCGAAATAGATTTGTGCGGCGTTGTGCATTAGCGGGGACAGTCGAGTTGACGCGATACTTGAAGACCGCGTCGACGGTCTTGTGTTTACGACCGAGGATTTAGACAAGGTAATGCAACACATCAGGCGGCGTGGTGAAGTGTAGACCCGCCTCGTGAACAGTGTTAACACGGGAGAGGTCTGACACGCGCGCATAGGTGTATGCGCACACACGGGCACGCACGCAGACATCCACCCAAACATACACGCACGAACGCACACACATACGCACGCTAGCACACACACACGCACGGACGCACACACACACACACGCACACACACGCACACACGCGCACACACACACACGCACACACGTGAATGTCTTCAGCCCCCGTGTATTCGTGTACTAGATAAGCCGAGTTTGGTTCCGGGTCAGTCACGCGTCCGTGCGTGGGGCAGGAAATTGGACCCGACGGTCGGTCGTGAGACGGTTCGGTCGTGCTTTGTTTTGCGACCGAATAATGCCCGTTTGCACAGCAACATTGTTTGCATGTGACATTCAGGGCCTCCACGGGGCGGTGATTCAGTCAGGGCCCTGCTCTCAATTCTCTCACGTGTTGTTATTGTTGAGCGTTATCTCAATATGTGCGGCTAAGAGAGGAAGCGAACTGGTGACGTCACCGGATCGGGTTACACCAGTTTCCCTTTGTGCGACGTTGGTTCCTCTAGAGGCTACTTGGAATATAATGAAAGTGTTATTTCTTCCCGGATGGGGTACACCTCGTTTTCCTATACTATTCATTCCCCGCCACCACGTGCCTTCTTCCGCTCCCATCAATGTATCCCTCTCTCTCCCTGTCTCCCTGTCTCCACAACGAACCTAGTCTGTTTTACATAATGTTTCCATCTCATTCTAAACTCATATTAAGTAATTTAACACAAACACACGATTCCACCGCTGTACACATTCAGCCGTATTGACATCAGTTGGGCTGAAGTACACAACAGTCTCTCCCAGTTTCTTCCCGCTGTAAGCGCTGTTGTTGCACTTACATCTAGTCGGGTCTGTTTCCAGTAGTCGGGCCACAAATCTTCATTTCCTGACAACCTAACTGTAAACGTGATCCTGGCAGCGCTAAATCGATTGTTTGCTTCGCGATCAAACGTCCGTCAGTGCGTGCGGAATCAGAAGAAAACGACACCGGGCCATTTCACCGGCATTGACGCAACCATCCCGAATACCTGGCGTAATTCCATCTAGCGTTACTCGGTTATTTACATCTGCCCGGCAACGAACTGCGCTGAGCACGCAAAAACACGCTCGAAAACACGACGTATGAATTTCCGACTACGCGCAGGATGATACGATCATTGACAGGAGGCAACGACGGAATTAATATTCGCAGGCGCGCGTCGAGATTAATGGCAGAATTGGCGAGGCTGTGGATCGCGTTTTCTAGCGTGATGTCGAAAGGACACAGACGCGATGTCATCCGCTGTAAACCGCAAATTACGGCCGTCACATGTGTTATCGGAAATAATATCGACGCGTAGCAAAACATTCCTGGGCGTATTAGTGTATAAAATAATAAAATCAGAATACTAGTAGGAATATCGGACTATGGGTAATAATGGTGACAATAATTAATAATAATCCCAAATGTGCGTAGATTATAAAAAGTATAATGTTATTGTCATGCGATATTTGTTTTGGTTGGCGGACGTGCAAGAAAGAGGAGCAATGAAAAATACAGGATGTGCTTCAATTTCAGACTAATAATTTGCAAAGTTCTAAAATATTTTGAAATTATAATTTACTATTGTTACCCGTTTTTTAGTGTTGCAGTACAAAGTACACTTAATGTACATCGATAATAAACTTGTTTATATTGACGTGTGGTATTTTTCCCCTTTTGTTTTTCAAAAAACTCGGTAGCTCACGCGCTGGCGTTTTAGTGACATTGTTACAACTAAAAATCGCGTTGCTTGGATACACAGGTCACAACAACGAGGAAATAGCGTCAATGTAACTACTAGTGCGGCCTATTGTATGGAGTAATGCCATTTAGTAATGGACGAAGTCGAACTGTCTATGGCCTGTGCTCGAATAAAGAGCGATTTGGATTGTACGGAAGCGAGATCATATTTGGCGCGCGTAGGTGAAGGAGACAGACGACACGAAAGGTCATCACGCGCCACCGTCGCTGGCACGCCGCAGACGAGGGCGTATAGACTGTAGTCTAGACGAGTCCATCTCAGACTCGGTCTCAGTCACAGACGTTCGCGGCCGTTCGCCTGCGTCTCAGATCAATCGCCGTGTACTGTTCGCATCGGCCGCTACGTAGACGATCGCAGAGCGGCAACGAACGACGACGTGGCCGGTGGATTGGTGGTCTATTACTTGCTACTGCCGACAAATATTCCCCCCTGTTCTCGTTACTGGTAGGATCTGCAGCGCGTCGCATATATAACCAGCGCCAGTCAGACCTCAGCTCAGACTCAGGCTCAGTCAGTCGCTGCGAGCGAGCGGGTTTGTCGTTTCCGTTGGCGTTGATTGTTGCGCGTTGGTCTTTGCGTGAGCAACGACGACTTGTCTAGAAATAGGGCGTAGGTCACCCCGTTGACAGGGAGGTATTATCGCCGGCGGGAAGGATCAGATCGTGTCGTATCGGGTTAACAGGCGCGCCGCTGTCATGGACATGGTGGGTCACGCTTGGTCGGTTTTGTAGCTGGTCTGGCGCGTTGAAGTGAATCGCGAACTCGACAGGGCGTTGACTGAACACCACTGGCACTGGGAAAACATTGTCAGTGCCACAACACAAGGCAATCAATGGCAACGCCGGTGATATCACAGACGCGGCGCAAGTATGACGTCGTAGACGACGTAGCATATATTTACGAGCTGCCTGCTAGTAGTAGCCGAGTATAGCTGTCAGTGTAAGCGATCTATGTGATACCGACGAGCCGTGGCTATTATATCCGTGGATGTCGTGCGTGCAAGTCAATGTAGTATGTGCATGTCAATGCTAAACGCTGCGTGCGTTTTTGCCCTACCAGCATTGTTACCGGGTCGTGACTGTGATGCATGACTGGCTTCAAGGCAACGAAGCTTTCAGGCTGTTCATTGTGGTTTGTATTTGTGGCAAGCGGTTTTCTTACTTAAAGGTACGTCTTGTTTCTGTTGTAGTCATCGCCGTGAACATCGCTGACAACCGGCCATCGACGACGAAAGCCGACACGCACACGTGACGTGACGTAACGTCATAGGCGACCATGTTTGCAGGCCTCGCGCGCGGTACGGGCTCCACCGACCGCGCAGCCCTTCCTCAACCTCCGACCCCCCTCGACCTTACCCTCGTGCCACCGAAGCGCCGCCTGGAGGATGGCGCACCGCTCGACCTGTCCGTAAAGAAACCGAAGGCGGCTGCGTCGGAAGATGACGTCAGCGACGACGTCATCATCGTCGGCATGCAGCAGGCGCCGACGCGCTACTGTCCGGTGGCGGCGGGAGGGCGGGTGTCGGCCTACTACGGCGGCTCTTTGGGGACGAAGCCCCGAACGCAGGAATGCGGACAAAGGTTCTCAAGTGGGTCGCGGGTCCGCAATCTCAACGAGCTCTGCACGAGCAGTCCGCACCAGAGACGCTCGGCAAGTCAGGTGGAGTTTCTCCGACGCTGGAGCCGGGAGCCCGGCGTCAACATCTGCGCGCAGGCGCCGCCGCCAGTGCCACCGCCGCAGCAGTTATCCGAGAGCGAGGCGGCGCATGCGTACAAACGCTTGCGAGATTCACGCCCGCACCACCGGCAAACACCTAGGGATATGACGCCGCAGCCGGGTGACTACATAGGTCGTGACGTCATACCGACGCCAGTGCCGCCTACGTCGAGTCAGCAGCTGTTGCAACACCAGCTGCTGCAGCAACAGCACCACATGCACATGCTGAAGCAGCAGCAACAGCTGCAGCAGCAGAGGCAGGCCCGACACGCGGACATGTTGGAACGCAGCGCGAGTCGTAGTTCGCCTGTCGTCTGTCCGTCGCCGGCTCTGCCGCCGCGTCACCTGTCCCCGCAGCGTCCTCCCGTCGGTGGTGACGTCAGCGCGAGGCCTCCCGTTAAACACGCGCAGGTGAACGCGAGCAGGCGGCCGTACCCCGGAAGTGGCCCGCCCGCCGTACAGTACGACAGGACCGTCCCTCCGCATGGCGTCCACATAGCGCGCACGCTCCACAGCGGCCCGTACTCCGTGATCCAGCCGGCGGTGGGCGATAATGTGGGATACATGTACGCACACGATAAGGAGCACGCACGAACTCCGCACCCGTTCGTTCCAACGCCGCACCACGATAGGAGTGTTTCCGGTGAGCGCCCGTTGAGCAGCGCCGAAGTCGAGCAACATATCAGGAAGAGTCTGGACCACGCCGTCTCCATGGTGCAGTCGCGCGCCGCGTCTAGACAGCACACCCCGATCAGCGCTTCCCCCATGTTTCCGGTCCGACCGGACGTCGATCAGCTCCGCTGTGGCACAAGCGGTAGCGCCCTCTACCGCGCTATGTTGAACGGCTCGGATCCCATAGGACAACCGAAAGTGGCGACACCTGCAGGCAGCGTGCCGCTTTCGAAACCACGTGACATGATGAAAACGCCCGTACTGTTTTGTAGTCCGGAGAGCGTTCCACGAAGTCGCGGCGATGCGGCGCCACCCGGTAAGCGAGCTGTGCCCCCGCCCCTCCTCTACAGTCCCCACCTGTGCTTACCGGACAACCGCCCGGTCGCATCCGGTCGACGTTCAGCCGAACAGATGCGAATTGCGATGGGAGGAGCCGATGGGTTTAGCCATCGTACTGACGTCGGTCCCACGGTCTCGCGCGGGTCCGACACAAACGGATGTGACGAGACAAGACGGGCACACAACGCGCCGAGTTCAATCCAAGAACCGACCCACGGTGACCCCGTGACGTCATCGGTGACGTCATCGCAGGGGCGCGGTCTTGAGCAGCTGCGGCACGCGCCATATCTGCTATCAATGCTGACGTCGTCGCAGAAAGCGGAACTGTCGTCAGCGGAACAGTACGACCACGTGACTGGGATCGTTCGTCGACGCGATGCGACACCTGCTGGTGGCATATGCGTCGCCGGACCACAAGACAGGTACGTCGCTCCGTACGCGGCCCCTCCCGCGGACGCGAGCGTCAGCCAACAACTAGCGCCCCGTAAAAAGCCGACGAAAATCCCCCACGATGCCGTTCCGCGACAGGAAGCGACTCACTCATCAATGAGCGGCAAGATGGCGAACTGCCATCATCATGACAGTGGCGTCGAGGCGCATGCGCCGACGGAAGGCGATGCGTACGGTCGCGGACCCGCGCAGCAAACGCTGCCGTCCGGCATACGCTACTACAAATGCCCTAAACCATTCACGAAACTTCCGACGGGCGATCTCGTGTCGGACGAGAAGTTTCCGTCGAAGCCCATTCCCGTGGCCAACGTCAACCCAATCGTGAAAAGCGCGTACAAGAGTGGCGTCCGGGCCCCCGAGTATGATGAGAAGAAAGCCGGAAGTAGCGACGCTCCCGGGGACTTTAGCCGCGTGTCGGCGTCTACATTCACTTCCGGTGTCCTTGCGACGTCGGGTGGCGGCGATACGGAAACAAAACATTGCAGCGACGATGTGGACACGGGCAGCACTGCCCAGAAAAAGGCGACTCCGGCGAAGACGGAGGAGTATTCGCACAAGGACCCGCCGAAGAAGTGCGTGACCGGTGTGTCCGAATACCCGACGCGAACCGGCGGCAACAAGGACCCGCCCCGGCCGACAGATCCGCCCCTGTGTTCTCGCCGAGATCTCGCGCTGTATTTGTCCACGCCAAAAGGTAGGCAGAAACTAAAATTGCGGGATAATCTGTCGAATATCGGTGTTGGTGATTCTAATGATTGCAAGCCGACGACGACATCGCAAGTTTGTGTCGCCGCCGACAGCCAGACGACACGCAGACCTGACGCCCTGACAAGCGGCGATGTTAAGGGGCTGTGTTATTGCGACGGGACGACGGGTTGTCGCCTTACCACGGACGCGAAACTGTCGTCAAAAGCGAACACGTATACCGATCTCTTCAACACACACGCATCTTCAGCGCAGAACAACCATGCAATCGACGGTGCCGATCGAAAACCCAACATGAAACCGATATGTCCCACTCCTTCGTCTTACGGCGATAACTTGATGGCACGCGTCAAGAACGACGGCGACAGGGAGGTCGTGAACGACGCATCGCTGTCACGTGGACCGCGAACAGATAAGTTTATCACGCGCAAGTCTCGCATTCTCGAGAGCATTCGTAAAAAGAGCGGCCAACAGGTGGCGCGGAAGGCCCGTCTGAAAAATCAACATCCGGAAAAGTGTGTCAAGCGACGGAAACCAGCCGAGGTACGTATGAGCCGTGACGTGAAGCCAGCGGCCACGTTTCCTTGTCGATTACCCGTAATCTGTCAAAAGCGTTGACGAAATGCATTGAATGTGCGCCATTTTGCACGCATGGTAAAATGTCTACGTAACCAGCGGTATAGCCGGTAGTGATTCTACTCGGTTGAATATGTTTCACCTTTTCATTTTAAACGGTTACGACACAGTTGTTTGCACACCAATCCTTACCAATCACAAACACTTGCCGTTATGACATCACGCGACCACCGGCTACTAAGAATTTTCCCAAACCCAGAGGCCATATGCCGGTCAGCACGGTTCGATGGCACGAATGAATAAGTTGGATTGAGGGCTACAACTTGCGTTGTATTGAAAACAATTAAGTTTTGTCTTCATCTGTTGCGATGTTCCCTCCTGTTGTTGCGTATTTTGCTGTCGAATTGAATGAGTCTGAAGGTCGGCGCAGCTCCGAAGTAAACAGGAGCGCGTCCTTTTATCGCCACCCCAAACAAACACTAGGAGGCCTGCACTGCTCCCCGTGGATGCGTTAATTGCGCCGAGACTCGTGGAATGCCTTGGGCAGTAGTCGTCTGTTCTCTTCTGCTATGTCGGGATCGGGCTCCAACAGATGGCTAACATACCAATACGTGCAGCGACACACGTGAATAACAATCATCCTCGTATGCACATATTCCCTAAGATCTAACTTAACACAATGGCATACATAAAATTAATCAAAAATCAAATCAAATTTTATTTCGCAACAACGTAATTACATTCTACATAAGCAAAAAACGTAGGTGGTCACATAGCACATTTTGTGCCGTCTTCCTGTGATCCCAAAACATAAATTTCGAAATATATATATATATATATATATATACACACACGCGCGCGTATATATATATAATTATATATATAATTATATATATATAATTATATATATATATATATATAATTATATATATATATATATAATTATATTTATATATATATATATATATATATATATATATAATTATATATATATATAATTATATATATATATATATATATATATATATATATATATATATATATATATATATATATATATATATATATAATTATATATATATATAATTATATATATATATGTATCCACGTACACTCATTTGCATGACAACGGACTGGGGGAATTTAAGAAGTGTTTGAAAAAATGTATGACAGTGTCATGTTAACACATTAAAGCGGGACCACACCTTAGTACAGATTTAGGCATCAGCATTAAAACGGAGCACATAGTTCAGACTCTGTAGGAAATGTCCTACTTTTTTCGAAACCCCGTACATGTACATAATAACTGAACGGAACCGGCGAACATGACAAAACACGAACCAGAGAGTCACGCCCTAACCACACTGCAGCGGCATGTTATGAGTAACTACTACGTTGTGGGTAATTCGGGCGTTTTCGGGTAGTAAATAAGTATTTTAAAGTATGATTATTCTGATTGACTTATGCGAATCAGAGTCCGTTTCTGTAACTAGGTGCTTAGAAGTCAGCTGCCGCTATAAAGTCAGCTAGCTTTTTTATTGGAAAATATCGCTACGAAAATATATTTTGACTTTATAAATCTATACTAGTACAATGATAGGGATACAATAAACACTTGAAGTATTTATGAGATTTTGTAACCGTTATACACACGGACATCACGATGCTCTTGTATGTCGTGCAAAGAAAAGAAACAACATTTTGTCAGCAACATGAGAGCGTGTGCATTTTGTAAACGTGCAGTGAACTGCTATTTTTAGAAAAAGTCACAAGGCTGACTATATATTAACTACGCAACGTGTGCGCAGAAAAACTATTAGATTTTTTTCAAACTGTTGGCATGTAGGAATAGCTTTATGCAGAGACCCGTCCACCCGTCATTTGGATGGGTAAACATGTTGTGGACGGGTAGAAATATGGGTGGACGGTAAACAAATGGAGCAAACAGTCTTCCCAAACCATAGATATTGTCCGTTTTACCTTAAAAGTGAGTGTAAATGGTGTCACATGTGTTAGTAACTTAATAGTCCATTCCAGGTCATCAGACACATCTAAAGTTTGTAAACTGGCTTAACAGGTGACATTCATGTGCCACCAAAACATGTGTGACTGGAAAATGTGGTCCTGCATAAAGCCATGAGTCTACATTTACTGACGTCGGCGTAACCATAGCAGCGTTTCTATTCAGTGTGTGTAGCTCTACCACTCTGAAGGGAGAAAAACACCAATAAAAAAGTTATAAAAAAGATAGACGAGGACTAGACCGTCTATACAAAACTGTGACGTCACAGACGATTATCTCCATAGATGTCAGGTGTGTCGCTATGAAAACTATGATGCTGCTGTCAGAAAGTGACATTTATCAGTGCATGGGACCTGCTGAATATATTCTATAATATCCAAAGGAAATACGGAAATTTTGATGGATATATCAAAGACGTATTTTAATAATTATCACGTGTGTACATGCGTACATTTCATATTAATAAATAAGTTACAAAAACTGTAATAATCTATATTCTAGAAGATCGGTTTAAAATAGTAAATTATTGTAAAGAAAAGTGTATTAAATCATATATTTTTACTTGAGGGAGGGATAATGCACGGCCGAATTTCACGCGCGGCGTCTCGTGGCACTGACCTGACGGGATCGACCACACGCCACAACCGAGCTAAAACCGATTATAACCGCATCGAGTGCCTTACTTACACAGAATAGGAGCGCACTAATGAAGCCGGGCGGTAACTAGGCGAATCCGCCGTGGCGCGGACTCCCGGCGGAGATCGGCGTGACGAGAAAGCAGCGGCCGCGTGCGCGGACACGATTGCGAACGTCGCGACTGAACAAACGAACGAACGTACGGCGGTTGAGACGCGAGGCAATTTACGATGCCGACTGACTGGAATCTCTTTCTCTGTCTCGCGCGCGCGCGTGAAGGGAGATTCGTTTGAATGTGATTAAAGGTCGCCGCAGTGACTTGAATTGTCTGGCCGCTACGTTGACGCGAGATCGCCCTGCGTGTCCGTGTCTGTACGTAATAAGACACGACCAGACGAAGGAAACGTATTAGCGAAACCGACTCGGCAGCTGGATTTTTAAGCAGCCAGATTCATCGCACACGCTATCCGGCTAGTTGGTGGCACGCGTTTTCGCGATTAATGGTTTATGTGATTGAGGCGGTGTCCTATACTTAGCAATTCGGACAAGGGAAAAGGCAGGTTTTCTTACGTTAATTAAACATTTATAGTATCATTTACCCTCATGTTTATTCTATCTAAGCCTACGCGCTGTTTTCCGCCTACGCGTTAGTTTCTGGCCTAGTTCTTACAATGTGATACGACGCACGTATCTCTTAAACTGCTTTGGTTTCCTCGTCTCAGCATATCCCTTATCGCATCCCACACGCAGCCACCCGCCCTTACTCAAATACAACACAACACGCCTGTAGCGTAGCATGTACTCCTTCGATATATTGCTCATGTTTATTGCATACGTCGGATCTTCGCTGGCACGTCGCGACAGCCACGTAAGATGAAACACGGAGGTGACCGGTCGAGCGGTGACAGAACGGGGCATCAATCTCTCGGCTTGTTGACGCGCGGTTGCACCGTCGAGTTGTTGTCGACGTCTGCACTCCTCCGACTTTGCCGTAGTCGACCTTTGAACCCGTCGCAAAAAACCGTTCGAATGGCGCGCATCGTTGACGGGCGCCGGCTGAAAGGCGGGCGCGTGGCGATGATATCCAGCGGGCGATCACGTGCCGGCGACAAGGACGTGTAGAGGTCGTCGGCGATTATACGAACGAGTAACGAGCGCGCGTTCCGAAGGGCGCCGCCGAAACGCAGACAGCGTGGCGCGCGCGCGGCGCTCGCGAGAAATCGTGTTACCAATAAAACCGGAGCGGCGTAATTTCGTTAGATCAACGGGCCGGAGATTATATCCGCGCGCGCTCGATTGCTGCGTCGCTTCGGCCGACGTCGTTTGGCACGCGTACGTTTTTGGCGTGGTAGTGCACGCAGAGGTTGTGCATTCCTCGCTGAGTGAGAATGTCTATAATTCGCCGAAGTTCAACTAAGTGCAGGCCCGTCGCGTGCCCCTTCACAACAAACAAGCGTCGACATGTGTTACGCGTTTATCCTCGCGATTGTTTACGTGCCTGCGTTATCTAGCGCCTCGTAGTTAACGGTAGTTTGTGACGCAGAGATCACACGCAGGCGGGGCTCATTCACTCGGGGTGGTCGGAAAGGATAATATTATGTGATATAATATGTATTGCATCTGGTCCCACGCATACGCATTTGCAGTCGCGCACAGACGCGTGCACGTGACACACGCACGCACGCACGCACGCACGCACGCACGCACGCACTCACGCACGCACACACACACACACACACACACACACACACACACACACCATGACATGTGCATTCAGGTTCTCCGTTCAAATAATGCTGCTTTTTATGTCGGTTCGTGGGCGTGTTTTTAAGTAAAAACACAATTGCATTTTATAATATAAATCACCAGAATTGTATTAGCTAACCAAAACTGGACACAACCACAGTCAGTACGGCGAGGTGTAAAACCATGGCAACGAATCTAATTGAAATGCGAAAAGAGGCTAATTTAACGGTATGCCGAGGTGCTGTGTTGGCTGAATGTTCATAGCGCGGCTATTGTCGTTCCAGGGCCCGAAGACGAAGGAACGATCAGTGGTGACAAAGGTTGCAGCGGGAGGTAAGTCATCAAGTGTGTACGTGCGTGTGCGTGTGCGTGAACGTGTGTGAACGTGTGTGCGAGTTTGTGTACAGAATAACGGCATCTATTCGTTTACGCAATGAGTTTACGCCACGGCATACCGCGGTCCCTCGAGGAATAACCGCGCGATAACTAACGCCCGTTATAAAGTCTCGTGTGCACTGCACTGCGGTCGCTCTCTAAAATACCCGAGCCAGTCTCGTTGTCTCGACGAACGACGAATTGTGTCATTATAAAAAGCAGGAACCATTATAATGGCAATATCCTGTCGGGGCGTCCCACGGCCTTTGTGCGGCGTTGTCGGGCGACAGCGATCGAGGTAAAATTACGCCTCCGTCGTGACCGAGGCATGGCGGCGTCTTGACCTGACGTTGTCAACCGGACACGTTATGTCGTAGCATTGGCTATGAGCGCTGGGAGATTATCCTCATACGTTTGTTATTTGGGTCATGTGTTGTATTGTGAGTTTTAAGAAGGAAACAGTCGTCGCATCTTTGTTATATCAATGTGATTGGTGCAATGTGGCTGACGTCATTGTACGCGTCTCTGGTGTACGTCATTGTCTCAGAGATACATAAAGTTTGTAGTGACGTCAAGCAAGTAATTTTTTCTTAAATAAGTGTGTTTGACTGCGAACTTAAATTTGTATGACATATGTAATATATTAACTCGCAGAAAACGGACAGTATTATAACTACTGTCCAATTAATAATAAATAAATCATTATTTATTGATCAATGTTCATTCTGGGTTGCTAAGAAGTAGCACTCAAATAATGGTTTAAACTTAATCGAATCGACTATTATGTAGTTTCTATATTTAATACATTATTATTATTATATCATATCACACTGTTTTCGTTTATGTGTGTGATATTGATTCGAGGTCGGTGTCACCGATTTGTCACAGAACGCAAGCGGAAGTTGCGCAGATCCAGACGGTTAACCGGACGTGATGCCACAGCAATCGATCTACCCCTAGTTGCGCGAATCAAATCAGGTAAGTAATTTGGTAAAGATACCGACTGTCATTGTAAAAAGGCGCGTTGCCGTAAGAAAATTAACATCGCCGTATATCGTGTATACATTCGGCCATTTTGTAAACGTTTTACAGGATCTGGATCCTTGCTGACGTAGTCCAACATTGACGAATCATAGGGACGTTACGCGTGATAACCATTGGCCTTTTTGCAACTATTTCCTCGGCGTCGTCGTCACACGCATTATTTTTTTACTGCCACGTGGCTTGTGGTTTGAAAGCAGCATTCAGCAATGCCACAAAAGTATGCTGACAACTGATACGCCTCAGTGATACGATACAGTGCATTCGTCAACAGCTGATAAGAACGAGGCACGTCGTCCTGTAAACAGGTGTATCACGCACATAATATGCACCCACGCACGCACGCACGCACGCACCTTTTTCGCTGTACCCAATTTAGAACACTGTTTTGCACGCATATGCACTACCGCCTCAGACACGCCTGTATAGGCCTAATCGTTACGACGAAAGCTGTAATCGTTACCACGAAGGCTGTTTGGTATGCCGGCGCCTGCCTGTCGCTCGTGCGCGTTCACCCGTGACGCATAAACCCGTTACTCGTGCGCCGTCACGCTTCGTCGCGCAATCGTACGCGCGATCGTACGCACGCACGGCAGCGATCAAAGCTGAATGCGCACGAGATACGCCGTATATAGGTGCGTTCGTGGCGTGCGTTTAGCCGCCGGTGCAGGTACTCCAGCTACAACGTACTAAATTACGTCATTACATTAACGTTGAGACTGGTCGGAGCAGAACATTTATGTGCACCGGAAATGTGATTACGAGTGTTTCATGTGCGACGGCGCTTAAACCGGCAACTCGTCCAAACGAACACGTTACGTAAAATAATAATAATTATTATTATATAATATATATATATATATATATATATATATATATATATATATATATATATATATATATATATATATATATATATATATATATATATATAGACATGTCAAGTAATGTTTTTGTACAAACGTACACGAGACTAATATAAAAAAATAGAAGAATGCATAACTTAAGACTATTATATAAATATATAATTTCGTACAAACGTACACGAGACTAATAGAGGAATGACAATAAAAATAGAAAAAATTGAAAAATACCTAACTTAAGACTATTATATAAAGTATATAATTAGATTAACGCATATTTTGTTCTGTTAAATATAAATATATACATTGAATTTTTTTAATTAACCAACAAGTTATTTGTTGTAGTTAATACAAGTTGACCGTTATGTTTACTCAATGTTAACTCGGCGCAATATATGCAATGTAGACATGATATTTGAGTTTAAAAGTTACCATTACGTATTATATTATTATCACACTAACGGTCAAATTGTTTATCCAGCCACCAATACAATTTCCGTCTTATGTGTATGTACCCGGAGGCGATATAGCGCAGACAAAAGGTTGAACATTGAAATAAAAACAGTAACATTGACAACGTCAATAAATACAATTTAAAACAATTCTACGACGCGACAGCAGTGGCAAAATGGACATCTCTGGTCGAATTACGCTTTTCAATACTGCCGAATGAAGCCGCGGTACATTAAATATTAATTCCCACAATGCCACGCAAATCCAGCGTTGAATTGCTGGTTCAATGGCGATTTTTTTTTACAATTACACACAAGTGGTTGAGTAAAAATAAGTTATACTTTTTTTCGTACGACCCGACTCCGCCCAGTTCACGCAGTGCACCAATGTATCTGTGTACAACTGCGTTATATCGCATGTTCTGTGAAAAATGCGTCAAATCGTTGTAAATGCAGAAGCCGGAGGGGGGGGGTTTGTTTGTGCCAAGGTGTGTTCCATAGTTAAAATACTACGATTTGATTTTTCATCAATAAAATCCATAACAAATTAAAAACAGGCTCCTACACAATTCAGCTCAGTCTCGATCAATGAACACTTCGGGTCCTACATGTGTATGTAGATATATAAGGCGGGTCTAATCGGTGTACACGTCGAGTTCGATTGGTGTACGCTAGGGGTCCATCCGGTCCCACGCAGCAGTGGCCGCTGTCACAATAACTCTCGTCAACCGGTGGGCGTCGCGATATAACACGTCGTTTCACGCCGAGCAGTTAGCCGTCGTCGCGCCGCTATCTCGAACAACGATCTGTCTTCGGCGGTGACGTCGCGTCGCAGCGGCCGGCGAAGCTGTCGCATAGCTGGAAATAGGCCGTCGGCCAGGAACCGGGCTCACGGTGTGATGTAAGGCAGCTGTCCCGCCGTCGAAGGCACTGCGTTGTTGGGGCATCCTGACGCCGTGAGCATGCGCATTACAGTACACGGCGGCACTATGCAGCTTCCTCTCGCATATTTATGGCAGTTGTAATGTAGACAGATTTGCCAGCGTATAAAAACTGTTCACGTGACGTTGATCTGCTTACTAGTATGATAAACTCTTGCCTTTCACTTTGCCAAACTACCAACACCTAATTGTCTGTTTTTATTATCCAGTAGTCAAGATAAATCAAAACAGACTGTTTGTGTTAAGAAAAAATTAAATAGTGTAGTAATGAATACTTTAAAAAAAATTGACGGTGTCAAGTAAATAATAAGGGAGTATATATGACATACCATTTCCACTCTGTACATGTTTTATTATAAAATATGTACCCGGTATGTTATATTCAGGGAGGTTATAATCTGTAATACTCCAGCACTGTCTGCGTTGTTGCGTTAACTGTGGTGTCTTAAGAATAGTTAAGATACATTTATCGCAGACTATTGTTAGTTGATATGACAAAATTGTTTCATTCTGTTTATCTGTGTAACTTTAGCACCTTAGCGATAACACAGTTTCGTTGCGGTTTGTGGTTTTGTTTCTGACGCATTCGTGTTCGTGCGTCTTGCAACTTTCCACACGACGCTGTTGACACTGCCGTGTCCACACGACGGTTTCAATTCGTTCTTATTTGGCGTGGGTCAACAGCGCAGCGATGGAACAAGTCGGCTTTACGCTACTCCCGACGCGGCGTATCGATCAGCGAACCCGCATTAGCCTTGTTACACACTGCGAGTGCCAAAATGGGTCACGTATTACGGCGGCCGGAAATGTTGTGAATGTTTGTTCTGGAGGCCTGAGCTAAGTCTGCCAGGACGTATCGACCGCGTTGTGCAATGCAATGCAATGCAATGCAATGCGGCCGGGCGGCCGGGCGGCCGGGCGGGCTCCAGTGGCGGCGACGCAGTCTTGTGTTAGCGCCGCGCCGTGCACGCGCGCTCTCCGCTCGCGGGTCGAGACGGACACACCACTCCACTCCGCCCGCCAAGCGAGCTCGCGCCAATCTATTTGCGATCTGCCGGCGCCACGCCACGCGAACGGCCGAAGTGAACCCGTTTGTCAGAAAATCGGGCCCTTGGTCCACCCACCCGTCCGCCCGTCGATCGACGAGCTTCGTCGAACATAGACCCACTACAAAGCTACACGTTTAATCATACGGTGAAATCTAGGCGTCGACGAAATCGCTCATTATTGTGGTCCAATCAATAGCGACTACGCCGAAATTGTGTGCGTTGATCTGTTTACCAGCGTATAATGTTAACTTAATAGATTAGTTGAGAAATTCGACATTAAAACATCACTATAAATAATATATTTTTATGTATGTATGTGTGTGTGTGTGTGTGTGTGTGTGTGTGTGTGTGTGTGTGTGTGTGTGTGTGTGTGTGTGTGTGTGTGTATCTATATATATATATATATATATATATATATATATATATATATATATATATATATATATATATATATATTGTTTAACTGGCCTGTTTTCCTGAAGTGTTAGCACCTCCGAGTGGACTTTTAACTAGTTATGGCGCTTTACAAATTCATATATTAATATTATTATATACTTGTACTTATCATGACATGTAGTGACTAATATAGTTGATGTTATTACATAAATTTAAGACATAGCCAAAATAATTGGTGTGATTTTGGCATGCCTTTATTTTATATTGTATAGTTTGGGAGGTGTGTGTTGATAAAGGGGCGATTTACCAATGCAACAGATTTATACGTTTCAAGTATTCATCGAAAATAAAAATGAAAAGATTTCCAACAAAATAATGATATGGCACATCTGCCGGATATATGCAAGGCGTCGAAATTTCGAACGAGTTTATTCAAAGTGCGACCAACTGTGCTTTAAAGTGTCACTGCGTAGCAACTGACTGGACTCGCTTTCCAAATTTCGGCCAATGCGTGGGCCATCACGTAGACAGCAATTATGGAAAACCTGTTTAATTACAATCTTCCACGTGGTCTATGTAGGTTGGTGTGGTCTATTATCTGCCTCGTGCATTGGGATGCGGGCATGTGGTTATTTGAAGCGACGTGTCCTGTGCGTACTTCCTCCCTCGCCTCGTGCACAATGGCGCACTTATAATGAACCAACCAAAGCGGAAGAGAAGACATGACAGGGCGCAATCACACATTTCACCAGCAAACCGTAAACAATATATATATATATATATATATATATATATATATATATATATATATATATATATATATACTTACAAAAAAATTATATACAAGCTGTGCTAAGACATTTAAAATAAATGTTAACTGATTAAATATAATTATACAGGTAATTACAAATATTATTAGGATTTCAATAGTTGCAGTATATTAAAAGAAACGGCTTACTAATAAGTTCACAGCTAAAAGTGTTGTTATAAAAATGCGAGTTGTTCGAGCAACAACTGGGGTGTTTTGGTGGCTTTCCTGAATGACGCAACCAAATAGAACAATATTATCTGCGCGCGCATTCCGGTGGAAAAGCCGAGGGAGTGGTCGCTATAGTCTATTTCTCGACTCCGCGTGATTGGCTATTAAATATTGGGGAGTCATGCCATGAAAACAACACTGAAGGATAATTGTTGTGTTTGTAATAGCGCATTTATAAAAACAAGTGCGCAAGCGTTCCTCGCCAGTGTTCTGCATTACGCACAAGAAGCCGAGTTATTAATAAACGCGGCGGGCTAAACAGTAGTTGTTATTTGTAGGAACAGGACGCGTGAACACACGGGCCAGAATTGGCACGGTTAGTACTTCGTAAACACTGACACGTGAGCGTCTAAACATAATAGCCAAGACATGTTATATCTGTACGGACGCGTGCACACACGCACTCACGTACTCACTGATATCACGCACACGCTCGTACAAGGTTCCGTCTAATGGTATATGTCACTCGTCTACGTTAGGACAATTGCACCGGTAAGACGACATAACAAAGATGAACAATAACAACGTTTTAAGATCAATACACGCGCAGACAGACGATGTTGACGTCAACATTAGCTTTCTGGGTCAGGAGCGGATTGAAAACACGCGAAATCAACGATCGAGTTGATAAATCGCCGCGTAGCTGACACGGGTCATTTCCAAATTCTAGGTCAGCGTTGATTCAGAGTCGTAAATTCTGATAATGCAACGGCACGGTGCATATAGGGCTTTCTCGCGTGTGTCGCATTGGAATTAATATTTGACATTTAAGCATAATACAAGAGTTTAAAATGTATTTGTAATTTCGAAGCTATGAAGATTTCACACAGAAATTATAGGTTTCTGTAAAGTAAATCCTATGGAGGTATATTTCTATGGTATATAGGCTGGTAAAGAAATGCATTAAATCGGAGTAGAAATGCAAAAGATAGCGTAGCGTAACCAATGCAAACTGTTACACAAGTATTTCGGAATTTCTAATAAGAAAATTCAACGGATTTCAACCCAAACAATCAGGAATACCTGTAAATAATTAATGTCAAGTTTTTAATGCCCGGTGCACGGAGTAAATATTCATTCAATTAACCACTACACGCAGTGTTTGAGAACTATCGCGGTCCGTCCCGTTACGTCAAGCCGTGAACCTGTCTGTCGCCGACAAATCGCCGTCACTGACACGCTTTGTTTGACGTTAACCTCCGCTCAACCCGCACCAAACAGTCGCACTTGACCCATTAATCGCTGATTATTTCGGCGTACCGCGTCGCCGCGTACTCCCGGCCAACTGACGACAAAGACGCGTATAGCGCGCTCTCTCGGGTCACGACCCGTACGTTATGCGGCCTCGGCGCTTGTGTTTTTGATGTCGTGACGGCTGGAGATCGTCGCGATAACCGGGTAGTTACCGCCCCTCCGTCTTTGTAAAGCATACGGCAATGCACCGCGGTGATCTGCGAATACGCGCCGTTCTGTGTCGAATATACACTGGCAAGAGTGTAACGGCCACGGGGCGCGCTGTTCTTAAGGAATTCCTTTGAAGCGAAGATGCACGTTTCGCTACCCGGAATCAGCAGGATTGGTGTCTAACAGGAAGTTGGTTAACTTAGGCAGGCAGGAATGTGAGAATCTGCTAACTTCAGATGCCTTAAAACCAAAGGAACAAAACATCCTCTGGCTGGTGTGTACGCGGGCGTACGTTTGTGCGTGCGTATGTTGTGCGCACGTACGTGTGTGTATGCGTGCGGGCGTGCGTCCATGATATATCTGGATATGCGCATTGTGCACAGCATGCGGAACTGTCAAAGCCGTTTCAATTGTATTTGTCTTCACGAAAGGATAATGACGACCACTGCGTTTCCAAGCAACACGCCAGGGAAACAAATTAATAACATTACTTCAACGTGGCGATCTAGATTTTGAGACACGTTATGTAGGCAGATTCCGGTAATTCAGGCAGCCGCCTCTATGTCAACCCACGCAAGGCGTTAGCGGTGGCAGTCTCCGAGGCACGCCTTTTTTCGCGGTTGATTGCGTCAGTAGACGCACCAAATGTTCGTGGTTTATTAAACTTGTATTTTTCTTGACTTTCTTTTTCACTCCGTATAAATCCACGGTTTCGCACAGATGTTTCCTGTTCCGATTAAATGTCTCGGTTTTATGGGAAATCCGCCTTGCCTCAAAATAAATAGTTTCCCGTTGTTCGTCAGCACTTAATCGTTTGCATTGCTGTGTGTGTTGAAAACTGGAAATGTGCACTTTGTCGGTAGTTTTACATATCAACCAAATCCGTGTTAAACGGGTTATGGCCGTGTTGTTTCTAAAATAAAATAAAAAATCCGAATTATATACGAGTGTGCGTACGGTATGAAATTAGTGCGTCAACAACTGATAAACAGTCGCGGAATTAACGCGACCATTTCAGTGATTTCACTGCCAATATTATGAGTTCATAAACCCAATTTTGCTCTTTAAAGTTCGCTCCTTACCAGTGATTTGGTCTGGCAAGAAAGTCAACACCAGGATGCTACCGTGACAATTTCTCCGGTTTATCTGTGTGTCGCGGAAGGTGATTCGTCTCGGAAGTAGTATCACGTGTGAAATGGCGGCTGTTTTTGGAAATCTAATAAAGCTCATAGATTGAGCAGTGCTTTCAGTTTAGCGATTCATTTTTCGTATCAGGACATTATCTTAGTGAAACGACCTCCTGGAGCGCCAAGTGACCTTCAGTTTGACGTGATTGTGGTGACCAGCCCTACTTGAGACGTTTTACGATGTCCGCGGAATGGATTCGAGTGACGTAACCCGTAGCGACGCCTTCGTTCCACACCGACCGCGGCAGTTCGATCTAATTAACGGATTTCAAAGAATGCCAGCGAACGAGGTTTCGTGGAAAGGCATTTTACGACTACCATTCGTCTTAACACAAAGAGCAGCTTCAAAGCCGGCCACCGTGCCGTGCCTTCTGTATTCAGCCCCCATAACAGCGTTGTGCTTCGCGCGTCACCAAACGATTTCGTGCAAAATCGCAATCGCCGTGTTACATTATTGATCTGCGTTCAGAAGATGTTGCACGTTTTTTCCGTTGTATTTTTTATAATGCGGTCAGATCATTACGAGTTGAACCAAGTGTAAACTGAACCAGAAGACACAAACACGTACACGCACGCACGCACGCACGCACGCACGCACGCACGCACGCACGCACACACACACACACACACACACACACACAACCGGCAACAAAAACCACGTCAGTCTTTTTCAAAGCATTATACATTTAAAGCGACGTAGGCCTTTAATTAAAGACGCATGGTCAGTACCATCAGATACGCTCCTTTAGGAATGTGGTCAAAATGACGATAGCAACGCAGTTTATCGGGGGCTCGCCTGCGGGCCGATCACCTTGCCCTGTTTACCAGCGACTTCCGGCGCCGATGGTGGCCGTGATTTGCAGCCGAGTTATTTATACTTCCTTTTTTCTGCTCTGAGACCAATCCCCGCGGCCCGAGTCGAGGCAAACAGCTGGCGCAAGGAGAAGCACGCAACATTCGGCACTCGGATCTACGCGGGGTCTCGCGTGGGGAGAAGTGTACGCATCGATGGCAACGCGATTGTTACGTCACCGCATCGCCTGTGATTTCTATCGCGTCATAATGTAGGATTGACTGCGACGGACAGTTTCCACGGGCGATGAAAGTCGGGTCGCGTGCGATGATATCTCCCCTCGTGGTCTCAGCGTTAACTTGATGCGTCATGGTCATGTTAAGATGTTGCAGGATCATGTTCAGATTGGGTTTTTGTTTACACGGTTGATCCGGTTGACACAGTTATCTTCGCACAGCCAAAACCTCAGCAAGATACACTGTATATGCAAATCCGACGGAAATGTGGGGGCGTAAACACTTAGAGAACGAAATGTTTTACGTTGTTGCCCACCTCTTGAAATCTCCGAGATCGGCCCTGTTTTCCTCACTTTTCTATCACAACGTTCTACTATACATATCATGACATTAATGAGTACATACCTAGTTTTACCTACATCACGCATGCACGTTCTAATTATGCCATGCGAACGCGTGTTTGACTCTCTCGCTAGTCATCAGTCCCGTTCTCGTTGCGGTTCTGCGCTGTTGATCAGATGGAACATCGTGGCGGGTGCAACTGATAACTGGCATGCGTTATAGCATCGATATTCTACGTTCTCACTGTTTCGACGTGTTTGCCACAGTTAACATTTCAAAGAGAAAACAGTGAACATTAGGATGTTTACTTGCAGGACCGTATCTAACAAATTATGCAAATTATTGCATCTACACAATATATGCGCCGTCTTGTTGTGTGCCCCAACAAGTGGGTAATCGTTGGCTACAAATGCCGCGACATCTGCAGTCAGATATCGTTGTGTGAGTTAGGCTTCGGTTAAACGGGTCATAATTAACCACAATGACAAAGTCACCACAACGACGAGGTCACCACACCGACGAGGTCACGGAAACGATGAGGTCACTGCTACAGAAACTCGTGGTGCGAAGGAAACCCTAGGCCCTATAGGGGCGGCGAACCGACGTAATGTCGGGTTCTGTCGGCCCGCGGTCGTTGCCCCTCGATCGGGATGAACTCCTCGCCGAATGGAAGGCTACATGCCACCTGGCTGCCCTCAAGGTTACCCGGCTGTCCCTGTCGAGTCGAATCCCCCCAGTAAACCAGCAGCTGGTCTGGTCGGGTCGGGTCGGTTCAGCGCCTTCCGGTTCGGACGGTGAAAGACGCAAACCACCCGAAACCGGTGGGGAACGCTCCCGCTTTTGTATTTCTGTTCTACGAAATCTCGGACATCAATCGCCTCGGGACCTTCCGGGATGATGAATCTGTCAACTGCCGAACGTGTTTATATTGTATCGCGACAGTTCTTTCGGCTCATTTTAGGCACACGTCCGCAATTTACGTCAGTTATTTTAAGCAATGTTTGACGCCCATAGACATTTTATGTAAATTTAATTCACTTCCGCGTCCCGGGCCAGGTCAGGTAAGTGTACTAGCGACTCACAGCCAACACCCTAGAGTCAAGCGTACGTCGTAGTTGACGTCACGACGTTGACCCGCGATCCCACCTATCTCTCGTCTTCGCCAGTCGAGTTATTCGACGGAGCGAGCATTGAAACCGCGTGCGTGACGCGTAAAAATAACTCTTTCCTGTACAGCCTTCTCAATACGCCCGCAGATCGCTTAGACCTACAGCTGTATATCACGCGGCGAAGCGAACTGAAGTGCTCTTTCGTCGCGGCTTCCTGTCAATTATATAACTTAAACGGATGGAGAAAATATCGCCCGAATAAAAATGTAAAGTATATATGATACGTCTCGTCCGGTGTCGTCGGTGTAGCTGAAAACAATTACTGTAATGTGGATGCCGGGAGAACGGTGTCGTTAAGGATGACATATCGGCGCATTATGTGCTTCTGGTCTTACGATGTATTGAACTCGACTCCTCGCCGACGTCTACACGCGACGCAAACAAAAATCTTGCATAACTCGGTGACTGTCTCGGTCCCTTGTACGTGCGTGGTTAGTCAAGCACGCACGTGCAAAAACACATTGCACACAAACAAACTAGCGCAGCTATATAGCTGTATGTTTCCACTGAGTGTAAAGTTACAATGTATTACATAGATTTCATTGTGTCTGGTAACTTAAAGCCACATAGATGTCATACGCTTATCGTGACGTTCCCACACCCACGCGTAAAATCAAAAACCTCTCGTCGATCACAAACAAAATGCCCTCAGTTACCCGTCGTCCTCTCCCACGCTACGCCCGTTGTTCTAACAATATAACGCGTTATAAAGCGAAAGCCTTCGTTCTTGGGTCTCGATCCGTGCAACGACATGACGTCATTGAGGGCCGCTTTAATAGTCGCACGATTACGTCACGTGGCATTCGGGCGTCGTAACACCGCCGACAATGACGTGCGCGGTATCGAAGTCTCGAAATGGTCGCTGTACGTAAGTCTGGCAAAAATGCGGTGCGCTATTTATAGACATTATATATGAAACTAGCGGATTGTTTTCGCAGTGACGAACAAGGCGTGGGGCGTCTGGACGGGCGACGGGAGGCCGCGCGGGGGATAGTGTTGTCGGACGTGACGTGGCCTGTGGATTTATTGCGAGCGGTGTTTGTCGGCGAGACGTTTCGACGCTAGGTGTAGAATGTCGCGCGTTTGCAGTTATACGAGGCGTTCGTCAACACGTCAGTAAAACTGTTGGCGCGGACGATGTACGCTACCGAAACCAGCTCGTCGAACGGAATAAACAAGCAACTATAGTATAAACCCGAACAGTTGTCAGGGTATATTCTAGTCACAAACACATTTTCATTGACACGACACCCTCAGTGAATGTCACGGGCCCCACATGTTACGTCAGAACTCTAGATGAAAAGGCGTAGATTTAACCCGTTAACATGTATGTGTAAATATAGATAAACATTTTGTTGAACTGAATCATGTCGCTACTGTGTCAATTGTTTTGTTATGCAAGGCGGCCGTTAAATAAATCACAGCACTCTACCTTTGGTTAACTGTTCTGAGGTTGAGTTACGAAATATATGGTTGGAACGCCTGAGTAATAACAGGTTCCTTCTCGGAACACGCCCTCGTGGCGACCAACGCTGAGCAACCCGATGCGTTGTTATGTTCTCCGCGGGGGGTTCTCCACCACGAGCCGCCATTTATTTATGGCAATATTACTAAACACGCCACTTTGTCATCAGGCATTATTGCATAGAATCACAGTCTAGCTGTAGAAAGATGGCGTCCACAATGTCTACGTTGTTATACATTTGATATTTATGTTCTACAGTCGGTCGAATCAAACTTATTAATCTCCGACTACCAAACTATCTATATCCGGTCCGACGCTATAAAACTAGTATCTCTGTTCCGCTAGCCAGAATAATCCTCCCGTATAAGAGGTGCAATCGTTAGCAAGAATCGTCGTCCGTCCACTACTATCAGCTCAAATGTCGCCGACTTTGTTTACGACGAAAGTGTCGTAAGAGCCTCGATGTCTGTCACCGACGTAATGTCGAGTGTGACACGTGCACGAGTGCGCTCGGCGGAGACAACGAGAGGCTCGTTAGATGTCAACTCAGGTCGTGCGCGCCACTGTGACACGTGCACTTCTCTTAAAGACGTGTTCGACTTTCAACTATGGTATTTGGGGCCGGCATTGTTTTACTCTACCGTTTGCTGTTGATCGCCGGCACTTTCTTGGCATGTGTGCTGTGGTATAGTGAGCGAATATTCGTCGCATTTGCACAAATCGTCGCACCCAGAATCGCCATCCACGTGTCGCTCTTGTCCATATCGTTTACCCGGTAGTTCTTCCATATATTGGACTGGGCCCTTTCCGGGCGTTAAAAGTCGAATCGAAGCTTGTACGCTTGGGAGGCGGGGGGGGGGGGGCGGCGGTGTATGCTCTCTTAAAACAGTTAATATAAAAACAAAATTTATATTAACTAATTAAAAATAAAACGTTAATAAAGTTATTCTATGGACCTCTGGTGATAAAAAAATATTATTATGATGTTATTATTATAGTCTTATGAAGAAATTTAAGCAGATGTTAAGGCCAGTTACACCAAACGTTTAGCTTACCTCAGTTGGTATTGGTAATTCGTGAAAAACGACCTGGCTGACATTTACAGGTTAACACCCTAAAGACACAAGTTTTTACGATGTTGTTGAGTCGTTTTACAAAAAGGATTGGATTCTTGGAAGGATCAGTGCACCTGTCTTCGCCGCGCGAGACAGATAAATGCGGTCCGTCAGAAATGTCAGAGTCCGCGCTGTTGAAACATTATAGTTTGGCAGTATCTCTCGAGTTCCATTAACTGAATTTAACTCGTATTTTGTCGTGCAAGTGTTTGTGATAGATACATTTTCTGGTTTAAGCCGACACCGTCTTGACAGGTTTAAACTAACACCGTCTTGAATGGCTTAAGCCGACACCATCTTGACAGGTTTTATTTATTTGTTTCATTTGATGGTATTTTCGTAGTATACGTAAATGTATTTGATTCATAACAACAGTGTGGTGTGTGTGTGTGTGTGTGTGTGTGTGTGTGTGTGCGTGTGTGCGTGTGTGCGTGCGTGCGTGTGCGCGCGCGTGTGTGCGCGCGCGTGCGTGCGTGCGTGCGTGTGTAGAAATACTGCACATGCAACTAACATGTGAACGTTTAATTTACATCTATTCTTATGCATGGATCCTAACAAACTACTCTATACCAGTCCGGAAATTGCGACAATTCCCAGAAGCAGTTATCACTCCTATCTGGGTCCATATCGTCGGGTCTGAAGACAAATATGTAATCAGCGGGCGACTTGTAAGGGGAGGACTGTGAACACTTACGCCTAACTCTGAACACTTACACCTAACTGCGCCTAGCGTGATCGCTCGGTCGACAGTTGAAGCCATCGGTGCGATTTATCGGCGCCTCCAGCAACAACGACCGACTTTCTTGTTCGTCGACCAACCAACCGTCTCACTTATCGACCAACGTTAGCCGGAATGCACTGCATCGAGAACACGGTTGCCGCTTCTCGTACAGCTTATAGCGCAATCTCATTCGACACGAACACAACACGCCGGATGCATCGACGCACGTTTTCACCTTCGTCGTCGGTGGTGATTGTGCAACGCAGCTGAAAAGTTCAATATTTAAAGCCTAATATAGCGTAACAAACAACACGCATTGGCGTACAGACAAACAAATATTGTACGCAGTTGGTGATTGGGCAACGCAACTGAAAGGTTCAATATTTCAAGCTTAATATAGCGTAACAAACAACACGCGTTGGAGTACAGACAAACAAATATTGCACTGCGTACACAGTAGACAACACACATCCTATTGCTATTAGACAAACGGATTGAACAAATGTGAGTATTTAAATATACTATAGTGAAGTACATAGACGACACGTTGTATTATTAGCGGAGTACACAAACAAGTACTGTACAACGAGTAAGGTAGACAAACAACGTACTTGGCCACTATATTCGGGGTATGAGCATAACAAAGTATAGTAAGTTAATAACACAAAACAACGTTTGTTTCGAATGTGTTTAAACTGCGTTTTGATATCGGATCACGTGCGTTATCTGGTTTTCATTAAGTACAATTTGCTTAGCACTGAAATAACTTATGCTGATGAAATTTGTTGTTGCATGCATTTTCTGGCTTCCTGCAGAGGTATTGGAGACATTTGAAAGGATGAATGGAATTAGTAACTTTTCAATATTAAACTGTGACAAATATCCATGCCACGGAGAACGTAGAATAAAGCATAGTTTCCTACTACTCCACGTTCTCACACTCATAACTTCCATAAGTTTATCATCGCAGCCATCTGTCCTATATACATAGTTATAATAGGTGTGTGCACTCGTGTATAAAATGTGTAAATTTACACGAAACCATAAACAACTTTTGACCAGACGTGCACATAACACTGCACAGTATCACACTGCACAGTATCACGAACCCTTTTTATTAAACCATTTCAAGTTTGCTTTTCTTCGAATGAGGTCTTGCTTGTTGATAAACGCACCGCGACACGCGCGAAACACGACCCAAACAAACATACCTCAAGTGAGGCATTAACACTACAAAGGGGACAGGACGGGGTAAATAGAAACTAGGTTAATTCAACGGGGGTATCGTGAGACGTTGTGCCGTTGAGCGTGATCGTATCGGCGTGCACCGGTGTGCATGGTGATCAATATCGGACATTGTACTGTGGACGAAGGCACTGGCTATTAGTTACGGGCATTGCCAGTTGGCCGGAATGGACCGGTCCGACTTTGTGCTGTTATCTTTATCGCTGTGTACCTTCGCAGTGAGCGGCGACAAGATTTATGCGTGTGATCTGTTACGGTGCACCGACACGTCCGTGTGTTTTTACCTCTTGCGTTGGTATTTGCATCACGCTGCTTGTATGCGTGCTTGACAAATCAGGTCACGTGAATCCCTTTTTGCGCTCCGCTTAGTACAGTAATCCGTGTCATCTGCACTTCTCGGGTGACCAAAAAATTAATCCTCTTATCGATGTTCGAAATGGCTTGAAGAGTTAACAGTATCTTGTTTTCGATGTTGGCAAACGCGCTTATATGTGTGCAATATGAAAGAGTAAAGACTCAGGTCAGTAGTCGTAATAAAAAGGACGACATTGAGACGTTCCTTACACGCATCAGCGCCCTGCTAGACGACTGTTTGCATGCAAATTTCTGCGTGTTACGGATACATTTGTATTCATTTAGTAATCGCAGCTTATTTTGTGACGAGAAGCATAACAAGTCTTCATTGTACAATTATGTTAAACCACGCTTAATATCTCGAAAGAAACTTGGAATTTTAATGGGGAAAAAACGATGGTTTACAGTAGTCGCGCTAGATTTCAATTTAAGCAATTGGCAATATAGAGAAAACATCTGATCCGCACTTCCGGTGTACTTGCAGCTCCTCGCCGCTCCCGTCGAGTGACGTCATACAACAAGAATGCCGCCTACGAGGAGGAGCTCCAGAAGGATGAGGAACGACGTCTGCTCCTCCGGGCCAAGCGGTACGCGCATCGGCACCAGGCGAACCACGTGACCACGACACGTGTCGTGCCGAAGCAGTTGTGTCGACTGCGTTCGGCCAGGCAGAATCGCGTCCTCGCCAATCGGAAGCGGAAGCAGGTTTGTAAACGTGTTAAACGGTATTGATTTTTCGATAAAAGACTACATAATAGATTGATTGTCACAAGTTCCGGTGCCGCGAAATTCCATGGCGGTGGTGAAATATTGTTTTCGTCAAATATTTTCAGGAAACATATGAGAAAACAAACAAACAAACAAACAAACAAACAAACAAGCAAGCAAGCAAGCAAGCAAGCAAGCAAGCAAGCAAGTAAGCAAGCAACCAGGCAACCAGGCAACCAGGCAACCAACCAAGCAAACAAGCAAACAAGCAAACAAGCAAACAAACAAACAACACACTACCTTCTGGGAGATATGCGAACTTGGAACATTTCATTATACAGAAACGGACGCTTTCTGTGAGCCGTAAATGATTAAAAACGTATTAGTTGCGGCTTTGTGGACACATATTATCAACGATATCGCATACCAACCACGTGCCACAAACAATATCTTACAAGATTGTTTTCCAAAACAACCTGATCCACATGGCTTTTGCCATTAACAAAGGAGACGCCATTCGTTTGTAGTTCTGTGATGCTTCCTTAACCTTTATATGTTTGGCCTGCCGTTCTCAAATACATGTTCATTACGTATTAACGTATATCGAAAGCAGGCAACGATATCAATAGATTAAAATACGTCGTTCATTTATTGTAGATTGTAGACTAAATTTTTCCAATGTGTTCAACATGGAACTAGTACAACGGTGTCGAAATGAATCGTGTTCAAGTAATGGTCGAACCGATTCATTGTCTTATACGTATGCAATGGATATTTTAACTATGCATTTTCTATAAGATTGATCAACACATTTGTTAAGGTGTTTCTTATTCTGGCCCAAAGTCGAACCTCTGTGCCTATAGGTGCCGTATAATAAATAGTCGGCAAGTAACGCAAACGCCTCCCATAAAGCCACAGTGAAATTAATTCCTTGCACAACATGCTCATCACGCAAACGCGTCACGGAAACACGACCGTTTCATTTCGAAATTACGACAAGGTCGACTCCGCGTGCACTTGACTGATTGGAAGGCTTGTTTGTGCGGCGTAACGCCCTTCGGACGAAACATTCGTCTTGTCCATACAAGCCGGCGCGGCTAGCCTTGTCTTTTTGCCGGAACGCCACCGATAGAAATCTACGTTGGCGACCATACAGCGCCATTTGACGGCAGTTCCGTGCGCGCCGAAAAACAAGTTTGTTTATGACGGGACGCGCTCGAGAACGGTTCACTTCGGTGCACAAGTAGTCTGTGTTTTTCGTCGTCGCGTGCAGGGAGTGATGTGATCGACTTCTTCCGCAGCAGGGGCTGCTGTCGGCGTCAATCCCGTCTCGCAGTGCGCACTCCGCCGACCGAAATATCGCGTCGTGTTGTGTCAGGCTTGCGCCGCGGGGGAGCACGTTGTATTATATGCGGCGCCTTCGCACACGACGCTAAAAAAGGGTCAAAGTCTATCGAGGTACGACCGAACGGTACATTTTAACTTCGAGTTGGTGGCATTTTTTAAATGACACAAATCGTCAACACTACGCGAATGCATCAGACAAATAGATACGTAAGATTTCCCCGTCTCTTATGGTGAAGAAGGGCCGGAAAATTGTAAATAGTTCCGTTACCGACTGGTGAACGGGCGAGGGTACAGTCTGACGTGTTTGGACCCCACGTACGCAGAGGAATGGCGCTACGAGTAGGTTAGAGCGTACACGACAAACATTCACTCTTTCAACTCGATTGCCATGTGGCTTACAACAAATACAACTACCGGTAACGGTGTATTAGATTAGCCTAAATTATTTACGCAACTAAGCGACATTTTACCTAATTTTGTCGATGTCAGTGTATGCCTTGAACTGCCTTGCGTCATTCCAAATCGTTTCGGGAACAAAATTATATATATATTAAATAGTTATAGCTCTTTTTATTTATATGTTCGCGATAGCCTTGTTGTAGAAGCGCCGTTCTTCCGATACGGCTCATGACTACCCAGTCGGAAACAATTCGTAGACCAATTTCAACCGCAAAGTACGCTAAAACAATAATCATATTTGGGGAAACAAACTGCGCCCTGTGTCCGGAATTAATGTTGAATGGCATTGACATCGATAAAATGAGGCACAAATATGGTTTAGCGGTATAAATAATTTAGGCCAATCAAACACACTTTGCCCGACTAATGTATTCAATATTGCTTGTCAGATATTCGAGGCACACGATGCGCTACGTCAATAAGAGAAATGTCTCTGTTATTAATACGTTATTGGGAACCCGAGCTGTCGCCCCTGCAGCCTTTCCCAAATCACGAGATCGCTTCACGGTGTCGCTTTGGCTACTGAAAACTGCCGAGTTTACGAGAAATCGATAACACATGTTGGGAAGCGTCGGATTCTATCACGAAATCAGCAACTGTTTGCCCAGTTGGTGTAAAAATCGCTTTTTGGTGTCAAACGAAATATTGCATTGCATTTTACGATGTCTGTAGATATGTATTTATATTTTACGATAACATTACGTGGAGTCTAAGATCGTAAATTACTGCCCGTGTTTCCACTAGACACTTAAACGAACGCTACGGGATATGATAGCACGTGATTTATAGGAGTGAGAAAAATATGAGCTTTGGTTGAATTAGCTCGAGACAGAACCTGCCAAACGTACGATATCGTATTATGTATGAACAATCACCCGTATTTGTCACAGGCCACCAGAGACGGCAGCGCGAGCGATATATAAACGTCAGATATTGTGGTCAGGCAAGATTTGCTGCCGCGACAAGAGATAGTGTGAATAAAATGTCAGCCGTATCTACACGGAAGTGACTTGCTAAATCACCGGGACAACACCGTGTCACGTGATCGCGCGAAAAGACGTAGGATATTTGACGCCCGCTCTAATTCTAGTTGTACTGTGATAATACTGGAACAAACAGTATATCGACCGACCGTGGCGAATTATCAACATAAACTAATTAACAACCATTTCTACTCGCGAAATTCCCTTTATGCAGGCACACACGCAAACACGCATGCACGCCTATACGAACGAACAAATGAAAGGACGGATTATGCGATCGTTTGAACGTTGGAACGTCGTAGTTACTATAAATATAAATGGGTCATTCTTGTCAACGTGATTTTAGCATCCGTTCGAGTCACGATTTGGTGTACGGTGCTTAATTTGCATACAAAGGAATGCCGGCGACGCCGCATGCCCTTGTGACGTGCGTTGAAGGGCCGTGTTTATGGCGAGTGCCAATGAAAGTGTTCGCGGGTAGTCGCGCCCGCAGAAGGTCGCCCCCCCCCCGCCCGCCGTAGATCATCGCAGTGTCTCACCGCAGTCGGCGTGCCGCGTGTCACGTGTGACGCGATACTAAGCGTTGTACAAGTGTAGCGGCATTCACCGTAAAGTAGGTTTGATCTGTCTGTCAACGGGACGACCGCGCTATACATATTTTGGTCTTCAACAGCGGAACGCCGTATTGTTTATAACGGAACGTTGTTATGGCGTCATGAATTATATTGACTTATATGTGAAATTATTCTCTTCCCAGTGTCTTGTGAGGTCGTGACCTCCTGACCTCGCGACAAGCAGTCTTGAACACACCGCTAAGTGGGGTCAATCTCATTATGTATAGCGCATCAGTTTATGCAAAACCGATCCGACTGGTGCGTTTAGCGTGAATTGTCTGACAAAACGGGCGCGTGGATTAATACCGCTAAACAAGTTTCATACACGATGTTTACAACACGATGGATGAAGTTCACGTATACAGTGTTCTGCGTGTACATGGACTGACGTTGGTGTACTCACAGACATTTTCGCGGTTCGGAATCGTAATATTATTAATAAATTTAAACACCATTTAAACTGCTAGTGGGTTTTACGGTCATGCGGGCCGGTGTGATGGTACGTCGATATGATATTGTAAACGGGCCGTTCTTGTATAAGGGATCCGCGGATCCGTTTAACATGGCGTCGAAAATGGAACCCTGTAAAAAACAGGTGTTTTTTATCAACGTGTTATGTGTGTTGGTTAGTAATTGGTCAACTTCATAGGAGTACGTTCTATAACAACAGACTATGCAAAAACATCGTCGAACATGTACGAGTTAGTATAAATGAACAGTGGCTAATTTATTATTTACATTTATTCACACTGCCTTGATAATTTTGCGTTTAATTTAGCTATGTCTATACATTAATAAACTATGCCTATTATACATAGGGCTACTTTTTAAATCACTAAAACCTTAACAAGTCAGTTCCATTTTTCAAAAGCCCCCCCCCCCCCCCCCGTTTACACTCTCTCAGGGGATATTGTCATTGCGAATTAAAAGGTAACAATCATGTGTTGGTGGACAGTAACATGGGCAGTATAGTATACATTCAACACTTGGCGTTACCAATACGTCATAAAAACACACTTTTTGTGGTGCAACAACCGCTCATATCTGTGACCCGTGTTAATGGACAAAAACTGAACTAACATTTTCAAAGGAGCCGACGGTTTCACAGTACGGTGGACGCCTAGTTTATTTTCATCTGACACGCAGAAACTGTTTGAGCGACTTAACGCGTTACTGCGTCACAGTCGTAGAAAAAAGGACTAAACGATTGTTTCACGTGATGAACGCGTATTTTTATGTTGTTTTAGCGTCAGCGCGTTCATGTCCTGTTCATGACGTCAGTTCGTTGCCACTGGTTTCGAAATTGATATTACAACGCCATTGTGACCGTCCAAAAACAAACCACCACCATCCAGTGTCACTAAACCGCCATGTTCCGCCCCCAAGGGCACCGATCACGACGGATCGATGGAACACGCGCATTTTACCAGGGAATTCGTGGAATTCGCGGAATACAGACAAGAGTTGTTTACCAGATTGTGACGGCGTTGCGTGACGTCAACGTTTGTGACGCCTTCTCGATTACATTCTGACATTGCATAATGGATTACCGTATGCCCTCGATGTTATATATATATATATATATATATATATATATATATATATATATATATATATATATATATATATATATATATATATATTGCGACAATGGATGAAAGTGGGATTAAGAAAATCAACAGAGATTACATATAGCAAATGACGCTATGAATGTACTGATGATGTTGAGGCGAGGAGTATTCCGATATACAAGATAAAAGGCAGTGGGTGGTCAGTCATCCCTATGGTCCATGGGTTGCTGATTATGTTGGTGTAGGGGTATATGCTATATACGCTGTAGTATTTTCATCATGCCATGCTCACCAGGTTGAACAATGATAAAAATTGAGAAACATCATAGTTTGACATGGACTATTTATTATTCGTAACGACATACTGACGCGCATCTAAATTCACGCTCCGTTGGTGTGTGTTTAAATTTAATTAGACCCTGGAGGAATCAGTTGTGACAACGCAGTAATTAAAAACGCCGTCGGTGTTCCTATGAACACGTGGCCAACCTCAGTCGTGACACAACGAACACGTGGCCGTCCTCAGTCGCCTCGCCTCATTCAGCGGCCGGTTCAGATGACGGATCTCGTACTTGCGTTGCGTTAGCGCGGTACTTGTTACGACTAATCGAGTTGCGACGTGGTCGAGCCGAGCCGCCGATGAACGAGAGACGCTCAGCCGTCCTTGTTTTCGCCAGACGGACAGTTCGCGCTGCGCTTTGCTGCGACTATCGATCGCAAATTGCGTTATTGCTGTCTGGCGAATCGACGTAAATGTCGCGCGTCAAATTGCGACGAGTGGCGCGTGCGTACGCGACAGGCGTAAACTATGACGGCCCGCGCCACCTAATGGCCGGCGACGTAATGCGCTCGCCTGTCGTTGCGGGAAGAGCGACAGTTTTTTCCCCGTTTGACCACGTCTCCGGCTCTCTGTACTGTTATCGAGTTTACGCTTGACATTTTCCAAAAAAGTCGAATATTTTAGCGTATTTGCTTCCATTTTCCTGTGCAGCACGTCATGCCTGTCTTTCCGTGATCGGTCGATCAACAAAGCATGTTACTATACTTCAGGTCATTTCTGGTTGTTAGAGGTAGAATTTATTGGTTTGCATTGTGTATGTAAACATCCGCCGTCCTTTGAGGCGGTTGATATGCGAGTGATGGTCGGCTAGTGGTTTCAAGTGGCCGCTCAGGAAGCGCCGTCTCACAACCTACACGCCGACTACAAATAAACCCTATTCCCAATGCAGACGCCGTTTCTATTCCCGTCCTAGCGCAGGTGCGTGCACTATTGTCGATCATTTTGGTGGGCTGAGTGCGTCTC
The DNA here is from genome assembly GCA_964017155.1 of Oasisia sp. SBJ-2009. Taxonomy (NCBI): domain Eukaryota; kingdom Metazoa; phylum Annelida; class Polychaeta; order Sabellida; family Siboglinidae; genus Oasisia; species Oasisia sp. SBJ-2009. Next base: position 32,494,771 of record OZ024862.1, on the reverse strand, counting down.
GGACGGGCGTCACGAGACCCCTCCCGCCACATCCATCGACACGAGTACTACCGCTGTGAAAACCACGTTTGAACTGTAGACGTACTGCGTCGGTTTGATTCAGAGTGACACATTTAATCGCGACCAATACGTGCCAGTTTTGATCCACTTGGCGTGGGGCGTTGTTCACCCCAGATCTGCGGTGTACCAACAGTGCGCCGTCGAGGTCAGTGGCATAGGTAAGCGGCGAGACGGCGGGCTTTAATTGACGCCGTGCAATCAATGATGTGCACGGCAGAGCTCAAAGAAGCCCTTGATGAATGTCAATGACATCGGTGTCGGCAGCTAATGGCTCGGCGCGAGACAAAATTAATTAGATTTTGCGGGATCCGCGTCGGACGCGTGTTATTAATGGACGTATTTCACGTCGTTTAATACACCTACGTGTGTACACGTGTATGTATTTGTGACGTTATGTGTGTGTGTGTGTGTGTGTGTGTGTGTGTGTGTGTGTGTGTGTGTGTGTGTGTGTGTGTGTGTGTGTGTGTGTGTGTGTGTGTGTGTGTGTGTGTGTGTGTGTGTGTGTGTGTGTGTGTGTGTGTGTGTGTGTGTGTGTGTGTGTGTGTGTGTGTGTGTGTGTGTGTGTGTGTGTGTGTGTGTGTGTGTGTGTGTGTGTGTGTGTGTGTGTGTGTGTGTGTGTGTGTATGTATGTATGTATGTATGTATGTATGTATACACTTATATACATATAAACATACATATACATATGTATGTAAATATATATATATACTTATATACATATAAACATACATATATATATATATATATATATATATATATATATATATATATATATATATATACATATAAGCAGCTTGTACATAAATTTATATATACAAACACATTATAACGTCATGATATAATGTCACAACTACATATTACATCACAGACACACTCACGCACGCACACACGCACACACGCACGCACGCACACACACACACACACACACACACACACACACACACACACACAGACACACACACATACACACACAAATTATGTAAATTCGTACAAACACATAATTTATAGTACTTGGTTAAACTAACGTCGCCATGTGTTGCCTGGTTGTAATATATCGTAGATTCCGTTCAATTTCATTCCCCGCGGCGCATGTAATGTTTCATTTTTCGTTACAGCTCTCTTCCTTGACTGCGGACACCGAGGGCGATGTGGACGGCGATGACGGAGCTACATCACCTGAGCGTTCGGCGACAGTCGAAGGCGACGACGGGAAATGTACGGAGGGAGAGAGCGTCGACGTCAAACCAGAGATTGGTGACGTCAGCAGGCACGGCGAGTGTACATCTGCTCAGAGAGGTGGCGTTGGTGACACAAAGGGAAGACACAAGAAACACGTTCTCGTCGGTGACAAACGCAGCTCGAATCGTCCCTCTGGTGACATCACAGATGGACCAGCAGATGTCAGTGAGCTTGGTACACGTCCGTCCGGACGTGACGTCAAGCTTCCGAACGTCATTAAAGGTAATGTATGCGATGTATGCGAAGTAAAATCGCTAGGGCATCTGAAGTGCCGTCTAATTCATAGTAACCATAGTTGATAGACATACAACGAAAGATGTAACGGAATCATGTCTGACAAGTAATGATATAAAGTAAAACAAATGTATGCAAAACGGACTCGGGAAACGAATAGTTGACAGTAACATAGCACTGACTCACACCATTCAGAAGAATGCACTTCTTTAGAATCAACTCATGTCATAACCTGCCAAACATTTGATATCGTATAATCAACAGCCAGCCGTATTTCTCACACTAGAGGCAGAACGAGCAATGTCTAAACGTGAGATATTGAGGTTAGGCGCGATTACTTTTTAGTGACCGATAAACTACGGCCTCTGTTAGAATGGGGTAACATTTCGATGCGTCAACAGGGATCGTGAACGGCATACGGCGATACCGGAAGCGACGAACGAAAGCGTACTACATGCTGTCGCACGAACACCGGCGACGTCATCGAATGCTCGTCAAGAACCGGGGTTCAGCCGTCATCAGTCGCCGTGGTCAGGCGACGTGTCGGCGACCTTCACTCGCCGTCCGACTGTCTCTGGCGCGGGCCTCGAGTCTGCCGCTGCCGCTCGGACTGGTCAAGACGGAACCGGAAGACTTCGAGTCGCCCTACGTAAGTCGTGGTCAAGGTAGCCGTATGTCTGACCACTTGCCGTTGGAATGACAGTGGACACTGGTTATCGTTACTGCGGTCAGCGATAAAAAGATGTATATTTTGTTTAATTGTTAATATATTTATTAATCAAATGTATTTTTGATAATATTAATAGTTTAGTTACTTATTTATTGTTTACGAACATTGTACATATATTTCAATGTAAAGATCTGGAACAACACTGAAAATGGCGCTCAAAAAATTATTATTCACACAATAGTTCGAGTAGTGTAATAAAATTCAATGAAATTAATTTACCGTCGCCAACTTGTCAGTTGCGTGGAACAGACATCTACGATAAAATACACCAATCAACCAACACAAGTGTATAATTGTGTCATAACCACAATGTTATAATAAAATGCGGTTGTGCGGGCGGTGTTGGCAGGACCCGTATGGCGAGGAGACGGAGACGGAGGAGGGGGACGAGGAGAGTCGGGGGGCGACCGACGTCACCATCGTCAGCGACGCCAAACGCCTGGTGGTGTGCAAGAAGACGGGCGAGACGACGCTGCACAAGGCGGCCAGGCTCGGATACGAGGTACCTACTACGTACGGTGTCGCGCTTACATTTTCCCGGTCGTTATAAACTTTCCGATTGACGTTTCTGCGCATGCGCGATAAATGTAAAATCATCAATGTGCAGTGAAAGGACAATGCATTAATATTTTATCGTATAAATACTACGGGTTGTTCGTTTGGTTGTATATAACCTCTCTACAAAGTCAATTGTCGCAAATTAACACGAGGCAAAGAAGTTTTGAGGCATGTTTTGATAGCAAGCGTAAATCACGTTGACTGTAGTGCGCCATAATCCTTAATAATTTAAACAAACGTACGATGTTGTTGTATTGAACGACATTTTAAGCAACTCTTCACAGTAATCATCACAGGAGAGTTAACGAACAGCCCGTGGCATTCATACCGAAAATGCTTTGTCGTTTCGCTGCACATTGATGATTTTACATTTAACGCGCATGCGTAGAAACGTCAATCGGAATGTTTATAACGCCGGAAAAATGTAAGCGCTACAACGGTCTGTGGGCTCGTGCGTTGTGTGTGGTGACACAATTGCGCGAGCGTGCGATTCTACGCCCGAGAAAACCCGGGTTCGAATGGCGTATTACTGTGTCGAACCTACAGGACAATTTCACTCAGTCTATGTTGCTCCAGTTCACTAATGATTGAATATCTCGTTATACATATTGGTGGAAATTCGTGTATGCATATATTCGCGCATTCACTGCAGCGTGACTGAAAGCTTCCCGTGGAAGTAGAAATGATGTACGACTGAACAGGTCTGCCCTGGAGTTATATAAATCACACGGAGGAGTGATCAGGACTGAACACTGCGTTATATCAGAACGAAACACGCCGAGGAGTGACAAGAACTGAACACTGCGTTATATCAGAACGTGCATTGATGAAACGAGCCGAGGTAGCAGGACCCGTTGGCGATAAGGCTACGCGTTGCATCCTGGGATTGTTGTTGTTGCAGTCAAAACACGCGCACCCCTTCGAAGTTATGACTGTTTTATTTACAAACTACTAGGTCGGCCTTTGGCACGTGATAACAGTAAAATAGCTTTATAGGAGCTGTTTCGGCTCGTTGCCAGTGCGTGAGTTTGGAGGATGTTGCCTGAAGTGGCTCTAGGTGTTAGAGTCAGGTACAGATAGTGCCGTTAAACGAGTGCAGATTTGCCAAAAGAAGCAGTTTGCGTGACACGGGAAAAGCACGTAATTAACGTAGACACATATCGGGTAAAGGATGGCAGACGTCTATAGCAAGTTAAATGTGATCCAACGCAATAATGCGCAACAGCTGGAGTCTGCTGTATGAACGAGTGCAGTGTTTTATACAAAAGCTATTATTCTGCTTGTTTCGTCTACGGTGTGCGTGTGTGACGTGGATCTGACGTCACGTGGGCGGTGTCATTAATGACATCCTAGGACAAAATTCCGAGTTCGGGGTCCCGTTCAGACGATCTACGCACGGGTTTACACAACCAATTGTGTTCGACGTGTCAGCGTGGTCGTTTTTCCCCGCCTGAATACTCCAGTATAATCACGATGAAAATGTCATTTCGCTAAATTTAATGCAAATCGGTCCATTCTTCAGTGAGCTGTGAGTGGGTGCATGAATGCTGGTTCGCAGGTCAACAACCTGTGTTTTTTAGACACACTGAATACAGTGGTGCATTGTAGTTGTCTTGTCGATTTGTGTTGTAAAATTATTATTTGTTAAAATTACTGTCTAGCATATCGCACCACCTGCGAGAAAAAAATGAGAGTTAATGTATGGGTGGGTTGTCTTTCTTTTATAACAACGTCGGTTATGTAGTTTAAATTTAAATACTTTTCACAACGGTTGGATTTTACGTGCTTATAAATCATATAAATAATACGTGACTTCGATATTGGATACAATTGTTGTCATTGCGTTGGACTTGTTGCAGAACGTCGTTGCTGCGTGCCTTGACTCCCAGGTGTCGCTCGTGAACGTGCGTGACAACGCGGGATACACGCCGCTGCACGAGAGTTGCGTTGCTGGCGGTCTCCACATCGTCGAGCGCCTCCTGGTGGCGGGCGCTGACGTCAACGCCGCTTCGCAAGACGGCACACGGTGAGTGACGTCAGAAATGGAACTGGCGTCGTCGTTGTTTCCCGTGTTGTTTTTTGGCTGTTGTTGTCAACACATGGTTTGTTTAACAAAACGACACGTTCGGTTGCGTTGGTGTTTGTTTGTGTTTTATCCACGTCCACGTGGTTGTGTGTAGACTTTAGACACTACATATCTTATGGCTTACGAGAAAGGCGGGGAAGGTCGTTTCTGAGATATCGCATGTACGTACGACAATCCAGGGTTTTGAGCACGCCTGGCTGGAATGTCCTGAAAGCAGGCGTATGCGACGCGCGGTGGGTCTTGTTTCGACCTTGGCGCAGATCAAGCGGCGATGCAATCTTGTACATCTACCAACAAAAGAGCGATGTACGACTAAGAACGCGCGGCGCAATCGGAGCCGGTTATTCTGAGGTGAATGCAGCATCTCCGTCGCTGCGAGAAGATTGTGTGATCATATGACGACAACGCCGCTCGCTAACCTCACCCGAACTGCCTATTGTTCGCGAACAAACGGCGCGATGTCCCAAAAGAAGCGTCTGTGTGTAAGTCGTGAGTCACCACGGGTGATTTGCCGCGGACTGAATAGTAATGCGAAGACCCGCGGACGTTCCAAGTTTCATGTTGGCACGTACTGAATGGACGAGTACAATCGATCCAACCTAGCAGAGAAGTATCACGCCATTCGCTTGAACGTTCAGTATTTAACAACGCAGACTAGTTTCCTTTGCGCCAAGTATGCCTATAAATAAACAATAGCCCCGGTGATAATACCCGTTTTCAAGAGACGAGTGCTTATTTGTCATCGGTGTCACGATGATTCATTGTACGAAATTTTCACATAATTTTTGGAACGTCATAATAAAACAGAAGTTTTGTCCACTCCAATGGCTTGCTACTCCTGGGCAATGTACCTGCGTTGTGTGGCGACACTGTAAATACTTTCAACTGTAGTAAGTTAGTAGTACAACAAACACTGACTTGATTTCTATTGGATACCTTCTTGAGCAACCGCGCACGTGCCCAGTCACGAAATACAATGTCAACACAGCACTTAATGAGGCCGCTGTTGAATATTTAATACACGGAATAACTTAAACATCGTTCTAGGTTATTATGCCTACGTCATTCGCACAATGCAGCATCACTCGCTGTATGTATATATATATATATATATATATATATATATATATATACATATAATGTGTGTGGTGTGTGTGTGCGCGCGCGCGTGTGTGTATGTACTATTTAAAATGAAATAAGCCAGTGTTCGTAAATTAAATCGCATCCGTGTATGCATATACACAATTACACACGCACGCATATACGGGATAGTAATATAACACTCATTATTTTATAGTTTATATTATATAGATTATGTTTTATTATATTATTTTATATTATGTAGTTTGTTGCCGTTTTACTGTGTTCCTACGTCCTGTCGGATTCGACGTTTGCCGTTCGGTTGGCGCGATTGAGTGCCTCTTGACAATTGACCACACAATCGCCCGTGTAAACGCGCCTTTACATCGCGGTTGTGTGTTTGCAGACCGATCCACGACGCCGTGGACAATGACCACCTGGAGATCGTGCGTCTGCTGCTGTCCGTCGGCGCCGATCCGACCATCTCCACCTACTCCGGGCGGACACCGCTCAAACTGGCGCGCTCGCCCGACATGGAGGCCTTCCTCAAAGGTACACGTCACTTCCTGCTCGCAACACGCGCTCTTCTGCCTTGGCATTTCGGGGATGGGGGCGCGGGGAGGTGCATACTTTGAAATATTATGTTACCGATTACGGCGTCACTTTACTTAACATGATATTTCCACATATTTGACACACGCTGTAGTGAATATGTTATTCGCACAAAAGCGTTTACGTAGCGCGTTTATAAAATATTTTATGAGACCAATTCCTTTCACGTTGACGTACGTAACGTGTGGAAATACCACGCTACACCGGACACGTGACGTAGGCATAGCTGTGGACTCGAGGGGGCACCGTTGCTTCTTTGATATTAAATGCGAAGCTGCCATTTTGTGTCGTATGATATATGAGTTCATATTGCGCAAGTGATTTTATTTCTTCACCAGTTCATGCTTTACAGGTCACCCTACTGTACTAGAAATAAAACTCCCGGTAAATATCACGATGATTATAGACCGCGAAATGATAATAAAAACGAGAGTTACTGCTCGAGTGTATACTGTATACTCACGAGAGCCCAGCAATCCCCAGACTGCACCATTTGTGACGCATATCTGGCTGTCTGCTCAAATGTTTACTATGACATGTTATCTCGCGGGTAACAGATCTCATGCATCACAATTTCTTAGGAAATGGCATCCTTTGTTATATATCTGCACAAATGCCGGACATTTCGACGGTTTCGATTAGGATAATTTTATACAACGTTTTTTTCCCGGTCACAAACAACCGGTTATGGCGTATACGATTCATTAGCAGCGTGAAATCAATATCCTTCGTTCTCGTTGAACGAGACAACGTAATTGATTGTTCGGCCGACCAGTCGACCGGCGGGTCGGCCATTGCCGCGTGCAGCGTGGTGTAATATACTACTACAACGGCTTTACCGGAGTTCACCGTGGCTCGGCTAGCCACGTGAGCTGTGCGTGTATATCAGCTTTCTCCGCATGTAAATTAGATGCATATGTCAGCGGCTGACATTTACAGGTCGATGTGCACTCGGCGGCGGGCCACAAATAATCGTATATGCGAGACAGGGACGCGTCGTTGCGTCGTGTGTGCATTTCTGAATGTGCGAGATACGATGTGTGCCGTATAATGTCTTCGCGCAGGAAACGGCGAAATGAATAAACCGTCCGCGTTGATTGATTCGGTGCGTGTTTGAATGACACTATCCGAGCGCATACGTCGTCTCAGTGTACGAGTTTTGTTTGAATTAGAAAACGAATTTGATCGTGACTGTTAGTTAACAATTCAGCGGCTAAACATGGGTTTGTCATTGAATTTTTTTTTTTAATTAAATAATGTTCTTTACCATCATCCTGATATAACATAAATCTCACTACGATCTTCATAACCCAGTATGATCCTGACTCTTACTCCGTGGGTCTACACACTATCTTCAGATATCGTGATCTTAACTAAGATCCTCACAAACACGACACTGGCATGTAGTAACTCTTGGGTGTTTTTTCAGTTGGTTAACTTTGATATAGCGCAGTATTTAAACAGGCCTAAAATTATCTGCGCGGTGAAAAGAGGATGTCTTGTTTTATCAACGCCGAGCACGCGAGCAGATCGCGAGCAGACAGAGCCTGATAGAAGCCTTCACGTTGTTTAACTCGCTACAGGCCAGACACTCGCCTGGATGAACCGAGTCACCTCGATCCAGTGGCGTGTGGCAATCCAAGGCGCACGATAGCGTGGCGAGTGATTGGAAACACTATATCTCGGTCATGCAAGCGTCGAGGACACACGCTGCACGGCACCCGAAGCGGGCGTTGCCCGCTAATGTACCGCTTTAAACCACGTAGCCATAGTATACGTTCCGATTACGTATCCGGCCAGACACACAACTGAACGTGAACCACTTTTCAAGTGAGACCTGGACGATGGCGGATCTATACGATATAGATTGTCTTAAGTACACCCTATCGCCATAATTGTATTTAGGCTTGCCACCGCGACATCGCTCGCGTATTGTCAGATTCGTGGCGGATCGCTGTGAAAAAACTCATCATATCATTATCATAATTCAGCGCATTATCACGTATCGTCGACATTAGTCGATTGCAATCTAAACAGCGCGGCGTCTGGGCGGACTGCGCACAAAAGGCTTCCTAGAACGTCCAGCTGTTCCGTTTGCAGGCGATTATTAGTATTTTTAATGGCCGCGGGTGGCGCCGCGTGACGTGTAACCAGATCACGATCGGATGCACTGAATAGCACCGCAGCGACGGATAAAAACAAAACTTGTGCAGTGAATGCCCTTTGCACCGTGCGATAGCAACGGAGATAAATCGCACGCTTTGCTGCGTATCTGTGCCAGGTCCCGGGGTCACGTTGCGACGTTACAACGCTGTCGATCGGGGGCGGGTCGTGGCGGACATTTGACTGTAACATTCGCGTGTAACTTCATAAATGAATCATTCCTTACAACGTTGTGAAATTCGATTTGTGCAATGTCGCAATTTTGAGACGAACGTTTGCACTGCACTCCCCCGTGGCGTCGATCACGTGATCCGAACGTGACGTTCAGAGCGGTGGCCGCATCGTATCGATCACGTGTCTGATGGTTGGGGTGAGCGTGAGAGCTGGGTTGTCTCAAAAATAAAAACAACTTGTCGCACACATTCACACACGCACTAACGCAAGCGTGTCCGAGCTCACACGCCGTCATTTTTTTTTACCACGTCACTAGTATCATTACTTTTGTAAATCGCTTCCGTGAGATTGTTTAGCTACGTTTGTTTTATTACATCTTCAGAACCACACAATGTGGAAATGTTAACGCGATAGTATGTTACGATGTGAGGGTTCGTTATCCATCGTGCGTCACGACGTTCGTATGTTTCGTGTCCAGGTTACTTCGACGACTTGAACGGGCTCGGGGATGGCCACTCGATACCGTGGCAGTTCCGGTATTCCACTGGCGTCGTTAACGGTAAGCGGAAGACACGTCATGACTTCTTACCACAGGGTCAAAGGTCGTATGTCCGTATATCCGTTGTATGTATATGCCTGTATGCCCGTCTGGCCGACTATCGATTTGTCTCTGTCTGTCCGGGACACGTGGTACATTTGACCGAACACGACGAGTGACCATTGATTAACCGTGTTGACATCATTTACATAAGAACAACATTAAACGAACATTTTATAGAATAAGACATTATTATCATGGATACAAACAAACTCTCAGCAACATTTTACAATTTTACGTTTTACGTATGTGTACTTTTCGTTGTGTCGCCTCGGGTAACTAACTGCTCTCGGTATGAATTGTTTCGTCTTCTCCGCAGATTCCGTCGTCGACTGCGGGTGCGATATATTCAGTAACGTGCCCTCTGACCCGGAAGAGGAAGACGATGTCGTGGAGTTCACGTTCTGCGCAGACCCACAGTTATTCACCTATCACCTCTGTCTGTCTCCCTCGAAAGGGTAAGTTTCCGCTAAAGGAAACTGTTCGACAAGACTTTGTAAAGCCATGACGAACATCGTAAAGCCATAACGTTGCTTCAGTTATGCCGCCTCGAACTTCTAGTTAGTAGTTATACTGTGATATTTCACAACCGTCCTTGGCTTGAGATACATTCACAAACGAATGCAATAAGCTAGCTGCTGCAGATATCGTGGTACCACTGGAAACACAAACGTACGATAAATAAATCTGTAATAATGTCCTGGTAAAAAAAATGTGATCTTCTTCGTGAAGAAATGAAGTGTGTAGTTGTTTTTGTTTCGTGGTGAACCGGCCCAAGGTGCAGCGATATATAAGCGGGGAGATTTATGATGGACTTACGTAGTTTGTACGATGGAGTATAAGGTTGCGTAGTGATACGTTTTTATCAACTGTCGGTGACGATGGCCGAACTTGTCTCTCGTGGAAAGTCAGCCACATACGCCGCGCCAACGAGACCCGTGTTGCATCATAACGAGACGTTCACATCGATTTGAGGTCCGTGCAGCCCGGGCCCACGAGAGTGGCGCCCACGCGCTGTCTGTCCGAGTAGAGGCCGCGCTCGCAGACAAAGGACAGACGGCATTTTATAAATCAACGATCTAGTGACGCACAGCTCGACGTCCGGGTCGTTCGATGCGGAACTGAAGCGTCAATGTACGTCATACACAAAAATACACGCACGAAAGGAAGGAAAGGAAAGAACGAAGGAACGAATAAAAACAAAACAAAAACGATAACAACGAACGATAACAACGAACGAATACAATGAACGAGCACAAGCGCGAGGGCAAACAATTTCACGTACGCACACACGCACATGTTCGCGCGTATACACGCGCATGCGCAGAAAAAATCGCGCGTGCGCATCAGTGTACACAAACGAACAAACGTAAAGAATGAACTCATGTACGTATAGACGTACGTACGTACGTACGTACGTACGTACGTACGTACGTACGTACGTACGCACGCACGCACTCACGCACACACACACACACACACACACACACACACGCACGCGCGCACTTACGCGCAAACATAATCATGTATAATGAACATTGTGTTATGATATTGTTACGTTTCTTGTTGCAGTGCGATCAACTACTACTGCGCCAGTGACGTCGCCCGCCGTCTGGACGTCAGCGTGGAGCACCTGGCGGCGACTTACGGCGACCGGCTGACGCTGGTGGCGGCGGGGCGCGCGCAACTGAAGGAACAGCTGTACCCGAGCTGCGTGCTGCAGGTGCCTTGCATCAAAGCCCTGCTCGTCGAGAGCGACGTGAACGTCTTCTCCTTCGTCGAGGTCGACGACGCCGTCAGACAGTTGCTAGGTGACGTCACCGCTACCGTACCGTTGTTCGATACCCCCATCGGAGCGACACGTAGCGTCGACACGGCGAAGCACGAAAACGACAGTTTCACCGGCAACGTCAACTCGAAAGGTTCAGCGTCACGGGAGGAAGACGGCGCTATTGAAAATTCAACAAGGCGGACACCGAGTGTGGAAATCGCGGCGAGACGTCGCTCCGTGGGTGAAGGGATTCGCTCCGTGGGTGAAGGGATTCGCTCCGGGGGTGAAGGGATTGCTCCTTCCGGAAATGAAAATCGAAATGAAAGTGATAAAGAGAAACGAGACGATACGACGAAAGAACGGGCAGTTAGCATGCGTAAAAAGACTAGTCACACGCCCCGTGCTGTCCCGGCCGAGGACGGACTTAAGGGTACGCGTGCTGTAGACAAAGCGTCACGAAGACGTCGTACGTCTACGGAGACTAGACCTGCTGATATCCCCGCCATCCACGTGACGGGCAACGCTAAAGACACGTCGCAAGATTCCGACGCTGCGCCCTCTACCGTCCACGCAGACGCAGACAATTCGGCAGAAACGGTGCTGTGTGAAACGAAACGACAAAATGACCTGGATTCGTGTGACGAACCCGGACACATTCGGTGTTCCAGTCCGCGGGTAAATGACGTAGATCCAAAGTGTGACGTCAGAAGAGCGACGTCGAAAGGCCGCCATAAGCTTTCAGCTGCGCTGTGCAGCAACGGGGTGGCTGCAGCGGACGAAAATGGCAGAACGCCGGTTAAAACTCTGCACCGACTAGTGAAACTAGCCGAAGAGCGTGTGGCGTCGCTAACCTCCACAAAACGACCGGTATATCCGGCCACGCCATCTGGCGACAAAACGCACAAAACAGCCGCATGCAATTCGACGCAGCCCTGCGAGTCTGCGCCGACGCCGTCGTGTTGCCATAGCAACGTTGCCGACGACGCCTCTACGTCGGACGATCCGGCACTTCCGGTGTTAGAAAAACACGAAATTGAACGCGAAACGGAACCGGCTACTCCGAATTCGCAGCCGGTGCGCTCGGATAGTGTTTACGACGACTCCGAAATGCCGGAACTAATTTGTTGCGCGTATTGATTTAACGTTCCGTGTTATGTGACATTTGTCCAAATGTGTTTGTTTAAGTTTATGTTTCGGGTGCGAACGCTGCCCAATAAATCATTAAGTTGTCACTTGTGAACGGATGGTTGTTTCTGCTTATGACATCTATACGGGGAATTCCTCTCATCGGATTCAAGTCGTTTAGTCACCAGCTACCTGAGGCTCGCCAACTGGATAAAACCCGGCTGCAACACGACCGTCAACGTCAATTATACGTATGACCCTACTAAGTAAATATTGAGTCCTTGGCATACAACGTCAGATTCGTAGGCGCTATCTACACATTACGTACGTAATCTACATACAATGGGAGGACCTGGCGTGGATGAATGTGTCAGCCATCACCCTCGCAAGCTTATGGGCAGTGATCTTTTTCTTACCTACCTCTACCAAGACAACTACAACAATTATGACAATACGTAGCAAGCCTTTTTTTGTCTATCGCAGTTCCGCAATGCCTTATCCAAATACACGCGAAACTAAGGCAGCCGTCGACTGACAGTCATCGACATGAAAGCGAAACCAAAACGGTGCAATATCTCATTCATACCGACTATGGTGTCTCGTGATCAATACATTATTTTTGGCAAACAAAATCAACAAATATCAGGTTACGCCTACTATGTAACTACATTTGTAATACCTGGTTTTCTAATAACGTTTTATTGCTCTAAGAATAGGAATTGTGTACATGCATGAATGATTCCACAAAATTAAGCTGCGAAACCAACATGGCAAAAAATCTATAACAGTTCAACTATTTGTTTGACGAGTTTTAATTTTATCTGAACTACCTACGTAGTTTTATTCAAACAACTGTTCATGATACGTGGAAAAGAAGAATCCGCGCGTAGCTGAAGCGATCAATCACTATATATCAAACAGTTATCCATTATTTTAATTAGAAATGTCAGTCGATGTTCTGAATCAACAAAACTAATGGTTCCATTTAGTTTCCTCTTATCACGAAATAGGTTCTTATGATGCAAATTTTTGTTTTCTGTGGCTTCAATCGGTGACGATTATGACATACGATAAGAAGTGGTGCCACCTGGTGGTATGACTAACCCGTTATTTTCATGTTACGCTGACTCAACACGCCCAGTCAGAGATAATCGGATATGACGTATGTCACAAGGCTGACACTTGCACAGGTCACACGTCACGCTCTTTTGTCGGGCCTTAAATGGACCGAACACGACTAGAAATGCCGTGCCCTACATGCATACAAACGAATGTCTCTTAGTTGAAGGGTGGTTTATAGGGTAATACCCGCGTGTACGTAATTGACACCACAACGGCCACGCCAGTACGTGTCATGTTGTGAATAACCCCCTCCCGTTGTACGTGAAAAAAATACTTTTCTACGTGTTAAGTGGATTGGAAGTGGCTCATTGGATACCGTTGTATAAACAAATATGCAAAAGAGTTTTTCAAACATTGCCGACGTAAATCAGCCGGGACCCAATTTCGGTATTTTACAGTTATTAACATTGTGTTTTTTTGGGTACAGTTTTCACTTTAAGAAAAATAACCCATGCCATTTATTTTTCAATAACTAAAACATAGACATTTCCATTTTTAACACACGGGGATTTATAAAGCCGTAGCAAATGAATCGGGCGTCTGTTTCCCATCGCACAACCGCCGTTGTTATCTTTTATGTCGTTTACAGCTCGGGCCAAGTGATGACAAGCAGCCCATTATATTTCGTCGCGATTACTCTTCGTTCCACTGTTATTTGCGATAAGTTACGGCTGTTTTCAGCAGACTGTGCATAACCAACCAAATGGTGCCCCATGGGTTAAGATAGCGAATATTGGAAAATCAACTGAACGAAGTTATGTTTCGGTTTCCTCTTGATTCGATATTAATTTCTTGTTGTCACAGGCGTATCCACGATATTTCATTGAATGAGTCCCATGTCCGAAGTGGCTTCCCCGTCACCCCAAATACGCAATTGTTAAATCATGGCATCGTGAAAGTAGATTCAATAGTGTCTTACACATATTCCTATTTATGCTGCATTTTACCAGTTAACTGTAACAAATATACACATATCTGGCAAAGTAGTGATTATCAAGTCGTGAACCTGCCCTGATATATCCTATATTTTATTGAATGGACCAGTTTTAGCGCAAACAAATCTTATACTTCCCAATACTTCCCAAATTAGAGAAAGCCCTGCTGTTCGAAAGAACACGTCCGGTGGTCGGCAATATTCGTGAATATGATATGGCATTGGTGGGCCATACCGGATACCACAACTTAGTAAATAGTGACACTTGTATTGCGATGACTATCACCGGCACGCGCACTCGGCGTCACCGCTAGCCAGTGCACTACGGGTCGGCCGCCCAGTGAGCCCCACTCCTCGCTCCTCGTGGCACGGTCAGCCGGAGTTGTCCTGCGGTGGAGCGGCGGGCGCCAGGCACACTTGACACCGCCACGACGGTGGCTGTTTCCGATTGCTGACCTCGATACCTAGTTTCCACGAACGTACCAGTCGTCGACGTGCTGGATGCAGTCTATACCTAGTACCTACAGATCGTCTTTCCTGTCAGTTGCGTACAGTTTCTTAGGTGAGGGCGCAACGACATCGTCACTTGGCCGACATCGCACTCGTGAGCCCTGGGGCCCGCGGATCATGTTTTGACGCAGAGGTAGGACCGGCCGGCAAACGTGTTTGAAAACGATATTTTATTCCATCTACCAGCCGATTATAAAGTGAAAACACTAACGTTTCAAACAGAGGCTAATAACAACCAGTATTTGTAATACTATTTTGTTTGTTTGTTTGTTTGTTTGTTTGTTTGTTTTTGCCAGAACGCCATCGGTACTATTCATAATGTAAGATAGTGCTTGTTAGCTCCGCATTTTGAAACTGGCCCAGGCAATGAAAGACATTTTTCGGTAAATTGTCGGTATAGTTCTCATCTGGCCTTTCGCACACAGGCACTACGCACACACACGTGCACACACGCACGCTCGCAAGCACGCTCTATACTGAAACAAACACAACTTATAAGTGATACGTCGTCGTCGATTTGTTAACCATCTCGAGGAAAATGCCCGGTAATAATATGTCTGCGACTCGCAGCTTTCAACCGAATGCGATCGATACAATTATGGAAGAAGTATTTGCTGTAATAAGATAAAAAGCATGTTTCACGTATCGCCGATTTCTCGCCTTTACATTTCTTTGACAGAAATTGGATCGGCGAACAGCGACGGGATAATAACAGACGTCACTGCGATGTCGCGTGACAATGGTCATCAGTAGCAGACACAGCGACTCGTGAATGACGTCAATGATGACACGTTTGGTAACGAATTAATAATGACAAGGTTCGGGGAAGATCTACGCAATGCCAGCATGCTAAATAATCGATTTCAAATGTGAAATACACTCCATATCTTCCAACCATAGACAAATCAGCCTCATATATTCGCAGTTCTAATTATACGTGATCGATTGGAGCGGCATCCGGAGTGTCATGTTGTTAAAACAGATGTATGCGTTTTCTGGTCTTAGCATAGTCCCAATAGGCAGATTTTTTATGTTATGCCCGTTTCTCTGTTACAATACACGTTTATATACTGTTCGCAAAACTAGCATAACATAAAACATAACGCATAGACCTATAGCGCGCACAATTGTGTGTAATAAATCGGAAGTTGATGTATCCAGGTTAATTACCGAACTACATGAAGCGATCAACAAAATTGATGGACGAACACGTACTTTTCGTCCTGTTGAAATTCTGGTTTCAGACGATTCTCTTTATAGCCAAAACCTAATGGAAACTTGTTTAGGTGTCAGATGTAGACAGCTTTCCTCTAGGAAAAGTCTCGTCGCAGTAGTTATGCAATTAACATATTTAACCGATTATAAAATTGGTTGCAAAGGAAAACCTTGACGGATGTCTCGCACATGATTTTGATTGTTCGTAAGCCCGCTAATAATTAAACAGCCGGTTTTACTTGTAATTGGAACCCATTGAATAAACACGCGCCCTTACCTACACACATCTTCACAAAAAGGTAACTGCCTATACAGCGCAAGATCCCATCATTGAAATTGCTCAAAGCGATTTACATTTTAATACCTGGCTGTGGCAGATCTGTTCAATCAAACCCATCTCTCTTGGAACATTCAACCTTTGACCTTGCCTGGTTCATGCAACAAACCACTGGTTCAGCGAATTCCCAGCTAGTGATTACCCAACGGAGCAGCCTTTACATTCGGCTCGCGCGAAGCTTTCGTCACTGCGCGCGAATTGTGATTTGTGTGCAATTACAGTAGGTCAAGGCCGTTGGCATCGCACGAGCGGCTGCCTAAAATAGCACCAGTCCTACGTCATCGCCGCGGCGCGCTGTTCAGAGATTTACGTCGCGCCGCTGAGACGAATTACGCGCGCGATCTCGATGCAATCGGGTCGCCTGTGACGGTATCGTATCGATGCGCTGACAACTCCGTCTCGCGTAGACCGTAATTTTGTATCGTCAGCCAGCGTTGATACGATTCTACGAAACGCTTGTTGCTTTTATTCAGCGTTCGAATGCCGTGACCTAGATTTTATAACTCGCTGTCGTCGGTATTCGGGTACAAAAACACTGTCATCGCTTGTCGTAAACTTCTGAATGACACGTGCTGTCAGTGTGACCTACTTCATAACGCGGTGAAGGAGGATATGCGCTGGACACTATATTTAGCTACGCAAGATAAAGGTCAAAGTTCAGTTTGGTGAATAATCTTCATTTTTATTATTTTATGCATTTTTCATGGATAAGGCCGTTAATTAGATATGGACAGGAGCGTTTTTTTTGGTAATATATACATTTTCCGGATTAAACTTGTCGTATAGCGCATTTTCCATTCAGGAAGTACGAATGATATTCTTATCACAGGCAGTTTGCAACGATAAGATTGTTTTTTTTCTGGACGCGTTCCGATTTGAGACATTAATTGTCGACCGTGACATATTTACACACATAAAATTACAACAGCTGATAAATAAGCCTCGTATGTAATATTGACGCGTCTGCTGTCAAAACAGGAAATATGAATTATGACTGTTTCACTTCTCCCGGCAATAGACACACACGCGCGCACTCACACACGCACGCAATAACACACACACACACACGCACGCAATAACACACACACACGCACGCACGCACGCACGCACGCACGCACGCACGCACACACACACACACACACACACACTTATTCGCGTTAAAAGTTTCACAACGATATCAGATTCGAAATGCCGCGCGTAGTGAACATTTCGCTCGACGCCGCAGACAATACCGACGAGGCTCCAACGCAGCCGCCAGTGCAGTGACCTTGCCGAGTGACAAACAGCCGTCTGCGCGCTGCCGTAATCGGCATAAAACACGCAACGCGCACGTACAAGCGAACGGCACGCGGGCATCACCGCTCGGAGAATATCGATTCGTACGGCGGTTTTCGTTTCGTGTTATCGACCGCTGGCGTTATTAGGCGGGTCACCCGCTACGCCGTACAAGACGTCATTACGCACGCCCGCCGTCGGCAAAGCGCAAGGGTCGCGCCGCAGTCGGGTCGATACGAGACGTAGTCTTTTTTACTATTTTTGTGTCGGCCCGTGGAGCGGCAGAACAACTGCTGTTTTCGGGAATCTCAAAGGATGGTAGTTAAATATGCGCACAAACAAGGCGTTCCAATCACATTTATAAAGGGACAGTACCGTTTGGTTAGATCTTGGTTCCATGTCAAGATTTTACGCTTAGACAACAATCGTATCGACATTTTCAATAATCGGTACACCAGTGTTTATGCCGTTGTTAATTGTGACGTCATTGTTAAATCCACCTTGTTACGCGTGGCGTGCTGTTGTAAACCGTAACGCATAATAAAATATGGAAACGAACACTGCGCTTATCGTAGAAAGCTTCTTATCCGTACACACATTAGTACATTTGAGTAAGCGGGTCTCTCAACAGCGATGTCATCCTATGAATAAACGAATGTCAGAAGAACGAGTGTATTGTTTGGATAAGCAATATTATATAAGAAGAGCAAGACAATTTTTCTTAAATACAAGCGCGTATTTATACAAAGGAGATTATTATCAGTATAATGGGTTTCGTAAGGACGATGTTATAACTGGTACAGACTGGTGTTATAAGAAAAGTTAAATTTATACATGGGTATCAGAATAACAAGGTTGTAATGTGTATCAAGGGGTCTCACAAGAACGAGAGCGTAATTGGATAACAGTGGTTCATATTACACCAATAAACGGATGCCGTAACGACGAGGTTGTTAAAACAGACTGGTGTCAAATGAATGAGGTCATCATATAACGTTAAGTTCATATATAGCGCAGTATCCAATCCTTAGGACTGCTCAAAGCGCTTTACACTTGACTACCTGTCCTGGCAGACATTTTCAATCGAACACCGTCTCGACTTCTTGGGGAAGAATTCTGCCATGCTACAATTAACGCGCGAAGATTATTCGTAGTCAAATATCAATTACTCCACTGTCTATAGCCAGGTATTAATTCAACACAGCTGAGTGAATTGGAACAAAGCAGACAAAACAAGCACGCCCTAGGTTTGACACATAAATCGAACCCGGGTTCTCTTGGCCGGCAGCCGAATCTCTAGTCACTGCGTTATTACGGCATAGATAACTACTAGATGCTAGATAGATGCTACTGAAACGTGACTAAAAATCAATTATATCGCTTGTTTATTGGTGTTGTTGTGTTGCAAGCAATACAGATCTACCGCCGCCGGTCCAAACAAAACTGGTTTACATCAAAGTGGATGGCAATCTTCTTCAGTCTCATCAGCGAGCAGCCCCAGTGTTCGTGATGAAGTGCTATAATAACGAACGCCACTAAAAAATAAAATAATCAAATTCGGGTTCTAAAGATCGAATTTGCTGAAGCCACCGTTTACGATACGTATCTGGGCAATATTCGAGGTTCAACTTGCGACTTCAACGCTAGCCACGGTTCAGCTCAACCTACGGTTACATTATGCTAACACGTTATGGTTGACCGGTTGTTTGAAGGGATTCTTTGTAACGTCATATACATTCGTGGTATGCTGTGTCAAAACATATTAATATTTCCCACAGGTACTTTCGCTGTTAATTATGACTTGTGTATATACGCGCAGTTTTGTGTTTACGCGAATCTAGCTGCTGCCCGAGGACGATTAACTAGTGTAGCCCATTGACGTCAAACACACGCAAGCATGCAAGCATGCACGCACGCACGCGCACACATAAACTTGTTGATGACGTGAAACACGTACTTCTTCTTAGCGGACGGATGTTTGATCTCGGAATATTATTAAGGCCACTATTGATTAATAACACGTAATTCTATTTAAATAAATGCATATAAATACCTAAAATATTTATGTTAGTAAGGCTAAAAATCGGATACATAACATGCTTAAATATCTCAAAGAATCCGTTTTTGATACGTCCACATTCGCGCTTCTATCGCCGGCCATGCTGCGGCTACAAACGATGGTATTGTACTGTGCTGACGCCTAGCGACCAAACCGAA
Source organism: Oasisia sp. SBJ-2009 (assembly GCA_964017155.1). Taxonomy (NCBI): domain Eukaryota; kingdom Metazoa; phylum Annelida; class Polychaeta; order Sabellida; family Siboglinidae; genus Oasisia; species Oasisia sp. SBJ-2009. Next base: position 32,474,731 of record OZ024862.1, on the reverse strand, counting down.
CACTCAAGTAATACAGGCGAACAGGATACGTCTACGTGTTCACTTAATTTAATAGTATGTTATGCTAGCAATATTTTTATCGTTCTTTACCACGACACCCAGGACTGAAGCGACTCTTCGTATGGCCACCAGGCGCCGCCACCGACACATTATTTTCAACATTTGATTGATACAGACGCGCCTCTAACCTACAACCTATGCTGAAATAATACTCTCTGAACACCGCATACGACAGTCCGTTGAGAAAACAACACGCAGATAGAGAAAAGAACGTGTTCAGTATATCCACACTTCTTCCCGCAAGTACGCATTGCGACGTCGATCTTGGCTGTAGCACAGACAAGATTCAGAGGCGTGACTGAGCAACACGTTTCTTCCTTCCGAATATATATATATATATATATATATATATATATATGTATATATATATATATATATATATATATATATATACATATATATATATATATACATATATATATACATATATAACTATTATATATACATATATATATATATATACATATATATATACATATATAAATATTATATATACATATATATATATATATATATATATATATATATATATATTTGCATATACAAACACTATTTTCTAGAAAGAAGAACGTCGCGTCTAACGCTTGTCGTTAACTCTAAACAGCAGGAATGCAATGCTATCACAGGCAGTAGGTATACTGTCTTCAACAGTGTACGACAAACACATACAGTATCAGCCACAGAGGCGCGAAGACACACTGGTCGCTGGTCGCGGACGGTGCAGAAACTAGCGGTGTACCGAATCGGTAATTATCACCCAGTGTCTGGCATGCGACGTGTGTAGCAATGTATTGTTAAGTGACGTAGCGCTGTGTCTTGGCGCTATAGCGACTGTGTGTGTCCCGGGTGTAGGTGCATGTCGTCTTCGAAAAACTGCTCCCGCTTCAGGAATCTCTCGGCATCGTTTGCTCCACGCCTGAAGAGAAAGCACGACAGGAATCGTTTTACCCCCGCATACCCGCAAATACTGGGTTGCGTTTACATCGTGTTTTCTAATCGGACGCCTTGATATGATATACATTTTGTTTAAAAATAACAACAATAAGTCAGAAATATAGAAGTAGTAACGTAGGTTAAATTACTACTTGTAGAGAACCTCTCAGAATCCTCGATGTCTCTCACGGATCTTTCGATGTCCTCACGACACCGTCGTCACGGGGCACAGTTGACTGTCATTGCTCGTGTGACTGTTGGTGGTCGTCGCACCAACAAGTCACATGACAACCGACAGTTAGAAGGTCAACGCTGACGAAGTAGACCGGAAGCTTCGTGAGCACAGCGAAGATTCGGAGATATCTCTACATTTCGGCGTCAATATACATGTTGACAACATAGATAGATAAAGCAAAAGTGGAATTCGCCTTGAATATTTCTTAATTTGTAATACATACTAGGTTCTGAAAGAAATTGTGTTTTATAAGCAATATTTGCAAATATGTTGTATTATTATTATTTAACGACTCCAGTACTAAACAGTCGCTGTTGGCGTTCTGATCCGCGTGTACCGTTAAGGTTGACCGAATCCTATACTCATATCAAACTATAGGAGTGTAGCACTATTATCATCCTGGCATGACAGGGTGATCCCGGGTAATACTGGTTGCCTTAAAACATCTTCCGGGATTGCATCACCGTGGGGGGGGGGGGGGGCGGGGGGGGGGGGGGGGGCGGGGGATGACACTTCAGCAGAAAAAAACAGAGGCGCTACCTAGCAACCACGAACTGAAGTGTACACTCACTTGAAGTAGGTCCGCAGTTGCGCGGTGTTGGGCGGGACCAACGTGTGCACGGCCCGGATGACGTTGTTAACGTTCACCCGGAAGTCTTGTCGCAACACGTTCACGTGGATCCCACACCAGCTGCAACCCACGCGGATAGGGGTTATATATATATATATATATATATATATATATATATATATATATACAACTGTATATATATAGTATATGTATGTATATAGTATATGATTATATAGTATATATAGTATATGATTATATATATATATATATAAGTTATATCATGACAGTAGTTTAGCTAATTCCGTGGTTTTCAAAATTGTCTCAGATCCCTCCAGTCCTTGTAGATCCTGAGGCTAGGCTGTGACAGTGGGCAGAAGCTGAAGTAAGCGATAATATTTCTCTATGCCAGCTGCTTATATTATATATACATATATATATATATATATATATATATATATATATATATATATATATATATATATATATATATATATATATATATATATATTATATATACTCCTAAAGGCAGCTTATGTCGACCGATTATGCATATTGGACCGGCTTATGTAGACCGCTGTTTTATGTAGACCAAAATTGGTCTACATAAAGATTCGACGTGTTAGTTCACAACTAACACAATTGAATTGATCAGTACCATTGCTTGTGCACACAGTTCATATGACAGTGAAGTACTGTGCGTAATTAATTTTTAAATGAACAACGTCTTAAGTGATTTTGAGCATTTTTCTCCAGCGCCGTGCATATTTTTGAGTATATTGTGTGCCGGGTTATGTGTACCGGGTCAAAGTTATTATAAATCTATATTTATGATATGTATTGAACGAATGGTTGGAGTTTCGTGTTCAGTGTATGATATGCTTCATACTGATGCAAAAGGCTATATTATTATGTGTAAATTAGTAAAACTTGCATTTTGTCTTTGTTGCAAACCGATAGATCCCTCGAATATTGGCTTTGCCGTTGGTACTCGGCAAATCATTTTACAGCATCCACTAAATTGTTAAATACAATGTACAAACATGTACCATCAAGTACTAGACTCGGCGGTCTACCGCAAAAAAGGCTAAATAAATATATGCAGCTTCCGGCGTTGCTCCGGTCTACATAAATCGGCATCTATGCATACGCGATTTTTTTGCATATCATATACCTTATTTATTGAAATATTTTGATGAACGTTCATTATGTGTTAAACATTAGTATTAGAAACAATGTTCCAGTTTAAATGTATTAAATAAAAAATATGCCTGGTCTACATAAGCCGGACCTCTAGGCACTGGTCGACATAAGCTGCGTTTAGGCTTATATATATATATATATATATATATATATATATATATATATATATATATATATATATATATATATACGGAATGAGGTGGACTTCTGTCATGATATAACTGTTATATATATAGCTCATTCCGTGGTTTTCATAATAAAATAGAACTGTTTTTATGGTAATGTAGACATATAGTATTAACTAAAAATAATTGCTATTAGATGCCGTTATAAAGATCAATGGATTATCTTTCCAATCTTCATTATAATATTATCATGTGAAATAAGTTATACAATATGAACTACGCGTACCCTCCTACATTTCAGTGAGACCGGCGATAATTGTGACAACATGTGAAAATGACATGTGGATTTTGGATGACTTTCTGATAATATATATAACATGGATTGTTAAAATGCTATCAAACGCACTATTGCAATTTGTTTGAGGTTAAACAACACGGTGACTGGACGGCGTACACACTGCCCTATCTGTCAGTACGCCCTACCTGTCCATAAGCCCTACATGCCCATAAGGCAATTCCGTCCACAAGCCCTACCTGTCTAGGTCTTGCGGACTGACGTCGTGGCGACCACAGAAGGGTGAGACTGTCACCGTACGTCCCTTCGTCAGTATCGGCAAGTTGTTGGTGAGACCGCCGTCTAAGTGCCTCTGAAAGTAGAGTTTATCAAGAACAAAGGCATCCGTTAATATATATATATATATATATATATATATATATATATATATAAATTATATATATAAATTATATATATATATAAATTATATATATAAATTATATATATATATATATTATATATATATATTATATATATATGACACTATGAGCAGGCATGATTCAACAAAACGCGTCAAGAGTAGCTAAGGCAATCTACATATATATATATATATATATATATATATATATATATATATATATATATATATATATTATATATATACCTTTATATATACCTTTATATATATATATATATATATATATATATATATATATATATATATATATATATATATATATATCAGTCAATTGTTGACTGCTACTCTTGACGCGTTTTGTTGGATCATGCCTGCTCATGGTGTCGATGTCGTCTAGTTCTTCTAGTGTGTCGATTCGTTTTCTCAATTCGAGTTGTTCTATTTGTGTGAGATCTACTCTTGGTGGCCTCTTGACCATCCGATAGTTGGCCAATATATGTTCGATTCGCCTACCGTGACGTCTCATAGTTGGACTACTATGTAACAACAATCATTGGTATTATGCACTAATGTAATTGCGATACTAAATTGCTATGCTAAAAGGGATTATTACATCCGGCGTATTTAGCTATGTACTTCGGCCGACCCTGGATATTGAGTGGCGTCAGACAGGTCTGCAATGCATACAGAGCAACGGAAGCGAAAATGTACTACTAAAACAAGGCACATAAAGAGCACGCCAAGTAGATGCAGGCCGCTGACGAGGAGAACTCGTTTACGCCTAGGTTTACTAGAAAGAGAAAAGGGCTGCGTGACAGGCGCTCATGGAGACGTACGACGTAAAACGCATCAAATAAAACGTACTACGCTAATTTAGGGAAACCTTTCAGGTAAACACGTCAATCTATAAACACAGTGGCAAACAACTGACCTAAATGTATTTAATAGCGGCATTGCTAGTAAACAAGGTTGTAAATATTCCATTACGTTTACGCTACAGACGTCAGACTTTGCACCAGTTCCGTGACAGTTATTATGACGTAATTTTACCCGATGTTAACGATCACTTTAAAATGGCGGCTATAAATGTTCGGCGACAACCGTTTAAAGGATAAGTCTTTATATCAAAACAGACAGCTAATGGTATTGCGTATTTGTTCACAAATATGGTATGATGCTTTTTCTTTCTGATCAAACTAACTGCAAATATTTGTTAGTTTGAACCAACCTCTCCGTTGATCTTGATAGCATTTGGACCGGTCGTCAAGTAAGGAAGGCAGCACGAGGCGAGAAGACACTGCCGAGGAATCAAGTATTGATTAAAGGACACTGACTGATAATTTTATTTGTACCCGGTGACATAGTTAGCTTTCACCATTTTCGATGGTCAAGTCATTCACACATCATTCATAACATTCATACAACATGTGATGATATTTGTACAAAGTCAAAGGATACACGTTAGACAGGATGACAAGAAATAAATAGATAAATGCATAACATGAAAAGAAGTACAAAAAAACAAGTATAACATACATGAAACAGATAAGAACAGTGTGCATTTAAAGACATAGTCTAAGCACTAAGACGGACACCACTTGTATGATAGCAGATATAATTTCTGGCTCATGTGTCACTTTTAAGAAAAACAAAAAATAACGTTGATAATATCAAACCACGTGTTATCATAGGTCAGGCGGGTCACAGCAGATGCGACCAAACGAGCGTGTCATTGACCTAATCGTGCTCCAGTTACGTCATCCTCAGCATATCTCAGTTATCACATGCACACGAAATAGAACTTTACAATTAAATAACATTGGACGTTTATTTCATGAAATGGCCATTTCAGAATACAAATATCGACGTCTACGACTATTACATCAGAACGATGGTTATAGAAACATCATAGTTATGGATACACTGAACAGTGAGGCGTTCCCCAGAGGGCGCCTCTGTTGCAAGTTCCAGAGGTGGTAACTGTTGCAAATTTAAGATAAAATACAGTAATGTTGATAACAGTCGCAGGAGATGTAATCTGTGTGTGTATGTGTGTGCGTGCGTGTGTGTGTGTGAGTGTGTGCGTGCGTGCGTGTTTGTTTGAGTGTGTGTGCGTGTTTGTGTGTGTGTGAGTGAGGTAATGATGTCCCAATCGTCACCTGTTAGAGGAATTGTCACCTCTTAGAGGAAATGCAGTCCAAATCTCTACTTGGACGAGGTAACAACGTCCTAATCGCTCTATCTGTACGAGGTAACAAGGTCGTAATCGCCCTGTCTGTAAGAAGCAACGACCTCCTAATCGCTCTACTTGATTGAAATAATGAGGTTGTGATCGCCCAACCGGAACGTGGTAATGAGGTCATGATCGCCCTACTTGTACGAGGTAATGAGGTAGTAATCGCCCTACCTGTACGAGGTGGTCGTTGGAGTCGAAATCTGAGACGATGACATTGCGTGACGACTGTTTGTTGGTGAGAGACAGGAAGAGACGACCGGTGGCGACTTGGTGGGCGTCTGTCACGGTAAAGTAGCAATAATTAGTCTCTAGTTTCATCCGCGCTACCGTTGGGACAATAGCGTCAGTACACATACAACATGTTACGTGATCGTTCGATAACGGAAAAAACTAATTTACATCTACTCGTAAAGAATCTTGTCAGACGATGTCATTCTAAGGCCATTTCATCCATAACTGTAATTAATGTCACGGATGCAACCTATGTCCGGCAGTGGTCGATGTAACGTCAGACAGTGGAAGTAACGTGCCACTAGACAGTATATGTCACATTAGGGGTTATCATATTCGCCAGGCACTTGATGTGTAACGTACCGTTAGGCAGCAGATCGTAAAGGAACACTTGATGTGTAACGTACCGTTAGGCAGCAGATCGTAAAGGAACACTTGATGTGTAACGTACCGTTAGGCAGCAGATCGTAAAGGAACACTTGATGTGTAACGTACCGTTAGGCAGCAGATCGTAAAGGAACACTTCGAGTGGTTGCAGCAGGTTGCTGCGAGGAGACAAAACCCCAAACCACGTCTCCTCGGTCTTCTGTGCGAGATCATAGCTGAAGACGCAGCACTTCTGTGAACAATTCAGAGGAACACTCGCTCACGTCAACGAACGAAACAAACCGGTGTATATAACAAATCCACTGCTTGATACTACAAAGTTGACACTCTATGTCTGTTGTGCACATGGACGTATATATTTTTATACAATACTGTGACGGGACAAAGGGGTCAGGGTGTTAGTAAATAGCTATTTATGGGAAAACGGTGTACTTAGTTCAAGTATCCTCTTTTTAGGATTATTTGGAACATGAACGATGATCCTAATGCACTTGCAAATGAGTATAGGTGGCGAAAGTAAACTCTAAACCGTGACATCAGAATATATAAAATTAATTTAAACAGTGTTAGTCTGATGACGTTTTGAATTGCAGAATGAACTTATTACTTATCTCTGTGAACGAACGCGGCCAGTACGTGTATCTCTGTGAATATCATCATACACCCGCTAAGTGGCTTTGTGAATGGATGCATTTGCTAGGTGGCTCTGTGACTGAACCCAATCTCTAGGTGGCTGTGTATGTGGATCCACTCGCTAGGTGGCTCTGTGAGTAGATCCACTCGCTAGATGGCTCTGTGAGTGGATCTGTGAGCCATCTAGCCATCGCTACGTGTCTCTGTACGTGAATATACGCGTCAAATGGTTCAACACTCACGTCTATGATGCGTACATCTGGCCCCATGATACCGAGGAGACACGCGACGAGCGAGCCGGCCGACGCGCCGGCGTAGCGGTCCACCTGACTGAGGAAGCGTCGGCCGCACTGGGCGAACTTCGTCGCGACGCCGAGATGGTAGAGACCGAGGAAGCCACAGCCGCAAAACGACAGGTTGAGGTTCGACTCGAGTGAGAGGCCGAACGCCGAGCCCGTCACTTGCTGCGGCCCGTCGGTGCTCGTGGCAGGGCTGACGGACATGCTGGGAGCGAGGGAAACAAGACACGAGAAGCACAATTTAACGTCCGTTCACATGTGTAATTATACAATATTAGTTTATCTGAGCTATTTTCGAAGGAACAGCTATAAAACAACAAGTCATAACATAAACACATTAAATTAAAGCACTAATATGGATAAATTAATACGGGAAAAGTGAGGAGATATATATTGTACATATATATATATATATATATATATATATATATATATATATATATATATATATATATATATATATATATATATACTGCATGTATGTTAAGATTAATAATTTATAATCATCTATTTTTATCTGGAGAGTTTGCATATCGGTCGCATTGTAGATTTACATGAATGACATAAGGGGAAAGGTGCGTCAAACGTCCACGTACTTGTCGTTTTAATGCGCGTCTAGCACGATTATTTTACAACGTTTAGCGGATCACTGTCACAGGCATTTGAGATTTCTGAACAACGGTTGGGATTGAAACGTGGTTATTTTGTTTGAAGTAATACCGAATTTATTGCACGAATTTATTGCATTGGTTGCCATCCAATCCAGCATGGAGTATACAGATAGTACATAACAAATGAGACCATTGGCTTATCGCGTTCAACAAAAATCCAGTTTTAATTCCTGTAATTGTTTGCTAAGTTGCATGGCTAGCAAACATCAGTCACATATTTCCGCCATGGTAAGCCTATACCTTGATGGTCGAATCTCGCAGGTGTCAACATTTTAGGCAGACCACCGGTTCGTTCATTTGTTATTTATTTTTCTTTGGACGACGTTTCTCGACGTCCATGTTTTAACCGGTGGGCGTATCCCACCTCATTTACAAATTATGACGTCACCGGAAGGCCCCGATACTATAGCGCATGCTCAAAACCGTAAATTAAAACCTACAATGTTATGTCTATCAGCTATTATGTGAACAAAACGAGAGGAGTTCAAGAAAGAAATCAACAATGTGTCCTCAAATGCATTACTGTTACTAGAAAAAATAAACAAAGTTTAAATTTAATAAATAGGAACAAAACATAGTCAGTGATCGTGAAAGGTGAACAGAAACGACGAGAAGTCGCTTACCAACAAAATCTGACTGACGTTATAGGACCCATCTGCAGCCGAGAGCCCGCCCCTCCGTCCCAGCAGACGCGGCAGTACTTCGCTGCGGCAGACGTCAAGAGTTTTAACGGCGCCATCTTGTGTAACGCCATCTTGTCTGCTGAAAGAGAAAATGTCCGATTTCTATAGACACATTTAATGATATTTAATAGCACACCAACGTACACCCGCTGACGTCTCAAAGTCACCACTATTGCATATATTTAATAACAAAAACGCCTCATCTTTCACATTTTATTTATTTTTATCAATATTTCAACTTGTTCATTTAATTTTCGAAGTTTAACAATATATTGATTACTTATAGCGCTGCCAGTCATTGCATTCAACTACCGGCTAAGTACCTTTGTATATGTTTCAACACTGATATAGTTTACTGTTACGTTTAAAAGTATGTACTTATCATGGCTCATTGCCATTTCTCGCAATACCGTTAATTCAATGTCAACATTAATAATTCAACTTACTGATGGTTTGTGATTTTGGTTTACCAATCATGCAGTGTGCCTTATTATTAACCATAATATTTACAATATTAAATCTATGAATAATCTGGTAAATTATAAGTGTTTTAGTTTGTTCTTTTTCTGCTAGCTGAGCCCTGAGCTGCATTGTCTGTACTGATTCACCTCCCGTAGCAGGTCTTGGAGTTACAATGTAGCGACTGGTGTCGGCCCCGGTCAAAGACAGACAATTATTAGCTTATAATTATCAGAATTGTGACTCCTGTCATTGACGCTGCACTTAGTCTTAGCCTAGTTATAGCAACATTCACATAATAAATTGTTTGATTTTGTATTCAGTGTCGTTTATAAATTATAATTATCCCAGTAAAGTCTCCATTGATTACAGTTTTCGTATAAAATGTACCTCTTATTTACGTTTATCATAATATTTATTGTGCCTCTCTGTATTATTCTAGGAAATACATTACTCTCTAGAAGATGACATTTATTCTTTCAAAATAGCACCCGATTCAGTTTCACAAAACACCATCGTTCTTGGTCTATAGACGCACTAAAACATTATGAAATCATTGGGTTTAAACATCATTTAAACTGTCTGTCATTTTCCTTCTAGTAGGTGATGTATTAAAAATCCTGGTCCAAACATATTTCATAATATACGCTGTGCAACTTACAATCTAACATCTGTTCGTCATAAATCTGCTGCTCTTTCTAAACATATCTTAAAATTACATTTGAGACAGAAATAAATTAAACCAACTTGTGATACTTTGAATTTGTCATGTAGCATGTATCAAGCTTTCAAAAATGGAGTGTGCCAGAATATATTATGTATGCAAGCCTCACAGCCACTGGTTTATGGCTAACGTTAGTAACATTACATACAAATTTAAGGCGAGTTCTTATATATTCCATTATCAAATCCTTAACATTATTCAAAGCTGTTTACTTTTAACTCCTTGGCAGAATTGTTCAGTCGAGCATCAGATAATATTTCCGGAAAGAATTGAGCCATATCGAAATTAATGCACTAATAGTGTTTTTGACTTATGCAGTAGCATGCACACAAACCCACTTATAGCAATTATAATCAACATCATTTATTCAAAACGTTTAATATCTGACAGTTGACATTATATTTATTTGGAAAATGAAAAGTGGTTGCTGCCAACTGGAGTTGTGGCAATGGAGGACACTGACATGTCAGAACTTTGACAAGCATGGTGCCACCATTGAAAGTTTGAAGTACAGGTCCTGTGTACTCAAGGTTTTTGTAAGCTGCAACTGATTGTTACTGTTACAGGTTCTCACTGGTCCTCTTCTGGCTTGAGTAGGCATTCCTGCCTCTTGTGCCAGCTCTCTCTTTTAACTTCTGTTTGGACTGTGCACATCATGAATATTCATGATGCATGTCACATGCGTCACAGTTTAACACAATCCGTGATAGAGTTGGTGCAGCGTAATAAGTTTTTATAGGTTGGTTTCCCATAATTTATCTATTTTGGCCTTAAATGACTGGACTGATGGAGTGTCAACCACATATTGTGGGAGACTGTTCCGTGCATCAACGGGTGCTTTGGTGTATAAATTATTATTTTTGTAATGTTTAATCAGCATCTTTCTTTACATAGGTTTAGGTGGTGCCCACTCATTGGTGAATACATTTCTTTCACTGTAACCACATTTGATGCAATAGCAGAATAAAATGTTCCTGTTAGTGTCTTATAAATCTCAACCATATCTGTTATGAGAGAGTAGGTAACTTTTGTCTTTGTTGACATACTTTATATTAGTTTTGTTGCTCAACATTAAAATTTTCAAGAGCTGTAATATGTTTCAGTAAGGACATCATACATGGTTATGAAATTCTTCATTCTTTCTGAATATACCCTTTTTCTAAATACTATGTATTTAGGTGCACCTGCCTGAAGATAAATAGAAAGTGCTATGCCTACAAAAATATAATTTATAGCCTCATAGAATGCCAACTGACTTGCGACTAAGTCTAGTGACTAAGTCTATGTGCAGTAACCCTCTCTGACTATGTCATGACTATGTCTATGTGTATGACTACATGTCTGTCACACAGTGACTTTTTGTTTCTTATTAAAAAAAAGGCCATACATACTCGGCTATTGTATTGCATTAACTAATTCGAAGGCCTAACAAATTTACATTATACTATAGTTATTAAAAAAATATTCCACTGATTGCAGTGCCAGTGATAAATTAAGAAAAACACTTTGTCTGAAATGCAATTTATTGAAATGAAAACAAGAACATACTGTCGGTGTTGTCAGTTGCGGCGACGTACTACATCAGTTTGTTGTAATATCGCTCACTGTCACAGCCAGCGATCATGATGTAACATTTCGTTTGTATAACTTGAAACGACTGCGGCGTCTTTCATGATTTTACCCATACGCGGCAATCTCCCTTATTACCTGACCATTGCATAAGTGTCTGTTTACAACACACAAGTAGCCCAGATCACATTATACACAACAAACACGAAGGCGTAGCTAATAACGTGCACTTGTTTATGGTTTGTTCCGGATAAAAGCATGTAAAGCTGCATATCTCTTTCTATGTAATAAAATCATGCCTTAGCAGGCTGATGTTATGTGGTTTAACATCTATTCTATCTGTATTTTGACATTATGAACGTATTATACCAGTACTGCTTATATTCGATAATTCGCTTTACAAAACTGAAATCAACAACGGTATATTGGACATCAACGAGACACTCTTCTGGATTAAAAATGGGGCGACAGAACCCCTTCACGTAGCGCACCGGTGTTAGTCTAGTCAACAGTATATTCAACCGAACCCTAATCAACTTAACGCTATAACCTAACCTAAATTGTTTGGACATCAGACGACCCGTATAAAAGGGCAATTAACTATCATTACATTTTATATGTCCGTTCGTCCGTCGTGGCGTAGCCAGGACTTTGCACTGGAGTGGGCCATCCCAATCAAACTCTGTATATGTATGTATGTATGTATGTATGTATGTATGTATGTATGTATGTATGTATGTATGTATGTATGTATGTATGTATGTATGTATGTATGTATGTATGTATGTATGTATGTATGTATGTATGTATGTATGTATGTATGTATGTATGTATGTATGTATGTATGTATGTATGTATGTATGTATGTATGTATGTATGTATGTATGTATGTATGTATGTATGTATGTATGTATGTATGTATGTATGTATGTATGTATGTATGTATGTATGTATGTATGTATGTATGTATGTATGTATGTATGTATGTATGTATGTATGTATATACATATATAATATATAAATATATAATTTTTTTTTCAAACCAAACTCGCTTTGAATGAATACCGACTGACAATTAAGTTTATTGACCAATTTAGCTGGCAGTTCAGCAAAACCATTCACAGAAGGCGTCAAAGTTCGAATGTAAGAGAGAACCGACACAATTATTAAAGAGACAAGAACTCATGGTCCCTACATAATATCCGCCTATAGCCGGCCACCACATTTCTCACGCTACATCCCCCAGACCTACTGACAAAGACCATGTCAAATACTAACATGTAGTCACTCTGATGAACTAATAATTAAACATTCCTACCTTAACATAAATAATGGTTGACAAAAACAACCTGGTAAGAATAATCGTTGGAGTTAAGAGAGCTGACAAGTGAAGAATGGATGAACTGAGAGTCGAGGTTGAAGTGACGGAAAGTGCTAAGAATTTGGTAAGGAATACGTGGGCTGCTCATGTGGAAAGAATGGGAGATGGAAAACTGGCAAAGAGAACAGATGCCCAGAAAGTGGAAGGGAAATAAAGACGAGGAAGACTAAAATTGCGATAGGGGATTGCATAAAAGTGGCGTAGAAACAGTGGGAGAAGAATGGAGAAATAGAGCAACAGATAGAATGAACTGGAGACTATTGACAGAGAATGTAGTGAGAGGAAAATGAGAGGTAGAAACAATGAAAAGGAAATCATAATCAACTCACTCCCGTTATAGCTCAATAATCCAAATTATCGACATTTACTGCACTCTACGTTTTACGTTCCGGTTACAGGTAGATACTATAATATTATTTACACGTAACATGTAGTTTGTAGTTTTGCGGGGCTCGACGCAAGATGCAACGGAATTGTAGTAAAAACGTTAAACTACTTACCTCAACTTTCTACCAATTTTGCCACATTAACGGAAACTGGACACTAAGAAAACCGGCAAATGCCGCTGTATGTATGTGCGTATGTGTGTGGTTGAATTAAACCATTGCTAAAAAGCTAACATCAGGTAACTATGCATAGGTTTACACATTTAAATTAAACGGCATGCATATAGAAGAGATTGTTTTTTGTCTATTGCCATGTAGCATGTAATTACTTACTGCTATGTCATATATAGGGCACGGTGGCCGAGTGGTTTAGAGTGCCAGACTCCCGACTAGAGGGATCGGGGTTCGAATCCAAGTGCCGGCAAGTTGTTGGTTCGGTACTGATACAGCCACTGTGTCGAAACGTGGGCAAATTCGTTCACCCTATATCGCCTTCGAATTGCAAAACGAAAGAGGCGACACCTTGGTAGAGTGGGCAACACCAAGAAAATATAAAACATGAATACCATGTTCCAGAAGAAAGCAGGAAGGAGATGGACGTGGAAAAGCCCAATCGGTGTAACGAAGACCGAAATCGACTACATCCTAACAAACAGGCCAAACATCGCCAGAGACATAACATTCATCAACCAAGTCGACATTGGAAGTGACCACAGAATGGTTATGAGCAACATCAAACTGGACGTAGAGGTGAACAGGACAACATTGATGACCAAGAGGCCACCAACAGTAGATGCCACACGAATAGGACCAAAGAAGATCGAATTCCAACTCGAATTGAGAAATCGATTCGAGATACTACAAGAACTAGACGACATCGATACCTTGACCGAAACCATCTCAAAAACATGATCCAACAAAGCGCGTCAAGAGTAGCTAAGGCAATTAACAAGCCATATAAATCGAGGAGATCATCACCAACACGAGCCCTGGTGACAAAACGACGAGAAATGGCGGAAAACAACGAAATCAACAACAAATAGAATACATAAAAATATGCAAAACCATAAAAAGGAAAACAAGAGAGGACATAAGGAAATACAACCAAGAGATCACACGAGAAACGATCATGACATCAAAGAGTCTGAAGAAAGTCCGAAGATCGCAGAAGTTAGGCCAAGACAGACTGATCACACTCCTGGACAAGCAGGGTAGAGAAATCCATGATCAAGATAAGATCATAGAACGAATAGAATAATTCTACACCCAGCTACACGACCGTGAACAGAATACCATAATCCACACTGACGCAAAAGAGGTACCAGAGATAACATCATAGGAGGTGGAAGCAGCACTATGAAATATGAAGAATGAGACATTGAAAGCAGGAGAAGATACCATCTCGAAGACACTTACTAAGCTGTATACTAAATGCTTATCTGAAAGACGAATACCCACAGCGTGGAAGAACGCTAAGATGACGATAATCTTCAAGAAGGGAAATAAGAAAGACCTCAAGAATTACAGACCGATATGTCTACTATCAAACATCTATAAAGTACTCACGAAAGTACTAACGAAAAGGCTAGAGAAGACACTCGACGAAAACCAGCCACGACAGCAAGCTGGATTCAGAAGCGGATACTTAACGACAAACCACATCCACGTCATAAACCAACTGAAGGAGAAATGCAAAGAATTTAATATCCCACTCTGCATCGCATTCGTCGACTACGAGAAAGCATTGCTTTCTTTTTGATGGTCTTGTATATTTCTGCGCACTCTATTTTTTTTATCGTCGCCGACATTTCTAGTCGTTTTGTCATCAGGGCTTTTGTTGGTGAAGATATCCTCAATTTCAGTGGCTTGTTAATTGTCTTAGCCACTCTTAACGCGCTTTATTGGATCATGTCTATGATAGTTTCGCTCATGGTGTCAATGTCGTCTAGTTCTTTTAGTGTCTTGAATCGGTTTCTCAATTCGAGTTGGAATTCGATCTCTTGGTCATCAAGTCTTTCCCTTTTTTAACGTAGTCCTGTGACAAAAAATACTTGGAAACTGACCTCTCATCATTATGCTATGAGAATAAGCATGCTGTTGATATAGTTATGAAACGCAATGGTTAGGTTTTTTTTAACACAGGTCTGGAGTTTTCTAAAGGTATCCGAGTCTAGATTGTTTTGTGACCCCACAAGATCCCCACACCTACCCCGAAATAAATTAAAACAAATCTAAATCTATGAATCAGCCGGAATAGGCTCGCCGGATCATATACACAATTTCAAATTGTTTTATTTTTTCTTCTTGAATTTATGTATACCAAGTTGATATCCATTAGTAGAACACTACGGCTGGTTTCCGTACGCCGAACGCGAATCGATGACGTCAGTGGTTGTGACGTCACATGACATTCCGCATCGGTTGACTCGAATGGCGGCGTCCTGTGTGCTTCTTGGTGTCGCTTCATGCGCGTTGCTTGTATAGTCGTCGTCTTGTCGAGTGTCATTCTGACTCGGAGATGAGCGTGTACGGTACGTGACGAAAGAGATGACATTCCAGTCATATTCATACTTAGTGGTTCCCGTGTTAGCCACGGTCACCGGTGGTCGGGGATACATACGCATGATTTGTAATGGATAGTAACTGTCGGGAAAGCAGCGCAACATTATAATGGTGAATATTTTTAAGTGGGAGTCCCCAGAACACCGCAGAGAAGTCAGGCGTCTAGCAGTATTTTATATATCCCTACACGGCGAAACAACCCCTTCATTTGGCGAGTCACTTAGTTCGTTCAACTAACAACACTCGTGGTCACCATGACCGACTTGCTCAAGTGCTTGACAGGACTTAAGTTTATGTTGATAGCTTTTTAAAATGAATAAATGAATTAAATATTGTAACCGACGCAGTTGTTTCTGCAGCCACGGGGGCATCTTTAAACCCAGGCTAAATTTCTCATTGTGCTTTGGCATATACCTTCATCCCTACATTGGCGTAATGACTCTACGATTTTCGCCAATTATCACATAGACATTTTTTAGAATTATAAACAACATATTCTATTAGAAAAGGCACTGACAAGTATTTATTGCATAATCGAACTGCAAGACCAGATGGTGTAGCTTGGCCGTGAACCTGACATCGTAGTTTCACACCACATAACCCATGTCCAAATCCCAGTACTGGTTTCAGGGAAGGGCGGAAGGGCAGTCGTCCAGGGGCCCACATTACACGTCCTAGGGACTATAAAACTGCTTGGTAATTTGCTTGGGATCGACCGCAACGTTCTCGAACTCTTCTGTTTGCTGCTGTTTCGAAGCTTAACTGTTTCGCTCACTTCATGTTGTATTTGTATGCGTGGATGAAATAATCTAAAATAACTAAAGACTTTCCACGTGTTTAAAGTGAAAACAAACACTGGTTCTTATATGCTTTTATTTAATTATAATAATATTTCATTAATTACTAATAATAACCGTTCCATATACGGATAGCATAAGCGGACCGTGCCCAAAGTAGAAATTCTGTTGGGGGGGGGGGGCAAGAAAGGGATTCTTTTTCTATATATCATCAGAGTAATTAGTAATTAATAAAACAAAATGTTTATAAAACGAAGACAAAAGGTTATAAGGTTATATTAATACAAAAACGTAGTATACATTACAAAAGGTCTTATCTTATGAAAGAATCCCTTTTCTCTATTTATTATATTTTGGGACACGAAAGAATCCCAAAAGAATGTCTCAAACAATCACAACACCGTGGTCCTGTCAACGGACTACTTGTGTGATAGGTGGCGTGGCTGGCGACCCGAAGACAGACTCGTCAGGGAAGACGCCGCCCGACGATCTGCAGGAGACGGACCATGGTTCATCGTCTCACGCCAACGACACAGACCAGAGGGGACAGCGGGATGATACGACGAAGGTGTGTGCGCGTGTGTGCGTGAGCGAGTGTGCGAGTGTGCGAGTGTGCGAGTGTGCGAGTGTGCGAGTGTGCGAGTGTGCGAGTGTGCGAGTGTGCGAGTGTGCGAGTGTGCGAGTGTGCGAGTGTGCGAGTGTGCGAGTGTGCGAGTGTGCGAGTGTGCGAGTGTGCGAGTGTGTGTGTGTGTGCGCGCGCACTTGCAGACAAGTTAACACGTGTTTTCGTTATTTCGTTATTAGCGCAGCAGTTAGCTAAAGAGAACTTTAATTAAATTTAAGTTTAATTGACAAGTGCACACGCATGTACTCACACACTCGCACACAAAATACATACACGTATATATGCATACATTTACAGGGTTGCAGACATACTTACGTTCACATTGCCACAGACATGTCTCAATAAACATTGCATCTCTTCCGTTTCCAGGTTCCAGTCAAGTTGTATCATAATTGTTTTTGTTGTTGTTACCCGTCTGCTACTATTACAGCAGACATGCTTCCGTCCACACTGTAATACACATGTACAGTTATGTTGCGATTACCCCCGTATTTCCGGTCTTTTACAGCGGACGCGGTTGACCGAAGAGACGGAGCTCAAGAGTGCGGATGACGTCACCGAGCAACTAAATCAGAGTGACACCTGCCGGCGTAACTTTTGCACGTCAGGGATTCTGACGATGAACCTGCCACCTTGCGGACAGTTCTACGACATCTCGTTGAGCGAGACGTCATGCGACGCTGCACGTTATTTAGATCCGGTACCGCCCTACGGTCAGCCATGGCCAGTACCGATAGAGGCTAGTGGGCTGTCGGCTGACGCACAGCCTTCTGAGATGCCGCCGTCACATTATTCTTTGAACATGGCGCCTGAAGTTGAACACTTCGGAATCGCGCATGTGCCGCAGCATTGCGCAGTAAGACATCCGTGCGCGCCATGCATCCGACCACGCAGCATGACGCCTGGCGTGTATGAGAGTCACGTGACGTGCAGCGGACAACCGTGTATGTTAGTGCCCAGTACGCAGCCGTACGGCATCGCCACGGATCGGACACCGCGATATCCTATGGGCAGTCATCGACCGTTCGCGATGCCGCTAGACGAGGAGTGTTGCGGTACTCAGCAACGCGTGCTTACGTTACCGTCTTTCGCACCACAGCAGCGCGTCGGTGTAGACTCCGTGCCTTGTAGGACAACACTCGCGTCGCCTCTGTGGCAAGCCGCGCAAGCGAGGCACCAGATGGCGCACCAATATATGCAACAATGTGGCGTGCCGCCGGATGTAGCTTCATTTCAGTGCGGACAACCGGACGCGCCGCGCATGACCACGCCAGATGAGTGTCTCTATGTTGCGTCGCGACAATTTGAGATGATGATGAAATCACGTGACGCCGACATTCCGCATGACGAGTCAGTGACCGCGGGGAATTATGGGTGGCCGCCAGGTGGCGCGGCGAGTGCGCGGACGTCATACGCCAGTGCAACTCCGATAATGCAGCCATGCGACACGGCGATCAACTGTCACATGTGCGCAGCGCTTCGCAACCAGCCTAGCGAGGTAGATGGGGACGTGGAAGCGAGCGGAATTTCGACGGGTACTGGACAGAGTTGGGTGACGCAACATTTGTGCGTGGCTGACCAACACGGACAACTGCTAGACACGACGGCCAATTGCCGGACGTGTCTGGCGGAACAACTGAGAAGCAACGCCACAGTCGGCCTGCCGTTCTGGACACCGCCGAAAGTTCCGTCGAACGAGATTTGTAATTTTCCATCGTCCGAGCTAATGCCAAACGGCCCGTTTTTCAGCATATCGCAAGACGTGCCGTCGTGCGAGATTACTTGCGAGACTGAGCCTATCCAGAAGCAGTGGTTGATGACGTCAGAAAGGCGGTCAGTTACGGCCGTGGAAGGCGAATCGTCAAATAAACACATACGAGAGCAGACTTTCAGGACAGTGCGCCACAAAACCACGCGAGATCTTTCGCGAAGTACAGCGTCGCGGGACAGAAACCCACCAGAAACAATGCGGGACAAGGCAATGTTGAGCGCGTTATCGCCCAACTGGAAACTGCAAGGGCAGTTGCGAAGCGAAGCCACGGGGAAAGCCGTGACGCGTGATACGACCCCAGTTGTGGTGTCGCTGAAGTCGCGATCTCGCGAGATCCGCCATGATTCGATTCCGGTCACTACGACCCTGGTACGGACTGAGATGCACTGGGACTATTACATCCCCGGCCTGCCCGACAACGCGACCGAAGACGAAGAAGGCTTCACGTCACGAAGTCGGAAGGATCCACCCAAACCGAAACCGAAACCGGAACCGGAACCCAAACAAAAAACAGTTGTTATTCCGCCGCCGCCAGTCCGCACGATTGAGCCTTCGAGAGCGCCGACGGTGAAACCTCCAGACAATAGAATGGCGTTGATACCAGCGAAATGGACGCACCCGACGACGTGGTCAGTCCTGCTGGAGAGAGCCACGCGGAAGGCGATTGACGTCGTGCGTCACGTGGTACGAATGTTCGCGCCTGTCGTCAAACCCGGCCTGCAGGCGCTGCCGTCGCCGGAACGCGGCCGCACGGCGTCCGTGGACCGCGTGCCGCTGGCGCCTCGCCTCGGTCGGTCGGCGCTGTGTCGGCGCTGTCTTCGGCAGCAGCTGGCGAAGACGAGCGCCAACCTCGACGACCCTCCGCGTCTGACGAGCTCGTCTGTGCTCGAGCGCTACTACTGCGGCGAGGCGGCGCGCGTCTGTCCGCTCGCCGACGGCCTGCGTGGACGGATCCACATGCTGGAGACGGCGTACGCGCTCGCCACGGCCTTCCCCGACATGAGTCCACCGCCCGGTCCCGTCCTTGAGAAGTCGCTCTCCGACCCCGTGCTGCCGCTACGGCGCGCCTGCTGCCCGCGCCACTCCGCCGGCTCGGCGGCCACCTCCGGAACCGGAAGTCGGCTACAGGAAACGACGTCATCGTCGGCGAACGACGACGCGAGTCCGGCGAACACGGACGACGACCGCGACTGGGAGGACGCGAGCGCCAACACGTACGCGAGCGCACGACAGGCGCTCGACGACGACAACGACAACGACGGCAGTGAACTAAGCGGCTCGCACCTCGTGTCGCCGTGGCACAACATCGAGCAGTACTCGCTCGTATTCGTTGACGCGACGGACGTTGTCGTCGTCCCATCCGATGGCGGCGGCGGCTGCGACGGCGGCGGCGAGGGTGACGTTGGTTCGCTCGATGACGTCGGTAGTCTGCCGTCAACACACGGCCGTACACGTAGCCGTACACGTAGCCTCACACGTAACCGTACACGTAGTCGTACACGTAGCCACAACCGTGGCCGCACCCGTACATTGTCGTCGTCACCGACGCCGACAGACTTGCCCAGCCTCGACAGTGGCGACAGTTTTAACAGGAGCGACTTCATTGAAGACGACGACGACGACGATGATGATGACATCATCGACAGTGGCGTTGTTGACAGCGAGTGCCTGGGTGTAGTTCTTGGTCATCAAGGTGACGACGAGACTGGCCACTACAACTGTAAACCGTGTGACGTCACGAAACCGACTTGTAAACCGGAAGACGGCGTCGCACGCGACAACGACTAGTTGAGGAAAGACGGCGACAAAATGTAAAAAGTAAAAACACGACACTTTGACTTTGGTCTGCGACGTTCCAGATTCACTCGGTGGATGGTTCGTATGAAACGGTAACACAATTAACTAACACCTGATTACGTAGCAATTTATATTCAACTGAGAGCTGTAAAAATAATATAGAGATCAAAAACAATTCGGCTGGTGACTAGAAATGGTGCGATATGTCGAAACTGTAAACTGAGCACTGAAAGTGAGTTTTCTTGTGAGTATATTCCTGGTTGTGTACTTCTTTATCTACTTGTTTAATGGTCGTATAGAACCCACTTTTGGATAAAATATATAGGCTGTGGTTGTAAGCCTTTCACGGTTAGTATTGATGTAGTCCTATAACAGTTTGAAAATCAGTTTTGATGTAATATCACATTTATATGGATTAATATGATGGATTCTGTTGAAAATATTACGGGGTTATGTGAATACATCATGATGTCACGTGGACACCCTAATTAACAGCCTCACATTTTCGTTGTAGGATCACCGCTTCGACGACGCCGTTTAATGTTGTCGACGACAACACTGGTTCTCTGTCAAAGACGACGTTTGTCTGCCAGCCTCGTCGTTGCTTGTGGCGAAGCGATACGTGTTTGGACTAGATCCATGTCATGTGACCGTCTCCGATTGTTTTGGGATATGACGCCGCTTGTGTGTAAAAGTGTCTGTGTAACCTTGTAGTTTTTATGTTATACTCACCACGAAGCTGTCTCGTTAAGACGATGTTGTCAGTATGATAGCAAGTTCGGACTGAGTTCGTAGTGTGTTCGTGGCAACTCGTCGAAAACGGACAGCGATTCTCGTGAAATAGCCAGTGTTGTCAATGATCTGTGTTGATTTCAATTGTTGTTATTAACCGTGGAATGTGTTCTTCATTATAAACGAACGCCACCAATAGTATATGTTCCTTGTTGTACAATGAAGTTACATATTCCCTCTCCACACGATAGCAGGTGAGCCAAAGGTCAAGTTAAGCATGGGGGTGACATCCCAACGAAGCTGCTTTTTAATCGTGTAGGTATATAAATCACCACAGACACTGTCACCAAACCCAAAGGGTAAATTAATTAAGGAACTTATTTTAACGGTGATATAAGATACGAGTTCAAACCACGAGAAAAAAATACAACAACGGTATTATTTTGTACGCGACAAAATACCCATGAGATAAAACATTAATTCTTTTCAATCGGGTTATGTAATAGTAACATCCTGTCTGCTGGAATGATACTACATCGTGTATCGGCCGTGTAAAAGTATACCCGACTTGTGTAAATACACATATAGGCGAGAACATTGGAGTAAGTCTCGCTACAAGTACAACCTAGAACATTGCAGTAAGTCTCGCTGCACGACAACCTAGAACATTGCAGTGAGTCTCGGTACACGACAACCTAGAACATTGCAGTAAGTCTCGCTACACGTACAACCTAGAACATTGCAGTAAGTCTTGCTACACAACAAACTAGAACATTGCAGTAAGTCTCGCTACACGTACAACCTAGAACATTGCAGTGAGTCTCGCTGCATGACAACCTAGAACATTGCAGTAAGTCTCGCTACACGTGCAATCTAGAACATTGCAGTAAGTCTCGCAGCATGACAACCTAGAACATTGCAGTAAGTCTCGCTACACGTACAACCTAGAACATTGCAGTGAGTCTCGCTGCATGACAACCTAGAACATTGCAGTAAGTCTCGCTACACGTACAACCTAGAACATTGCAGTAAGTCTCGCTACACGTGCAATCTAGAACATTGCAGTAAGTCTCGCTACACGTACAACCTAGAACATTGCAGTAAGTCTCGCCACACGACAACCTAGAACATTGCAGTAAGTCTCGCTACACGTACAACCTAGAACATTGCAGTAAGTCTCGCTACACGTACAACCTAGAACATTGCAGTAAGTCTCGCCACATGACAACCTAGAACATTGCAGTAAGTCTCGCTACACGTGCAATCTAGAACATTGCAGTAAGTCTCGCTACACGTGCAATCTAGAACATTGCAGTAAGTCTCGCTACACGTACAAACTAGAACATTGCAGTAAGTCTCGCCACACGACAACCTAGAACATTGCAGTAAGTCTCGCTACACGTGCAATCTACAACATTGCAGTAAGTCTCGCTACACGTACAACCTAGAACATTGCAGTACGTCTCGCTACACGTGCAATCTAGAACATTGCAGTAAGTCTCGCTACACGTACAGCCTAGAACACTGCAGTACGTCTCGGTGTACGTACAACCTAGAACATTGCAGTAAGTCTCGCTACACGTACAGCCTAGAATATTGCAATAAGTCTCGCTACACGTACACCCTAGAATATCGCAATAAGTCTCGCTAATAAGGCACGCGACTGAATGTGTAAGTTTGGTAGTGCCACTTATCGGCTGCTGTTGTTTATAGCTGCTGAATTATAGTTAGCGTATTTGTTGTTCGGAATGCTAGTCTTCATATGTTTGGATTGAAGAAATT
>OZ024862.1:32441190-32446190 GCA_964017155.1 Oasisia sp. SBJ-2009 | reverse complement strand
TGAATTAATAAAAAAATAAAATGCACTTTATTTACTGATAAAGACGAACATGTGATGCAAGTTTGCGCGCGCGAGTATATGAGGTATATATATATATATATATTGTAATTAATTAATTAATTACATATATGTATATATATAATATATATATATATATGTATATATATATATATATATATATATATATATATATATATATATATATATATATATATATATATATATATATATATATATATATATATATATATATATGCATGCGTGCGTGCGTGCGTGCATGCGTGTGTATGTGTGCAGGATATACACGTATATGTGTATATGTATGTAAATGCGTAAGAAAATATCAGTACATAAGAACACCATACCCTGAACAGGTCGTCAACCCTTAGCGCATCGCTTCGATAACACGCGATGTTATCCTCGGTCGCCGTCGAGACCGGCGCCACCCCGACAGCGCCGAGCCCCATCGGCATGTCGTCGTACTCCGACCCCAGCATCAAGTGCTTATACTCCGGGATTTCCGTCAACGATCCCTCGGATTTGATGACGCCCACTCGCCCGAATGCCGAGTAGAAGGCCCGTCGTATGTCCGCGCGATCGGCCAAGAGGAATTTCGTCACGTAACACGCTCGCTTTAACACCTCTTCGGGCAAGTGTTGTGGTCCTACAAACAATCTCGCGTCGTTGTCTGGCGGAACCGGATGTGCGATCTTCGGATCCAGTCAGATACACGGATGTAGTCAGATACACGGATGCGGTCAGATACACGGATGCAGTCAGATACACGGATCCAGTCAGATACACGGATTCAGTCAGCTACACGGATCCAGTCAGATACACGGATCCAGTCAGATACACGGATCTAGTCAGATACACGGATCCAGTCAGATACACGGATCCAGTCAGACACACGGATCCAGTCAGATACACGGATCCAGTCAGACACACGGATCCAGTGAGATACACGGATCCAGTCAGATACACGGATCCATTCAGATACACGGATCCAGTCAGATATACGGATCCAGTCAGGTGTAGTCCGATCAGCAAATCCATTGTGGTTTACACTATTGAGTTGCTAAAAACTGCATTTCATCCATCACTAATATAGGGCCCCAAGTAGTTACAGAAAACATTAAACGGCACAGTTTGTACGTAAAAAAAGAATAAAACATACATACAATTTAAGCACAATTTAAGCAAAAAACGTCTGCGCTGAATTTACATGAAAACGTAAATTATATATGACTTGTTTAGGGCGGGAATGTCTCAGTACATAAGATAACATCACCATTCGATATATCCAACGAACGCACGCCCCGCCATACCAATGCCCCACCATACCCACGCCTCACCATACCCATGCCCCACCATACCCACGTCCCACCATACCCATGCCCCACCATACCCACAACCCACCATATCCACGCCCCATCATCACCCACGCCCCACCATACCCACGCCCCACCATACCGACGCCCCACCATACCCACGCCCCACCATATCCACGCCCCACCATATCCACGCCCCACCATACCGACGCTCCACCATACCCACGCCCCACCATGCCCACGCCCCACCATACCCACGCCCCGCCATACCCACGCCCCACCATACCGACGCCCCACCATACCGACGCCCCACCATACCCACGCTCCACCATACCCACGCCCATCATACTCACGCCCCACCATACCCACGCCCACCATACTCACGCCCCACCATACCCACGCCCCACTATACCCACGCCCCACCATACCCACGCCTCACCATACCCACGCCCCACCATACCCACGCCCCACCATATCCACGCCCCACCATCACCCACGTCCCACCATATCCACGCCCCACCATACCGACGCCCCACTATACCCACGCCCCACCATACCCACGCCCCACCATACCCACGCCCCACCATACCCATGCCCCACCATACCCACGCCCCACCATACCCACGCCCCACCATGCCCACGCCCCACCATACACACGCCTCACCATACTCACGCCCCACCATACCCACGCCCCACCATACACACGCACCATCATATCCAAGCCCCACCATACCCACGCACAACCATACTCACGCCTCACTATACCCATGCCCCACCATACCCACGCCCCACCATTACCACGTCCACCATACCCACGCCCCACCATACCCACGCCCCACCATATCCACGCCCCATCATCACCCACGTCCCACCATACACAAGCCCCACCATACACAAGCCCCACCATACC
The DNA here is from genome assembly GCA_964017155.1 of Oasisia sp. SBJ-2009. NCBI lineage: Eukaryota > Metazoa > Annelida > Polychaeta > Sabellida > Siboglinidae > Oasisia > Oasisia sp. SBJ-2009. Next base: position 32,443,949 of record OZ024862.1, on the reverse strand, counting down.
CACGCCCCACCATATCCACGCCCCATCATCACCCACGCCCCACCATACCCACGCCCCACCATACCCACGCCCCACCATACCCACTTCCCACCATACCCACGCCCACCTATCCCCGCCCCACCATACCCACGCTCCACCATACCCACGCCCCACCATATCCACGCCCCATCATCACCCACGCCCCACCATACCCACGCCCCACCATACCCACGCCCCACCATACCCACGCCCCACCATATCCACGCCCCACCATCACCCACGTCCCACCATACACATGCCCCACCATACCCACGCCCCACCATACCCACGCCCCACCATACCCACTTCCCACCATACCCACGCCCACCTATCCCCGCCCCACCATACCCACGCCCCACCATACCGACGCCCCACCATACCCACGCCCCGCCATACCCAAGCCCCACCATATCCACGCCCCACCATACCGACGCCCCACCATACCCACGCCCCACCATACCCACGCCCCACCATACCCACTTCCCACCATACCCACGCCCACCTATCCACGCCCCACCATACCCACGCCCCACCATACCCACGCCCCACCATATCCACGCCCCATCATCACCCACGCCCCCACCATACCCACGCCCCACCATACCGACGCCCCACCATACCCACGCCCCGCCATACCCAAGCCCCACCATATCCACGCCCCATCATACCGACGCCCCACCATACCGACGCCCCACCATGCCCACGCCCCACCATACCCACGCCCCACAATACCCACGCCCCACCATACCCACGCCCCACCATACCCACGCCCCACCATACCCACGCCCATCATACTCACGCCCCACCATACCCACGCCCACCATACTCAAGCCCCACCATACCCACGCCCCACTATACCCACGCCCCACCATACCCACGCCCCACCATACCCACGCCCCACCATATCCACGCCCCACCATACCCACGCCCCACCATACCCACGCACCACCATACTCACGCACCACCATATCCACGCCCCACCATACCGACGCCCCACCATACCCACGCACCACCATACTCACGCACCACCATATCCACGCCCCACCATATCCACGCCCCACCATACCCACGCCCCACCATGCCCACGCCCCACCATACCCACGCCCCACCATACCCACGCCCCACCATACCCACGCCCCACCATACCCACGCCCATCATACTCACGCCCCACCATACCCACGCACACCATACTCAAGCCCCACCATACCCACGCCCCACCATATCCACGCCCCACCATACCCACGCCCCACCATACCCACGCCCCACCATACCCACGCCCCACCATCATCCACGCCCCACCATATCCACGCCCCACCATACCGACGCCCCACCATACCCACGCACCACCATACCCACGCACCACCATATCCACGCCCCACCATACCGACGCCCCACCATACCGACGCCCCAACATACCCACGCCACACCATACCCACGCCCATCATACTCACGCCCCACCATACCCACGCCCACCATACTCACGCCCCACCATACACACGCCCCACCATCATCCACGCCCCACCATCATCCACGCCCACCATCATCCACGCCCCACCATCATCCACGCCCCACCGTCCACGCGCTTTATGACATCTTCGTAGTGTCACGCCGGCCTGAGTGCACACACCTATGACGGGTATCCCGTACGCCTCCATGTATTTCGTGTAGAAGTTTTCGATGCCGTGCGGCATCATGCCGTTAACCCGTCTCACTGACTGCGGCACGTAATGGACTTGGTCGCATGAGGTGTGGTCGCTCGCCCGCCCCGACCGTTGTGCGTACGTCGAACTCATCCACGGTTCTTTCGCGTCTGTTTGCCAAAACACCAACGTCATCGAATCAAAATCGTCGTCAGGCGAATTCAGTCGTTTCTACCAGGCAAGTAGGTCACACCCACTGTCATCAGTACATTTCACTAGTCTGCAAATCATGTTTCTATCGTATTAGTGATTTCCATCGAATCCGGCGTCATGTGTAGCATATCAGTAGTTGTAGTTAATATTCGACTCGATTGTTTAACTCTGTTCTATAATAACACAAGTTTGATTGGCAACTCAACTGAGTTGGATTGACATTATACAATAAAATACAATAAACGCATCGAAACATCACACAATATAAATAAATGTGATACCGCAAATCATACCGTATTAACATACTTGTTTACTTGGAGTTGTATAAAGCCCACGGTATAATGGAGTTACGGAATCTATTCGTTCTAGTAACTGGTAACGGGTACACATTCTCTCGTATAATATTATATTCGGTATGTCTTTTGCCAGGCAGCAGATAATTTAATCTATGTGTGCCGACTTTAATGTTATCAAAATATTTTTGACAAATGCTGTCCCGACTTACATTCAACGTATCAAGGTTAACACGTCTAAGTATCTCCGCGTAACCCAATCCAGGAAATATACATTTTAATGCCCTTTTTTGTATAGCTTCAATATTGTCAGACAAATATTGTGGCAAGTTAGTGTACTGATATAACATGTACAATCGCTAAACAACATAGCGAAAAATATTCATTTAATACATCATTGTTTAGCACGCGTGGACCATTTAAGTCCTTCTCCCATTCCCATCATTACTACCGCTACTTAAGCAGTTGCATTGACTTCCAGTTGTATATCGAATTACATTTAAATTTGCTACTGTCACATACCATTCTCTTTCTACTCAAGAACCGACTTACTTAGTTAATTTGCTACATTTCTATGATATTCACAGGACCCTT
>OZ024862.1:32413690-32433690 GCA_964017155.1 Oasisia sp. SBJ-2009 | reverse complement strand
CACCGGCGCCGTCCGAATGGCGCCGAGTCCGAGTGTCGCGGTGTCGTAGGCGGGCATGTGAGCCAGCCGCGAGTACTCCGGTACGGCGGTGAGCTTGTCGCCGGCAATGACGGCCACCCGCCCGTACCTGTGGTAGAACGCATGGCGCAAGTCTCTGCGGTCGGCGAGCAAGACCCGTAGCACGTAGCAGGCTCGCTTCAAGGAGGAGTCGGACACGTCCCCAAATCCTACAAGTAGCGTAACGTGATCCTAAAAGTAACGTACGGCGAGCCTATAAGTAACGTACCGAGCCTACGACTAACGTACCGAGCCTACAAGTAACACATGGTTGTTATGTAAGTTGATCTTGCAGTGGAAACATGATGATCCTTCTATTAAACTATGGCAATTAATGGTGATAGACTTGAATAGAATAAATGTATTGTTGTCTATGTATATATATATATTATATATATATATATATATATATATATATATATATATATATATATATTCCAATAAAATAATATACTTTGCTACGTGTTTTATATTTTTATCCGACAGTTTAATTAGTCCTATTTTTATATATTCAGATCATAGTCCAATTATAGCTTTATTATCCTACTTTTTATAGATATTTTATTTTACCAAACTGTCTAATTACTTATGATATATATATATATATATATATATATATATATATATATATATACATACATACATACATACATGAATAAGCTATCACTTCCCATGTTCCATAAATAGACACGTTGTTTATAATAACCCATATTATAATCAATGAATTGTAGAGTTATGAATTGTAAGTTATTACTGTTTTATTTTTATAATTACTATAATTACTATCAACAACACGTTATATTATTATTATATACATGTTAACAATAACAAGACACAAGACAAACAACACAATTTGGAACGACACAATGCATTACATATTATGTCGGCCCCACACAGACAGCCCACTGACCGACTGCTCAAGAAGTTATTGATTCTACCATTAACAGTATATGAATACGCAGTCATTCTGTAGGACCTGTCAGGAACATGTGGCCATCTGTAATGACAAGTATGTTTAATAGAAACAATGACATCCATAAATACATGACATGTCATGCTGAACTATTGCAAGTTCCAATTTCAAAAACTAACGTGTCATACAAAACCTTCAAACACCGAGGTGTTAAGCTGTGGAATTAATTAGTACAAATAGAGGATTGTAATTATTTATTCGTAACTCTGAAATGTCAACTGAAAAGTGTTTTGCCATTATATAATATTAGTGCTTTCGATAGTTAGCTTTCATCAATGTAATGATGATGCGTATACGGTATTGCTGTGATTTGTGCTATTTCCCTACTTTTGTATTCTTTAACTGCACTGACTGTTTTTGTTTTGTTATCTTGTTATCACCATGGAAACAATCACGACACATGTATTACATGTATTGGAGGGAACATCTGCCACTTGTAGCTTAACACCTTGTTACAACCGATAATGTAATAATCGCCCGATAATGTAATAACTACCCGATAATGTAATAAAATCAACCGATAATGTAATAACCACCCGTTAATGTAATAAAATCAACCGATAATGTAATAAACTTGCTACCCGATAATGTAATAATTTTCGCCCGTTAATGTAATAAACTCCTCTTGCCTGATAATGTAATAACTTTCGCCCGTTAATGTAATAACGTACATATTTCACGTAGGACTTAGTCGTTTTCGTGGATTTCATGTTGATTTCTTGCACTTAGTCCATTTTTTCTGTCGCCTATTTCGCAATACTGCCATGTTTACTAATGGGTAGTAGTAATCTTTTTAGATTAAATCCAATATGTCGATTCCAAACCTGAAGTTAGATTTGTCAGGTCAGGATTTTGAGTTATACATTTTCGCACCACGTTATACATTCTCGCACCATTTACGAATGACGGTTTGCTATAATGTTAGGGTATTTAATGCCGCAGGCTTGGTGTTCGCCGGTTCGATGCTAGTTTGAAAGCCAGGTTAAGAAATGGTTGATTAAAGAATGTTTTATTCAGGTTTTATTACGTAGTTTGTTGACACTTTCGTGTCCACATATTCTCGTATGATGTATTCTCGAACCAATTATATATGCACACACATAATTGGCCTATTTCGTCTATTTTTCATCTATTATATATATATATATATATATATATATATATATATATATATAATAGATGAAAAATATACGAAATAAGCCAAATATATGTACATATATAATTGGATCGAGAATATATATATATATATATATATATATATATATATATATATATATATATAATAGATGAAAAATAGATGAAATAGGCCAAATGGCCAAACTGCACAAGATATCACTTCTATGACCTTTGTCATTTCAATTACCCTAATGTATTTGTCTGTCCGGGTATTTATTTATGCATATATATATATATATATATATATATATATATATATATATATATATATATATATATATATATATATAGTTTATGTTAGTTTATACGTTTATGTCTTGGTATATGAAAAGAGAAACTAGCAGTGAGGAGAAGAATTCCCATTTTGCGATGAGTAGCCTACTATGGCGTCCGAGTAATACCTTTGTACCCACAAGTCCGCGCTTTATGGTAGGCTACCCCAACGTCCGATCTATCTTAACAATGCCGAATATGAGTAGTCTACCATAAAGAGTGGACGTAGAGTACGCAGAAAAATGTGCGAACGCTTTCGGCACGCAGACGTGATAATGGAAATACACCAAAAAAGACCGCGGGAACGGGAACACGTGGTCGTGGTTTTGGGAGGCGGGAAAACATGAATATATAAAGATGTTGGCGGGCAATACCAGTATTGGCGAGCTACTCCATACCTAAGGTATCTTCACGTCAGCGATGTAGGAATGAGAGCAAGTTACACGAAAGAAACAAAGAGAATAAAAATTTCCATTCGAAGGTGAGTAAAATGGCGCAACGCGTCTTGCAAATTTGTCTTTCATATTGAATGTTGATGTAAATCTTCTATGGAGTAGGCAGTTTCTATGTGATTGTCTATGTAGGACTTATCGCCTGTCTGTGAAAAGCCCGTGCTATCGGACAGAGTCATTCCGGAGCTTCGCAAGGATGAGTTATTTCTCTAGTTTGTTTCTCGATTTATACGAACGAAATATCACTTTCTTAGTATTGCTAGCAAACTGATTTCTAACTTGTCAGTTAAGTCGGAATACTCGTTAGCTTCAAGTACCTGGATAAGTGAACCCGGGGTTGGTTATCACACGGATTGTTTGTCACAAAGCAAGTAGTGCATCTCCTAGAAAGCGAGAACACTGCAATGATCGTTTAGTAAATATGAATCCCCATTTGTAATTTTTGTTTCCGCAACTGAATATTGAAGCGCTTGCGACGTCTTTCGTTTTGTGTATGTAGAGTAAAGTATATATATGTTATTATAATTTTAGTTGTGCATGACTAAATTGTAATATAGAATACTTACGTTATGATCAGTATTTTATAAACCGTTTTGGTTAGATTCATACAATGGGTACCTATCCTATTCATGTCCAAATATGTCGTCCTGAAATGGTCTACGATTCCAACAAACATTTTGTTGACGTAGCGTGTGAGTAAAATTGATTTATTACGCTTAAAGTGACACTTTTTTTATATAGCGTTTAGTTACTTAATAAAAATTTAGCTTAGCTTATAACCGTTTTGTGACAAACACACCCACATTGTGTGAGACAACCAAACAGGGTGTCGGGTAGACTCACAAAAGAGAACCTTTTTGAATAAAAAAATATACTATTTTTAATAAGGGTACATCAATATTAATATTCGTACATGAATTATAGATTGCAATTAATCTTAATAACAATAATGCTCAAGGTAACATTTATTATAAAGAATAAAATAGGGACAATTCGAAAAAGTATGACAACTATCCCCTGTCTGCCCTGCTTTATTAGATCAAAGCTTTGACATACGTCAGTCAGCAATTTCATTGATCTTATCTATTGAGATTTGATAGAAAACATTTCGATATTTAAATACTTATTTACATGGCACGGCAATATGACCAATACAAATAAAGTTCGCACGCATTGTGAACATAGCAAGCAAATTGATTGGCCGTAGGACAGTTGTCTAATTTGAATAATATGACGCTAAAAGGAAAACCTCTCAAATATTACACGATGTATATCCCCTGAACGATGCAACATGAACTCAAAAATTATGTCTATCAAATCTTTCACCGCTCTATGCTATCGCTTGCTTCGACACAAAAATATCAAACGAACTGATTCGGAAATAAACAACCAGGTTAAAGGCAATATGTTACTGATGACTGTTACTAGATGCTGTGCATACACAAACTCTATACAATTAGTAACACTATTTAGAGATGGGTTATTCCCAAATAAATTTATAATCTAAATATGATGCGGTACATAAACACAATATTGGCTAGAATTGCATATACGTTACTGTGCATTTTTTGATACATATTATACATCACTTCAAAAAGTGGTAACTAGACCATAATAAACGCTATTATGTGTACGTTTCCATGCGTCTAGGATGTAAAATCTAGCATCCCGAATAGCACTGAATTCGCTGGCCTTCAATTCATTGATGTGATAGTAATAACACATGGATAGACATGGAATCCCACAAATATTAGCTGGACTTTTCAAAAGCCTTTGCTACTTTGGGTTATAGGATATTACTAGAAAACATAGTATGGCGTTAGTGGAGTAGTATTAAGTTTAATTAGAAATGATTTAACTAACAAAAAGAGGTATGTTGAAGTAGAGAACGAAAAATCTGAAATACATGATAGTTCAACCGGCGTACCTCAAGGCTCGATGTTAGGCCCACTGTTGTTTATTATATACATTATTGACTTTGCCAAGGCCAGTGAACAAATTATTTTCTGTACGGTTAGGTACTCTTGATTCATTTGCAACGTAATGAACAATATCGAAACGTAGACGATGCGTTAAATACAGAACTAGGAATACTTAATGAATTACTAAAACTTAACACTGTGTCTGTTAACTTAGCCAAAACAAAATACTTGGTTTCTAAAACAGCCAGTAACATTTACTCCTCCAGTAATATCGTAGGTAACGGTATTATTGATAGTGTCGATAATATATCATATACATAGTACTTCATAATATAAAGATTATGACATACTATATATGTTATTTACATATATAAACACATATATATATATATATATATATATATATATATATATATATATATATATATATATATATATATATATATATATATATATATATATATATATATATATATATATATATAGATAGATAGATAGATACATAGATATTTACATACAATAGCCGAATTACCCAGCCGTGCATGGGGACAAAAAGCAGTCTTCCGCAATAACACCGTTTGAAAATTACAATTCCATTAATCTGTTCGTGATCGGTTCATTTATGCTATGCACAAAGTATCCTACATAGATATCCCCTCATTTACATAGCGCGAAACCTAATTTAACCAAACTGTGCCAAGAATAACTGTGACGAAATCAAAGTGAGTGATATGGCACAGGCAGACAGAGTTACATTAAATAACTCGGCAGTCCATCCACAATGCAAACAAATATATTTTGCAATACTCGGTTACATTTTACATTTGTTTGCGCAATCCTTTGCCGACTGGTTCGGTATTCCATGGTTTCGCCGGTTTACCTCTCAATTGTTCCTCAGGTTACTATTACTAATTGAGACTGACCAGAGGTGTGTTACCAATATGTTTCCTTTCTATCCCGGTATGCTATGTTTGACATACTTCTTTCCATCGTTATTTGTGGGGCTGTTAGCTTGTTCATTGTAGTCTTATATAAAAATGTATAACTCTACGAACCATCCACATGGACCCATTATATCACATGCACAATATCAGGCGATACATGCAAATTTAGTATAGATGTGGGTCCACAGGCAGAGAGGCGATGTTTTTTGGTAATGTGTGTGTGTGTGTGTGTGTGTGTGTGTGTGTGTGTGTGTGTGTGTGTGTGTGTGTGTGTGTGTGTGTGTGTGTGTGTGTGTGTGTGTATATATATATATATATATATATATATATATATATATATATATATACATCATGCGAGAATTTACAGACACGAAAGTGTCAACAAATTACATAATAAAACATTCTTTAATCAACCATTTCTTAATATGGCTTTCAAAATAGCATTGAGCAGGCAAGCCTGCGGCATTAGATACCCTAACATTATAGCATGGAAAGGGAAACCGTCATTCGTAAATGGTGCGAGAATGTATAACGTGGTGCGAAAATGTATTAAAATGAATTTAATCTAAAAAGATTACTACTACCCATTAGTAAACATGGCAGTATTGCGAAATATGCGACAGAAAAATGGACTAAGTGCAAGAAATCAACAAGAAATCCACGAAAACGACTAAGTCCTACGTGAAATATGTACGTTATTACATTAACGGGCGAAAGTTATTACATTATCAGGCAAGAGGAGTTTATTACATTAACGGGCGAAAATTATTACATTATCGGGTAGCAAGTTTATTACATTATCGGTTGATTTTATTACATTAACGGGTGGTTATTACATTATCGGTTGATTTTATTACATTATCGGGTAGTTGTTACATTAACGGGCGATTATTACATTATCGGTTGTAACACACCTCATTATAGAAACGTTGACAACATAATCACATGTGTACTACGTACAATCGAGTGCACGTATAGTTTCGGTAATATAATACACCGCCATTGTGTTGTAGCACGGCATTCACCTAGTACGGGTAAATTGTAGGCTTGGGTGTATTTCATCACTCACCTAGTACGGGTATTCTGTAGGCATGTGTGTATTTCGTCACTCACCTACAACGGGTATCCCGTAGGCTTGGGTGTATTTCATGTACTTGCTCGAGAGACCCGAAGGTTTCATGTGCTGTGAGGATCTTAAATCATGTGGTACACTGCCGACGGTATCACAACCGTGTAAATCGTTGGCGTGGCCTGGCCTGTCAGGCCACGATGGGTTCTCGTCTGTGTCGATATGGAGACATGGCATGACATGTGATGTGAGACAGCGCCAACGCGGTGACACGGTTACTTGATAAGCGCGATTGCTTCGATACAGTAACACGGTATGTATGTTAGCAACGATACGGTGACATGGCACGTGTGACTGCAATGGATGAGTGACATGGTATGTATGACGTCAACGACATATGGTGACACGTGTGGCGTTCCGTGCATGAGCATAGTGACATCGTATGTGTACACATAGCTATGGCGACAGCAACATAGCAGGTGTGATCTCATCGTATTGACAACCCTGTGTCATTGTAGCTATGCCAATTATTATGAGTACACATTGTTATTCCTGTTATTTATATACAACGAAGCAATTGTAAATTAAAATTTAAATTGTTAAAGTAACTACTGTAAAATGATAGTGCAATGTTATGTGGTTGGTAATTTACTTGCTGTACGGGGGTAATTGTATTTTGGCGTATTTTGGTTTCCAGTCATCAACTTGTTAATCATAATGATAAACAACTAACATTTGTTATTATGTTTTCATCGGGATAAATATTTATGATTAATATTTGTTATGTCTGTATTTCACCAATCTATCTGTATAATATCATTTGTATTCGAAACTGTCTCGTACTCGTCGTTGGCTGTTCTTGGGTGTCTCCTAATTGACCTATATACTCCTAGATACCAGGTCTGTCAAAGTATCCGTACATGCTTTTCTCTATGCTTTGGCTTTTACGATTTCTTCTTAAATTAGTTGTTTAGATCAGATAAGAGCAGTTTATTGTATGACAACATTATAGTAGCAATTTACATGTACATTCACAATAAAATCAACAATTCAACAAAACATCATATTATCGTACAACGATAAACATTTTATTGAAATAATCATTAGAAAAAAATCGGTAAGACTTTAAGGCATACACATTAAAATTTAAAATATACTTATTATACAATTATTATTCTAAAATAAATTAAAACGGATAATAAAACTAAGCTGTCTGTCAAAATACTTGTTCATTATTAGCCGTTTTGACAATATTCCAAACACCACGGCATTAAATAATTTATGGAATTTGGAATTGGTAACTCTTTGCACGACCTCAAGGCATATGGCACATTTTGACCATTTTGATCATTGGTAATAGCGCGGTTGTGATCAGTACGCTTCATTTTAGCGAAATACGCGTCTGTTGTGCAACGTTGGCCAGTTTTCGGCGTGCATGATATTCTCGTACGTATAACCTAGACATATAGTTTTGAGATACCTTTTTGAATTATGTCCGACAGATACTTAGGTAAGTTCGTATGCCATACAGGGCACGCATATTCAACTACAGATCTAATCACAGGTACGTGCATTTCAATTAAATCAATTTGATTGATGCCATCACGTTTCACTTGATAAATCATGTACATTCTCTTTCTTGCCTTTGAAACTATTTCACCTACATATGAATTCCAACTTTAGTCAGATGATACCTCTCCTGAGAGACTCTTTCAATATTATTCCCATTTATATAAATATACGTTAGAGAATCTACAAATGTTTTGTCTTTACGGAAACATATAACCATTTCTGTGGTCTTATTCGTATTCATGTGCATGTCATTATTCCAAGACCAATGCTCAGTTGCTCATTGTTAAGAGCAACCTGTCGTTTTGCGAACCCAGGCTGGTATTCATATCTTAATTCATCTCTAGCTAGAAAATCCACCACATCTTATTTTATTAATCTCTCTAAAAACTTAATAATACTTCTACTTTAAATGTGAACGTTACATCTCGAATCCCGTTTAGATATTATGCGCTGTAAATGCAGTGAGGTTAAACTTTACATTTAGAAGTTTTTACTATGTACGAATGAATGAGTTTGCTTCTGAAAGATGCTCTAAGAAATTATCAAACGATTGGACAAAAGCATATACGAATTGTAGTGGAATGGATATTGATTCTGAAATGAATTTTTGAAACTGTTCAATTAGTTCTCATCTGGTTGACCCAGGTTGATAATTATAACCCACATGTCAATGATCCAATAAGATCTTTCATTTTGCATGTCTGCCGTTGATCTTACTGTTGGCGTTATTCTAGTCCTTGGACAGTATTTATGACTCCTGTAGTGTCTGTCCTTGGTCTTACTGTTGGCCTTATTCTGGTCCCCCGACAGTATGTATGATTTCTGTAGTGGCTGTCCTTGGTCTTACTATTGGCCTTATTCTGGTCCCCCGACAGTATGTATGATTTCTCTAGTGGCTGTCCCTGGTCTTACTATTGGCCTTATTCTGGTCCTTGGACCGTATTTATGACTCCTGTAGTGTCTGTCCTTGGTCTTACTGTTGGTCTTATTCTGGTCCTTGGACCGTATGCATGACTCCTGAAATGTCTGTCCGTGGTCTAACTATTGGTCTTATTCTGGTCCTTGGACCGTATGTAAGACTCCTGTAGTGTCTGTCCTTGGTATTACTGTTGGCCTTATTCTGGTCCTTGGATCGTATGTAAGACTCCTATAGTGTCTGTCCTTGGTATTACTGTTGGCCTTATTCTGGTCCTCCGACAAAATGTATGACTCCTGTAGTGTCTGTCTTACTGTTGGCGTTATTCTGTTCCTTGGCCAGTATGTATGACTCATGTAGTGTCTATCCTTGGTATTACTGTTGGTTTATTTTGGTCCTTCGGCAATATGTTTATTTTTGAATATTCTAATGGCAGTACTAGCTGTACGAAGTGTCACTTTGTAACGATTGTAGTCGAGTTCATTTTCGACTACTACTACTGCCGCTGCCGCTGCCGCTGCCGCTGCCGCTGCCGCTGCCGCTGCCGCTGCCGCTACCGCTACCGCTACCACTACCACTACTAATAATGATAATGATAATAATTATTATTAAGCACGTTGAAAATATAAATATAGTATTATATTCCACGCCAAAGTACAAATATGATGTAATCTTTGCACGTTATATTAAACTCTTTCAGCAACCGCCACACTGCAAACGCTTGCTAATATTTAAATGAAATATTAGGACAATGATGACGTGCATCAACGAGTCACATTTTCTTCATTATAAGGTATAATTACTACATTTACCGCCGTATTTCATGTAGTAGAATGCTTCCAAGGCATTCGTCGGTATGTGTTCCATACTAATGTTGTGGCTTTCATCGTTCGAGTCAAAGTCCACAGAACCTACAAGTTATGATGCAGATCGTAAGGTGCTGGCATATATATATATATATATATATATATATATATATATATATATATATATATATATATATATATATATATATATATATATATATATATATATTATATATACATGTGTGTGTTTGTATGTGTGCGTGCGGCCACACACACACAACACACACACACACACACACACACACACACACACACACACACACATCCACCCACACCCCCACTCCCACTCACACACACACAAACACACACACACACACACACACACACACACACACACACACACACACACACACACACATTGCCAACATTGCATGCGTTTGATTATGACCAACCTTTAGCGTTGTTGATCGGATGGCTAATGCAAACTTGTTTTTACTTCGTGCAGTATTGAACAACATGTGCAAATTAAATGCCTCAATTTCGTCCAATAAGTAGCCCGATGTCTCAATATGTCAGCATATAACTTGAATGAGGTACCACAACAACTAATCCGACCGAGGGCGCTCTAACGAAACTAGGGTCTTTGTGCCGTCTATTCTTGACCTGTGTAAAATGCGGCACGGTTTTGCGGAACGCTTGTTTAAATAATCCTACAATCAACTGTTGAACTCGAATGACTCCGAAGCCTCATATGTAGTTAAATATGGATACAGTCTGACATATCCGTCAATGTGAAGGCATAATATGTATGTTAATGTACACTTACAGCCGATGGAACGTCCACTGGTGGCCCGACGGCAGGTGTGCTAGCTCGATGCCGGAAATGATGTTTAAAATCATCTACAGCTCGCCGTATGCATCACACGAGACTGCTACGTCTTCACACATATTTAAATATTGATATCGTATAACATGTCCGTCAATATGAAAGCATATTGTCTACATTAATGTACATTTACAGTCGATGAACGGTCGCTGGACGTTCGATTGAATTCAGTGCCAAGATGGCGTTGTTTCGGCTGTTCTGTCTATTGACCACACATACGGCATGCTGTTCTGTCTATTGGCCACACATACGGCATGCCCACACATACAAACTACCGCTGGCTACGCGCCTGCACAGTCAATAGCTTACCCTTCGTGTATATGAAAAGGATGATTTTAACAAGCGTTCCGCAAAACATGCAAACAAATCCATGTTAGTCGCTAGAGGCACTGATACGCAACTATGGTCTAGTTGCGTATCAGCGCCTCTAGCGACTAACGTGGATTTGTGGAACCCCATTGTACCAATGGCGAATCGTTCAGAGCGATTGCGTGTGTTTGAGCAAGCCCCGGTCCAGTGTAAACAGGAGGGTCACGTAGGTATAACTTACCGTTGCAATACACGCTCAATAAACCAACGACATACGAGAGTACTCTCACATTAAACCCCCATTTTACGGCAGTATTCATTGTATTCCTTTCAAGAATATCCGTATTGAAAACCGTTAGAACACGCAAAAGAATAACAATATACCAAAAAACTGTTAAATATTGTCACGTGTTCGGCTACGTTTGGTTTCGCGGTCTTTATATTACGTAGACAAATGAGTTGCTTAGAGACTCCCATGCCATGACGTCAAACGTTCCTTTGTCACGTATAGGTACTAATAAAAGTAAATAAGCAAGCGAAAAATGTACAATTCTCTCTCCCTTGCTTCCCTCCCTCCCTCTCTTCCTCCCTTCCACCTTCCCTGCCTGCCCCTATGCCAAACTGCCTCCCTGCCTCCCTGCCTCCATGTCTCCCACGCTCCCACAAGAGAAAGACGTGTACTTTACTCTGCAACAACTTGTAATAATATGTTGTGCACGAAACACCAGTAGCTGTGTTGAGTATTGCACTCGTTGTTTCACCGGGAGCCAGTGTTGTTTCACGAGAACTGGTGTAATATATTCACATCTGGCAGCGGACCACTACTCTAGCGGCAGCGTTTTGGACTCTTTGTAGCATAGATATTAGGCAGTGTGGCAGATCATACAGGAGAGAGTTCGCGTAGTCTCGATATAACAAGCGAATATACAAGGCGGACGGCGGCTTTCTGGGTGAGACATAATCGGATCGACGCAATGTTCCTTAGATGGTAGTATGATGTACATCGTGTTTAACATGGCTGACCATTGACATTTCTGTGTCAAATATAACGCCGATGTTTCTGCCAGTAGGACTTAGCGTTATGTCGCAGTCGCCAATTTTGATCACGGTGAAGTTGTGGTTCGCTCGATTGTTGCGTGATGATAGCACAAGTGCGACCTTGTTGTCGTCATTCACCTTTAACTGATTGTCGCCCATCCATGCACGAACATCGTTTAAGCATTGCTCAATTCGACGTAATGACAACAATCTGTTAATTTCTGTCATCTCAAATGTTATGTATAGCTGGAAATCATCAGCGTATAGGTGGAAGCCGAGCTTGTGCCTTCTGATAATACCACCGATAGGAGCTGTGTACGCAGAGAACAACAGAGGTGCCAGCACCGATCCTTGAGGTACACCACACGCGACGCCGGTTTTGCTGGAAGCACCACCTTGTAGACATACACACTGCGACCGGTCGGTTAAATATGGCCGCATCCATGCTAGCACTAAATAATATATTTTTGTAACAGAGTAGGTAGCCTACTTCACGGGGACAATTGTAATAACTCCTCGTGCTTTTTTGCTTATGCTATCAACATAACGTGTGCCGGCTTATGCTATGTTCGCAGTGGTGTCGTACAAGAACAACTCTTTCACAATATTCTCTTTAATATTTTATTGTCATCGAACAAAAACACGGAACCTATTTCAGTGCGTATTATCGTGCAAGCAGAATATGTATCACGTGACAAACTGTGATGACTAAGCGTAAATGTTCTCGTATTTTATGTGCACCAGTCCCAGTGCACGCACGCCCAACACTTTTACTGCCGACAATGTCCAAACAAATTTTTTTCGGCCAATGTGTGTTCATGGGTGCCCAATGCCCATCGCATTGAACCAATCCGGCTAACAATTGAATGTCATATGTGGCGCTACAACACAATGATAATCGGTGGCCACAATCATATACGTAAGTTGGTGGTAACATTTCTGTAGTACCTATATCCTTGAACATTCAAGCTCAGGGCGCAATAAACAACATCATTTGGTGTAATCATAAATGGGGACAGGCAAGAGTCGTCATTGGAGCATGGAATGCTAACAATCTTGGTGGGAAAGCAATTTCAAACATATGTGCTTTGAGCTTTTTACGAAATGTCGTTATAGTTTCAGAATATTTCATTGTAATGAGGAGTTGGTTCTAGATTGTTGGCGCAGGTACATAGAAAGCACGAATTGAAATTAGTTTTATAAATATATAATACACACAAGCATGCACCCACGCCGGAAGGATGCACATATAGACAAATACTATATGATATATAATATACACATGCATATTATATATATATATATATATGTATACATATATATATATATATATATATATATATGTATACATATATATATATATATATATATATATATATATATATATATATATACATATATATATATATATATATATATATATATATATATATATATATATATATATATATAAGCATACATTCGCACATGCATACGCACATATTTATGTATGTGTGTAGGTTTGTGTTGTTCGCGCACTTCCGTGTAAATGTGTGTATATTTGTGTATAACTATGTGTGCATACACGTGTGCATGTATTCGTGCATGTGTGTGTGTCCCTAAATAAATGCATGGGTGTGCGTATGCACTACGCATATGCATATAATTATACGCCTGCATGCATGTGTATATACTCGTGAATGAAACGGCTGGGCGACCCACCGGTGATAGCGCATCCTTGAGGGAACTCGTTGGCGCACGGAAAGATTCCTTCCATCAGCATAACAGTCTCGTTCTTGTAGCTCTCTCGCTCTGCTTGGCTGAGTTCGGGGGCCGGGTCGCCGTAGCCGGGGACTCCGAAGAACCTCGCGGCGAGCGCCCCCTGCGCACGCGATAACAATCGTTTGAAATAATTACCGTAAAGGCATAGGTTCTTACTTAGTCACTGGCGCAGGGACAACACTATATATATATATTAAATAATAGGTTAGCTAAAATAATTTGATGAAAATAATAATAAGTTAATATTATATATATATATATATATATACATATATACATATACATATATATATATATTAAATAGGTTAGCTAAAATAATTTGATGAAAATAATAATTAAGTTAATATTATATATATATATATATATATATATATATATATATATATATATATATAATTATATATATATATATATATATATATATATATATATATATATATATATTAACTTATTATTATCTTCATTACATTATTTTTGCTAACCTATTTAATAAATGTTAATACAAACTATTAACTATACACACTATCAGTTACAGACTATCAGTTATTTATTTTATAGCTGATGCTGCTGAATTTCCATAAATGATTATTAGTAACAATTTACCTCCTATTATATCTTAGCCTCAGCTAAGGACAGGACCTTGTGGCGAACCATTGTTGTGGCCTTATGTCCCACTGGGGACGAAGAGGATAAGTAAGTAAGTAAGTAAGTAATATCTTAGCGTATTTTTCTTACTTGGATACATGTAATAAATACTTAGATAATATATTATTATTACTGTCTAATGGCCAGCAATAAAACTGTTCTGGAGACGGTACTCACGAAGACGACATTTGGCACGAAGCTTTTAAAATGGCGACTCCACCAGCCTCTCTCTATTGCCATATTGTAGAATGTTTCCAGACGTTCCCTGAATACGGGGTCTACTGGTTCAACCGCTAGCGAGTACATGCTTTCTGCTATCGTCTGAACACATCGACAAATCTAACATTAACTGAACACTCAATTTAAATAATTATAATACAAAATAGAATAATTTATTTAGAACGGCGAAGAAAGGATTCAGTGTCAGTCAATTAGTCATCGGCGAGGTGGAAGCAGCACTACGAGATACGAAGAATGGGACAGCAACTTGCAACGGCCATGTAAATATCGAGACATTGAAAGCAGGAGAAGATACCATCTCGAAGACACTTGCTAAGCTGTACACTAAATGTTTATAAGAAAGACGAATACCCACAACTTGGAAGAACGCTAAGATGGTGAAGAGAGGAATGGAAATAAGAAAGACCTCAAGAATTTCAGATATATATATATATATATATATATATATATATATATATATATATACAGTCTAACATCTATAACGTACTCACTAAAGTACTAACGAAACGGCTAGATAAGACTCTCGACGAAAACCAGCCACGAAAGCAAGCGGGATTAAGAAGTTCCTGTCCCAATCTTCATATCTCGTAGTGCTGCTTCCACCTCCTACGATGTTATCTCTGGTAACTGTTTTTGGTCAGTGTCGATTATGATACGCTGTTCACTGTCGTATATAGCGCGGTGTAAAATTCCTCTAATCTTTCTATGATATTTTCAATATCATGGATTTTCCTACCCATTCGGACTTTCTTCAGGCTCTTTTATGTTATGATCGTTTCTCGTATGATCTCATGGTTGTATTTCCTGATGCCCTCTCTTGTTTTCTTGTTGATGATCTTTTATATTTCTGCGTACTTTATTCGTTGTTTATCGTCGCCGTTTTCCACCATTTCTCGTCGTTTCGTCACCAGGGCTCGTGTTGGTGGCTTGCTAATTGCCTTAGCTACCATTGACACGCCTTGTTGGAACGTGTCTTTGATGGTTTCGCTCATGGTATCGATGTCGTCTAGTTCTCGAATCGGTTTGTCAATTCAAGTTGGAATTCGACCTTCGTTGGTCCTATTTGTGCGGCATCTAATCTTGGTGGCCTCTTGGTCATACATTTAGTTTTCTTTTCCACCTCTACGTCCAATTTAATGTTTCTCATTCTGTGGTCACTTCCAATTTTGACTTGGTTACACACTATTGCGTCTGTGACGATGTCTGACCTGTTTATTAGGATGTAGTTAATTTCGGTATTCGCTACACTGTTTTGGGCTTTTCCACGTTCATCTCCTCCCTTTTTCGTCTAGAACATGGTATTCATGAATTTGTACTTTCTTGATGTTCTACCAAGGGGTAGAACATCTTCGTTCCTCAATTCGAGCCAACATTTACCCGTTACCGTTTCCATATGGTTTGTTTACGCATTGAAGTTTCCATCACTATCGTGCAATGGCTTGGTTTCCCTAGCAACGTCGTTGTAGAAGCTATTGACGTCTTCTTCTGAGTATGATGTTGTGGGTGCATATACGTGCACTATTTTTTAGTTTGTAGCGCCTTGTTATGCACAGAAAAAGTTCTGCTACTCTCGGGCTGATGCTGTTTAACATCACTATATTATGCTATTTCCGTTTCCTGTTGATGACAAGGCCTACTCCTGCTTGACCGTTATTTTCCTTATTATGGTGTAGTAAGTAGCCGCTTTGTAAGGTAGTGAAACATTCTTCTAGTATTCTCACTTCTCCGTTCACGAGTACATCCCATACCAATCTGGTTTCCCTGCGTTCTTCTTCGAGTTCTTGTATGTGTTCTTCTTTTAGTACAGCTAATAGTGCGCGGGGTCAGAGTGTTTAAAGTGACTCCCGACTAGAGGGACTGGGGTACGATTCCCGGTACCAGCTGGTCGGTGGTTAGTTACTGATACAGCCACCCTGTCAATTTTTCACCCTATATCTCCTGCCCCTTGCAACTCGCACTGGCCAGCGTGGAATGGTAACCAACAACACCAGCATGCATAGCACTTCAAAGCCATGACCCTCAGCGGCACCGAAAGAGTCCATGATCAAGCAGACGGCTCTGGTCAGCTACGACAACATGCCAAATATCTCTGGGTCAACAAGAGCCGCCGAAAGAGGGTAAGAAGACTAAAGATAGCGACCTGCAACGTCAGAACTCTACTCAGATATGAACACACACGCGCGCACGCACGCACGCACGCACGCACGCACGCATGCATGCATGCATGCACACACGCATGCACGCACGCATGCACACACACATGCACACACACACACATACACACGCACAAACACACACACTCACACTCACACTCACACTCACACTCACACTCACACACACACACACACACACACACACACACACACACACACACACACACACACACACACACACACACACCAAACATTATACCCTGAATACGTCGTCGACACCATCCTCCTCGAAGAAACAGCTGGCGCTCTCCTCTGTGACGGTCGAGACCGGTGCTAACTTGATAGCGCTGAGCCCTGTCTTCATGTTGGCGTACGCCGGCGTTATATACTTCTTGTACTCCGGCACGTCCTTTACTGCGGTGTTGGTATCCATGATGAGTATGCGCCCGAATTTGTCGTAGAAGCTATTGGCGAACTCCGGGCGGTCGGCGAACAGGAATTTCGTCACGAAACATGCTCGCAATAATGCGTTTGTAGACACAATCTGCGTTCCTGCAAATATTCCATATAATTGATGGACGGAATAGGATGTAGAGCGACTGGATCCAGACGTGTTGACGGATCCAGACAGACCAAGAAGTACAGTTTTGATGACAGTAAGCAGACTGCTAAGAGGTCCATTTAGTTCTTCACCAATGCGTTGTAAACGAAACACCACTAAACGATAGATAAGAGGTTTATTGTATAAAGGCATCAAACATGCATTGGTGTATCAGATTCGTGACTATCTAAACGTTGTCAAATGGTCGATGTCCATTTGCTGACGAAATGTCACTCGATCACCACACACCATCCTCCACCACACTATGACACTGTAATATCCCGCCGCCCACCAACACTACACCTAGCTCCAACACTCCACCACCCTTCAACACCCACGGACATGTCACCACACCTCACCACCATTCAACACGTCACCATACCAAAACACTAAACCACACCACATTTCAACACCTAGCTCAAACAACCCACCACCCTTCAACACATCACCACCCTTCACACGCCACCTCACCACAACACGACACAAAACGTCAATACAACATCTAGCACCAAAACCCCACCACAATCCAATACCCCACAACCCATCACACGACATTTCAACATTGCACCACCCTCTCTCTGGCTCCCACCAAGAACAGGTATCATCCCGGACTCATCCAGGTACTGTATGTCCCTACCTACAATGGGTATCCCATACGCCTTCACGAACTGTAGGTTGTCCTCACCCATGCCGAAAGGCCACATGACATGCTTGTTCATCAACAGCCACGGCGTGCTAGAAATGACGAGACAAGCTAGTCTATGAGCCGTGTCCGACGAACCATAACGGTGTCTTTCTGGCAAGCCTTCAGTCGAGTCTGTGAGACAAAACAACAGCATCGGTAAGTCGAGGACATTGTACGACACAGTCGTCGCCAAACTGTCACCAGGCAAACTCAGTCATTTCGAGCAAATGACTCCGTCACATGGGAAGGCACGGCAATCAAACAGGATTGTTATTAATGTACAATAAATAAAACATATTGCCCGAGTTGTAGAGATCTTAAAGAATATTGTATGTATGTATGTATGTATGTATGTATGTATGTATGTATATATGTAATTGTAATTAGTAATTATATTAGGGGGAGTCTTGAAGCATTCGGAACATTCGGGCAAAATTATATTAATTGTGTGTATATATATATATATATATATATATATATATATATATATATATATATATATATATATATATATATATATATATATATAGAGAGAGAGAGAGAGAGAGAGAGAGATAGAGAGATAGATAGATAGGCAGACAAACATACTGTTTTACATTATATATCTACACACACTCAAACACATACACACACAAACACCCACACACACACACACACACACACACACACACACACACACACACACACACACACACACACACACACACACACACACACACACACACACACACACACACACACACACAAGCACACACACAAACAGACTCACTCACTCAGTCACTCGCATGGCCAGTTGCCATAGTGATCCATACGTTGTACACCAACAATTTGCCAATTACAACACACAATTTGTACATCTAAGCCACGTTCTTATTGAGCGTTAACCTACCGGCCCACTTTTTGTGATAGTACAACGTTAACGAAAAATCGTCTTCGTCAATCATCGGAAGTGTTGTTGTTGCTGTAATTAGGAATACATTACTATTCAATTCGATTAATGTTAATGTCCTAAACAGGATATTTATCATACAATTCATGATCGTGCCTAAAAATTTAAATGATTGTTAAATAACGGAAATGAAATACAAAATGTAAACACTACAATAACAAAGATGTTGTAATGAATAGCAATATATGGTATTGCCCTAGTTGCATACAATTCAGTGCTAACAAACACGGCTAATAGCAGCGATAACAGCTTGCTACTGTAGACACGTCTGGTGGTATTAATGAAATAATTATACGTATGCAAGGTACGACTTGAAAGCCCATGTGTAAATGTTCTATACTGAGTCAAAAAGAAAACTCTTCTATACGTCTATTTTCCGTCACTAATATATGGTGGTTGAAGTCTACTTCCGGCCACTCGTGTAGGGTGGCTGGTGTCTACTTCCGGCACGTATGGTGTGTACGTTTAATAGAAATAATGAAATCCAAAAATACATGGCACATCATGTTGATCTATTGCATGTTCCAATTTCAAAAAGTAACGCATTATACACAAAACGTTAAACTGTGGAAT
>OZ024862.1:32398690-32408690 GCA_964017155.1 Oasisia sp. SBJ-2009 | reverse complement strand
GGGATCATTTCACCAACGTTGCTAAGAGCTGTTAAATACGATGGTGCACTTTAAAATAACTTTGATCCTTAACAGTGATCTTCTTAACCTGAAATCTGTCAACGCTGTGTCATAGAAATGGTGTTCCCATTAATACCCCGGCAGTGGGTATTTGCGTTTTTTGGAAAACCTCATTTAATTTAACAAATAACAACTTCTTGGTATAACCAATAGTAAATTTGTGTGTTACCTTATAATGTGAATCCGAAATAGTTCTAACCTTCCACCCCTACCAGTTGGTGTGCTAGCACAGTGCTGGGCATCATGGCAAATGTCCACCATTCTTCCCAAGTTCTTTTCCGAATCGATCAAAGTGAGTCGTGTTTATTTTGTATCGTATATTCTGCTGTTTTATTCGATATTAAGTTGTTTGTTTATGAGACACCACCTCCTCCTCTCCCCCATCACACATTTGTGAGTTTTTACAGTGTGTTACTTGCAATTTATTTGTCGTCCAGACATATCCTTTGTATTTGTTAATAAGCTGTCTACCCTATGCTATGTGGTTGTGTATTAACAGCTCGATGCAATGTATGACGGGAAGCCCGTCACTTTTGATGTGTATTAGCAGCTTGATGCATTGTATATATTTGACTGAATGTATATGTGTGGGCTGGTAGGGCTGGTAGCCCCTCACCTTTGGTGTTGTGTATTAACAGCTTGATGCATTGTATATATTTAACTGAATGTCTAAGTGTGTACAGCACCACAATTACTTGTTGTATACATGCATTTCCATGGTATGTATGTTTCATACCAACTGGCAATAAATTATTCCCTTTACCAACCTTATCTATATGAATCCATTATCATTTATTCAACATCAAACCAGCTGCGGCCACATCGTTTTGGAAGTTAATTTGTGCACAATACACAACGGAAAACATAAAGAATGTTATTTAACGATGCATTTTCCATAAGCGCTGCCCAGGGCGCTGTGCAATTCACCCCCGTATAACACACACACCACACACACACAAACACACACACACACACACACACACACACACACCACACACACACACACACACACACACACACACACACACACACCACATACACACACACCACACACACTCACACACACACACACACACACACACACACACACACACACACACACACACACACACACACACATACATACACACACACACACTCACACACACACACACACACACACACACACACACACACACACACCCACACACACACACACACACACACACACACACACACACACACACACACATGTGATGTTCAATCGAACACCTTCTCCATGTCCCTAGGACACTCAGCGACACCTTCATTACTGCACGAATACTTTATGTACCCAATTACCCATCGCTGTCTATGGTCAGGTGAAATGGCGAGACGTGTCATCAACGCATATGGCCGAGACGGTAGACATCGATGTAGAGAGCTGTAGCGCAGTGAGGAAAACGTCGGAATTTCAATCGAGAGTACACGAGTTTGAATTTTGTGACCCCGTTGCGAACCTTTCATCTACATTGCTCTCATTCGGTAAACTGTATGACTGAGTTTCAATGGTGTATATTTGTATGTATGTATGTTTGGCGTAAAGATAACTTTGAGGTTGCGTTGGTGTTCAATTTAACATATCTGCCACGGAGTAAGGTATAACGCGTTTTGAGCATTCTCAAAGACTGGATACTATATCAACATCCGCAATTATGTATAACGCGTTTTGAGCATTCTCAAAGACTGGATACTATATCAACATCCGCAATTACCATTTCTATACAAGATCTGAGTGCATAAGATGGGCGTTCAAATAGTGTTAAAACCAGTTATCTTTCGATTGACAGTGCAACATACCAAACATTGATCAATTGTACGAGAAAATGTGGCCACAATCCCAGACTGGGTTGTTTTTCGACATTGTTAGTTTCTATTCACTGTTACGTTGTTGTTGTTGTTATTGTTATTGTTATTGTAACATACACTTTATCTCATTTGATTGGTACATTTCGCTAACCGTTGCACTAGTAGGATACTTCACTAGCACGACATCCTTCCAAGTAGGTCCTCGAATAAAACATAATATATCAAAACCTTGTAAGTAAATAATATTAATGTCGCAAATATTATCTGGTAGATACAGAAGACAGTGGTTTAAGTAAGCGAATGACCGTAGAACGACGCAGTTGAACCTCGGGGCCAGGATAGGGATTGAGGTACATATATATTGTTCCACAGTTAGCATACTACTATACACATATAATACTATTATAACAAAAACGACGAAAGTACTAACACACCTTGAGCAGTACGTCTTCGTTGGTTGTATCGTTGCGGTAGCACATGACGTTATACTCTGGTGCTGACGACACTGGTGCTCTCCGAATGGCGCCGAGTCCGTGCGCCTCGCTGTTGTACAAGTCTTTGTGTGGCAAATAGTGATACTCCGGGATACTGGTTAGCGAGTCCCTGCCAGCGATAACAACCACCCGCCCATACGCCCGGAAGAATGCCTGGCGCAAGTCGCTGCGGTCAGCGAGCAAGACACGGAGTACGTAACAGGCTCGCTTCAAAGCGGCAGCTGATACCCATTTTGTTCCTAAAAGAAGTAAACGCAAGTTCTTATATAGCGCAGTAGCCAGTCCTCATGACCGTTCAAAGCGCTACACTCTATATTTCCCTGACATACCTGTTCACTCATACACCATCTCGGCTTCTCTGGGAAGCATCCAGCCATATGCTACAATTAATGCGCTAAGACTGCTCGTACACATATCCACCACTGTCTATAGTCAGTTACTCTTATTTTTCAGCTGAGTGAACTGTAGCAACGTAGGGTGAACAAACTTGCCCAAGGTTTTAACTTCGTAGCACAGGATTCAAACCCCGGTTCTACAAGTAACATACCATGAGCTTACAACTAACGTATGATGATCATATAATATAATATATAATAATATAATATAAGTAACGTATTGTTGATTCTAGCAGTAGAGTGCTATGATCGTATGTGAAACGTACAACGATCCTACAATGAGTATGCGATAATGACAGACTTAGCAAGTTAATTAATCACGTAACGTACAATGAACCTGTAAATAGCGTGCAATTAGTGTGTAATGTATGATAATCCAATAATTAATTATATAATTACAGGGTAAACCTATGTGCACATTGATGGCGCCAGTATCTAGGGGATATAAAGGATGTCTTCGTGCATATTTTTCCCGGCATCTTCAGCGACTGCCTTCATTCAAAGTTGTTTCCTCAAAATAAAAAATTATCTACAGACATAATCTACTACTAAACAATAACAAGTCAAACAAAAGCCTATAAATCTGCATACGTAATATTTACTGTTGGTAAAATTGATATTCTCTGTGACCACTCTGCAGATGCGTTATATTGCACAAATCGTCACGTCCTGTGTTGCTCTTGAACATTGCCATTAATAGTTAATCAAACCAGGATCCAACATGTTAATTCCTCTCAGGGGATAATTTCTCTAACATTAGTAATTGCACTTTGATTTTTGTTAACAATTCCCCTGACATTTTCCGTCAGGTACTGTGTCAGGGTGAATTGTCCTTGAGAGCATAGAGGTAAAATCTTAGTGAAACAGTCCCAAGTCCAAACGCACACCATCTCGACGTGTCTGAAATAAACCACGTCAACACTCATGCATCAGATCAAAAATATTAACAATAACGAAACGAATACAGTGTTCAGTGCCACCCACCTATTACGGGTATGTAGTAGGCGTGGGTATATTTGCGGTAATAGTAGGATATGCCCGACGGCTGAAACTGGCTCGGTTGTCGTAGCTGCCGCGGTACTGTGCCGACGCGATAACACCTGTCCATAGTGGGCTCCCATCCCATCCGGTACCAATTCTCCTTCGTGTATGTCGCCGTGTCGTCTACGTCGGCACAGTGACACGATATGTGAGAACGCGACAACAAGAATACACGCCATGTGGAATTTGTGTATGTGACGACACGGTGTTATGGTGCGTATGACGGCTCCCCGCGATAACATATAAAATATGGGGGGTGAGTACGTATGTGCTACTGTGACGACTCAGTGTTAGGGTACACATGACGGCTTCGCCATGATGACATAAATATGGGGGGTGAGTACGTAGTATGTGCTACTGTGACGACTCAGTGTTAGGGTACGTATGACAGCTTCGCCATGATGACATACAAAATATGACTGATGACAACCAAGAGTAAACAATTGCCGGTATTCTTAAAAGTGCTTGAAAGAACAATATACAACAGATTAACAATAAACACAACACCTTACATGACTACCAATTTGGATTTAGGAAACCAATTCAGCAAATATAACACTTGTGCAACTAGTTGATACAATTGCTACTGCTATATACAATGGTAACCTACGTAATTAGTAGTTTTTCTTTTCTTCAGTAAAGCGTTTGATAAAGTTAATCACATACTATTACTGATTAAACTTGACCGGTATTGTATTAGCGGACAAACGCTTGCCTGACTTGAAAGCTATTTATATAATAGATGACAGTATGGTTTATTGGACGGAATATAATCAAACTTTCAAAATATAATATGTGTAGTTTCATTGTGGTTATTCATAGGCCCTGCGTTATTTCTTACATATGTCAATGACATTGTTACGCACTCAAGCACTCTTTTCCTTAATATATTTGCAGATGACTCGATCAATTTTGTCACTGGTAATAATCTTAGCGAGTAAATAAATTAAGAATTCTCACAAATAGTCATTGTCTTAAAAAAACGATCTTGATATATCAGAAAAACACATTTTGTTATATTCAGGTCAGAAAATACATAGATCTCCAATTACACTAACACATTTGTTGAACGCCAACAAATTACCCAAGTAAAAAGAACAAATGTTGTGGAAATTATAATAACTTCTAATTTGTCCTGGTCTATTCAGATAAAGCATATAAAATTGTCAAAGCTGCTGGAATGATCTCTAAAACTAGAAAAACGCTTACCTTGTGACATTATGTTATACTTGTTATACTCCTAAGGTTAAACAATTAACATTTTTTGAAATTATTTTAAAACTGATTAAATTATTTATTTTTTCAAATATGTTTTAATAAATTTATTATTATAAAAAATTATAGGATATTTTATGTATTTTTTATGATACTTATATATTTTTAGAGACAACTTATCATTTTGATTTTTACTTATGTATTTTATAGACAACTGTTTATTTTACTTATATATTTTTAGAGACAACTTATAATGTTTTTATTTTTACTGATGTATTTTTAGAAACAACATATACTTTTTATTTTACATATGTATTTTTAGAGACAACGTATTTAATTAATAGCATTTTAGTGGCATTTTATAATTTTGTATATTTATAATTTAAATGATAATACTGATTTATGTACACTTTTGTAATTTAGTGAACACTCGATAAGCCATAGGCTTCCTCGTTCACATGCCGTCTGGAGTTTGGCTCTGGACGGCAACTTGTTAAACCTTGTTAAACATATTGTGTGGATGTATCGGGATGTGCTTGTAGCATATATTTTAGCTCTTTAGTATTAACAGAGCTTTAGAAGTTCATGATCCTACCATTAAGACAAATATATGAATACGCAGTTATTAAGTTTATGTATGAAATTATCAGCAATATGTGTTCATCGGTAAAGACATGTTTAATTAATATATAGATAATGAAATTCACAAATACATAACACGTCATGCTAAACTATTGCATGTTCGAATTAAGACAACTAAGATGATACAACATTAGCAGCCGATGTGGAATTATACATAAAAACAATGAATTATAATTATGCATTCGTAACTTTCAAATGTAAGCTGAAACGTGTTTTGTTATTAAACAATAATAGTGCCTTAGATAATTAATATTTATCACTGTGATCATGCTACGTGTATACATGAGAATGGAGTTGATGTGATTAGTTGTATTACTCTACTATTCTTGTTTAACTACCCTGGCTGTTTTCTTTTTGTTACCCCGTGAAAAATTGAAAAAATAACGACATCTGTGTTGCATGTTTTGCAGGGAACATGTGTGCCAGAAGCTGTGACAATATTATCAAAGGTATACTATATAAATTGGGTGCGTTTTATAGTTTCTGCAATACATCACCGTCATCTACATCGTCCCGTCTACATCCTACACCTGTTTGAAGTTAGTGCTAGCATTTCAATTCCATTCACTTTATTGTTCTAAGAATTCGTTATACAACTCATGATCTCATGTATATAGTCAGGTCAAAATACAGCTTAACCCCCAAAAAATTGTTACGAAAGGTTTCTCAACTGATTCCGGTAGGTCTTAGTGTACTTTTTAGCATACTAAAAGTTTACCAAAGTAGGACCCCCGGAAAAGTTTTTTTTTAAAGATGGCGTCCAAGATGGCCGCCGAAACCTCTTAATGATCATAACTATGTAACTATCAACTATCAAATTTGATGATCTTGGTGTATATCCCTAGGTTTTTTGGGGCAAAGAACACATTAAGATCATACAAAAATGATGTTGGCCTATATATATAACAAAAAAATCCAACATGGCGTCAAAAATGGCCGCCAACGCCTCCAAATGACCACAAGTCCATAACTATTGACTCAAATTTAATGATCTTGATGTCTATCCACAGGTTTTGGGGGGAAAAGAACACATTAAGACAACTTTGGATATCACTGAGCTGTTGAATCATTATGAAATTGAACTCATGACCTTCAGCTGTCCACTATCATCTAATGCACAAACACCTTTGCGCATAGAATAAGTTTCAGAGCGTTCAGTTTTGAGTGTCATCCTCCTACTCAGTATCAACCTCTTGAGTGTTGTTTGGATTGTCACAGTTTTCAGTTTGGCAAAGGGCCACACGCAGCAGTGCAGGGGAGTCCATAGCGTCTGCAGCTGCATCGACAGGATTTGCATCCCCCGAACAGTTGCAATGGATAATTTTCAAGAGTTCGTCAGGCGCAGCATTGTATTGGGTCATAATTGGAATTAACTGATCATTTTCCTGTTTCCATCCCCCTTCAGTTGGGTTCATTTCATTTGCCATCCCCGTCCATACCATAATTCTTGTTGCAAGTGATGTTAGGGGAAAATAAGCCGTTCAGGAGTGACAAATGCTTGAGCAGTTGCCACCTTCTTGATGAAAATTATATGGCGCAGTGATGATAGCGTATAATTAGACTTGCCACCAAAGAGATCAACCATCAGGTCTTTGCCAAGATCTGATATGTCCTCTTGAGATTTGTTTTGAAGGATGAATGCACTAGCACAGGACTTCATGACAGGATCAGATTTCATTAATTTCCGGAAGGCTGACTTTTTTCCGATGCCGTAAATCCTTGAAGTTGAATCACAGCCTGAGTAGGCATGCACAAAGAGCAACTCATTGCACACATCGTCTCCTAAAGTTTCTTTCAACAGGTTAATGTGATTCACTCTGTGTTCTTTTGACTGCTTGCTTGCGTCAGAACGGAAGTAGATGATCTCATTGTCTGTTCTGGAGTAATGAAGGAGCAAGATCAGCAAATCTGTATCCTCACCTACCAACGTTGTGGTGCAATGACGGGTTCGTTCAACAGTTGCCTTAACGATATCAACGTCGGCGTCCCTGGTGGCTGAATGACATGGTGCCCTTTTAGTTAGTGCTGTGCTGATGAGAGCAATCGTGTCTGCCTTGTTTTTGTCAAGAGACAAAAAGTCCTCCTTTTTGCAAGAAAACTCTGTTTCTGCAGTGAAACTAACAATAGGGGGCAGGTTTTTCCTCATCTTTTATGTGTGTTGTCTTTTATGGACGGACCTTCACCATAGCCATCGAACACCACTGTCGCTTGTCCGTAATGTCTCACAGTGAAGTCTGCATAAGACTCAGCTATTGCATGATATGAGTCGCCTTTCTTCCACGGTAAACGATGTAGCAAAGAGCCACCATCTAGCACGTAACAATATGTTTTGGGAATAGAGTTCATCACAGCCTCACTTAATAAGTCCGCAGCTTGGTCTCGAATTGCCTGAGCAAGCTGAGGTTGTCTGCTTTTCGAAGAATGTTCCTGGTCTCAAAGAGGACTGGAAGATAGGGGCTTAGTTCATACGTCAAAACCTCTTCAAGGGAAAGATCTCCTGACATTGACACCACAAGGAAATACTGGAACAGAAGGGCAGGATCAATGGTACGATCAGGAGCAATCTTCACAGCAGAGATATTCTCAAGGGTTTTGGCTCTGTCTTTCCGCTTGAATTTGTAAGTAAATGCCGACTTTCTGATTATATCTTCAATGATCTTGTTCCCAACCGATTCAAAGTCATGTACATTAACATCTGGCTCAGCCACTATCCCGTTGACAAAGTTTCTCAGAGTAGAATCAGATGTGAAGGGTGAGCAGGCTGCAAGCATTATCCGAATTGTCTCGAGATCAGATGCATCTCTTTTGATGCGCGCCTCAGTTGAGTCTTTGTGTTGCGGACTTGTAGTATAGGTTTGTGAAATCCTGCATCGCAATGCTGTATTCGGATGTTACAGGTGCAGATAAGGTCCAAAGGTTTCGTATGTCCTCCGTCATTCCACTGCCGCGAGTTAGACCACCAGTGCTCTTTAGATACCTCATCAACGTTTGTTCAATGCCATGATCACTACTAAGTCCTGCCCAACACTGATTGCTCCTACGAACAACGTGAACACCATCAAGGAACTTTCAATAAACGTCTGGGTGCTTTTCCTCCAGGTTGCTCATTTGCTGCAGGTAGTAATGAGCAGATGGCAGGTAATTGAAGTGCCCAGCTGCAGCAAAGACAGTTAGGCAATTGGACACTGCCTGCAAATGCATCAACCAAGACCCAGTACGATCCGCCTTGATCAACATTCTTGCCATGCCAACCATACGCTGATAATTCAGCCACAACTGCTCAAGCAATTGTCACCCCTGAACGGCTTCCCCCAACATCACCTGCAACAAGATTCCACAGCCAACGTGTGTACTTTCAAATTATGATATGGATGGGGATGGCAAATGAAATGAATCCAACTGAATGGGGATGGAAACAAGAAAATGATCAGTTAATTTCAATTATGACCCAAAACAATGCTGCGCCTGAAGAACTCTTGAAAATTATCCATTGCAACTGTTCGGGGGGATGCAAATCCTGTCGATGCAGCTGCAGACGCTATGGACTCCCCTGCACTGCTGCATGTGGCCCTAGCCAAACTGAAAACTGTGACAATCCAAACAACACTCAAGAGGTCGATGCAGAGGAGGAGTGTGACACTCAAAACTGAACGCTCTGAAACTTATTCTATGGACATAGGTATTTGTACATTAGGTAATAGTGGACAGCTGAAGGTCATCAGTTCAATTTCATAATGATTCAAAAGCTCAGTGATATCCAAAGTTGTCTTAATGTGTTCTTTGCCCCCCAAACCCTGTGGATAGACATCAAGATCATTAAATTTGAGTGAATAGTTATGGACTTGTGGTCATTTGGAGGTGTTGGCGGCCAATTTTGACGCCATATTGGATTTTTGTGTTACATATATAGGCCAACATCATTTTTTATGATCTTAATGTGTTCTTTGCCCCCAACAACCTCGGGATAGACACCAAGATCATCAAATTTGAGTTGATAGTTACATAGTTATGATCATTAAGAGGTTTCGGCGGCCATCTTGGATGCCATTTTGAAAAAAAAAACTTTTCCGGGGGTCCTACTTTGGTAAACTTTAGTATGTTATAAAGTACACTAAAACCTACCAGAATCAGTTGAGAAACCTTTTGTAGCAATTTTTTAGGGGTTGAGGGTGTATTTTCCATATATAGACCTGACTAATACGAAATGAAATGTAATACAAACCAGACGTGTATTAAACACAATTGATGATTGTAAAAGAAGAGAAATTAAATGCAAAATACAATAAAAAAACATTTACCTGATATTACACCAACGAAACTGACATA
>OZ024862.1:32388690-32396190 GCA_964017155.1 Oasisia sp. SBJ-2009 | reverse complement strand
TATATGATATGTTCCCTATTATCGCTCTGTATACATGAGATCATATGGCAAGACCATTAATCGATGTGTCATCTGTATATAACCAAATGCCAATATAATTCTCAATTTCATGTATGTTTGAAAAGTGTCATCACCAGAACACATTACAGATGGAAAGGTGTATGTGAAAAACATGTTTATAGGTTAAAGCCTGCATCACTCAGGCCAGGACTACCATCGATCTATATAGATTATCAGGTACTGAGCAGTCAAATGATGTTTTAAACCACTAATTGGTAATTGCCTACGAGATATATCCACACTGTTATAACTATCCCAAAAGAGAAGTAGTAATGAGGTATTTGTTTACAATAAGCCAAGTTTGCCTCATTGATTGAAGACAGTTCTATTATATACCAACACACAAGTACATTGACCTACTATTATTTCAAACTTTTTTGTTTCTTGTCTTGCCATATTTCAGATGATTGAAAATAAACGTGGCCATAGACAAAAATACATAATAACTTGAGATATTTACATTCGAATTTTGAAGTCTGCTCCTGCATCTTCTGAACTTGATGTATTATTTGCATATTGGGCAAGACAGTCGAGCCACTTTGCGGTGGGGAGACTAGCAGGAAACGTGTCAGTCACGTAACTGAGCTCAAAGATGACATTGTTAACACAGTATTAGGGATTCACGGACATGACTGTGCATTCAAGTATCACAATGCGTTTGCATGTTATAAACGATACACTAATATACGGAATCTCATATTACTTTTGGAGGAACCGGAGGTAACTGTTGAGATAAACAAACTACAAGAAGCAATCCATAATCCTTATACACACAGCACAAGCTCTCATAGACTAGAATCCGTGTTTATCCGGACTACATTGACTGTACCATACATTGCACCACACGTACAATCAATGTACGTGGGAGTGTTAGGGTTCGGTTAAAAAGGAAAAGAATGAGGGATAAGTTCATACTTGTTACTCACGAAAGTCATGTGAACTTTCTGGATGCAATGAGATAACGTATTTGCTAGATGCGCATACTTGAGTACGTCTGAAAGTGTATTTGCTGATATATATATATATATATATATATATATATATATATATATTGTTTGTATATGTATATGTATATGCATATGCATATGCATATGCATATGCATATGCATATGCATATATATATATATATATATATATATATATATATATATATATATATATATATATATATATATATATATATATATATATATGCATATGCATATGCATATATATACATATACAAACAAAATATGGTCCTCCTCAAACTAAACCTAAACATGATTTGTTCGTGGAAGCTTTGTCTTATTTAGATCCACTGATCAAAGACGGCTATGGGTAGACCATTACTAAATGGATTTAGTGTCCAGTTTAGCAGAGAATTATGATTCGGCGTTATACAACAGATATTCTAAGATGCGTGTATTGGACAACTATAATGATACAATTCAGTTCTGTCCTAGTTATCAATTCAATGTGTCCATGAAATATGCTTTTCATCAGATATTAGCGTAAAACGTACTGCAGCAAAGATGAGAGAAATGAATGTTGTTAAGTCGTGTGTGGAGATTATCAAACGTTGATAGGCGTCTTTTTTGAACCCTTGAATACTTGCTAGCGCAATATTTGGAATTGGCAACTGAGTTGAGTTTGCGGGTTAATAACGATCCACTCTATGTATGTAGTACTCTCTTTGTGGTCAACGCCGTCACCATGCGTCACTTCATCGTCATCACCCTCAAGCATCATACTCATCATTTCAATTTTAAACATACGAGATCTTTTAATGCCAAAGAGCGAGGCAAAGAAAGTCAGCAACTGATCTGACATTTTCCCATGATTATTTCACATCATAATCATCACTCCATTTTTCACCTATCTTGAAATCAACTTTCTTCAAAAGCCTTTCGGAGAATGTCTCTTTTCTACGACTCGATAACTAGGACAGAACTCACTTATTTCACCATAGTTGTCCAAAAAATGTGTGTTTACATCTTTATTGTATAACTCAGTATCATAACAATTTGCTAAACTGAACATGAAATCCTTAATTTCAGTAACTGTCAACCCATAGCCATCTGTGTTTAATGGTTATAAATGAGACAAAGCCTCCACGATTTAGTTTGAGGAGGACCATATTTTGTTTCTAACTCTCAGCAGCAAATACACTTTCAGGCGTATTCAAGTATGTGCATCTAACAAATGCGTCATTTAAAAAATATATAATTGCATCTAGAAACTTCACTGCGCTTTCGTATTTACACAATCTGAATATTTCCCTCACCTTTTGCGTTTGTTCTCAAATCCTATCACTCCCTATCACTCCCACATCAATGTATTCCGGATAAACACGGATCCTGGTAGGGGAGAGCTTGTGCTACGTGTGGAAACATTGTTGGTTGCTTCTTTTAGTTTGTTTATCTCACCAGTTACCCTGGGTTCCTCCTAAATAGGCAGGAGATTGCCTATACCAGTTTATTGTTTATAACATATGCACGGGTATTGTGATACTTGAATGCAGTCAGGTCCGATAATCTTTATTATTTTGTTAATAATGTCATTGTTGAGCTCTGCTACGTTATTGACACGTTTCCTGCTAGTCTCCCCACAATAAAGTATCTCGACGGTCTTGCCCAACATGTAAATAATACATTAAGTTCGGGAGAGGCAGGAGCAGACTTAAAAATCCGAAGGTGAAGTATCTCAAGTTATTATGTATTTTTGTCCATGGCCATGTTTATTTTCAATTATCTGAAATATGGCAAGACAAGAAAAAACAAGTTTTAAATAGTAATAGCTAGAGTAATGTACTTGTGTGTTGGTATATAATAGAAATGTCTTCAATCAATGAGGCAACCTTGGCTTATTGTAAACAAATAGCTCATTACTACTTCTCTTTTGGGATAGTTATTACAGTGGGGATATATCTCGTAGGCAATTACTACCACCTGGTTTAAAACATCGTTTGACTGATCAGTACCTGGTAATCTATATATATTATAATCAGGCACTAGTAACACCAATACACAAAAAGAACCTTAAATCAGACCCTGCCAATTACAGACACATTTCATTAACATGTATCCTCTGTAAAGTTATGGAGCATATCATCCTTAGCAACATGTGGAAACACTTACACAAACACACCATCATACTCCACTTCCAACAGGGTTTCTAGTCAGGGCTGTCTTATGAGTCCCAACTCATCGAGACAGTCCATGACTGGACAACAGCTATAGATAACAAGACACAGATAGATGCCATCCTGCTTGATTTCGCCAAAGCCTTTGACAAAGTCCCTCATAACCCAGACTACATTCGTATTCCCTCTGTGGTGTGCCACTCTCCACAGTCTCCAGCCACTCATATCTTGGAATACAATTATAAACTAAACTAACCTGGACGAATCATATCAATTACATAACTTCCAAATCTTCACAAGTCTTAGGTATGATCCAACGAACCCTCGGTCCATGCAAATCTAATGTAAAAGAAACTGCCTATAACATGCTAGTCCGATCAAAACTTGAATATGCCTCTCCTATATGGAATCCACATACCATTACCAAAATCAAACATCTTGAAAAGGTACAGCACTGTGCAGCCAGATTTGTTAAAAACGACCATCGACGCCAAACAATCACAACAGACCTAATAGCCACCCTTGGATGGCCCACACTTGAGCGACGCAGGATTATCAAACAAGCCATGACATTTTACAACATTTTAAATAACATAATCAACATCACACCACCGCCAGGCCTATTAAAACCATCAAAAACCCGTAGCCATTACATGGCCACCAGGTGCCGCATCAACACTTCAGCGTTCTCCTTTTACCCCCGAGCAATTCGCATCTGGAATATGATCCCACAACATATTACTGAAATAGATAACCCAATAACTTTTCAAGCAGCAATCACGAACCTCCCCTTCACAACACCCAATCACCTAAATTGCCTGTAAAACAAACAAACAAACAAACAAACAAACAAACAAACAAACAAACAAACAAACAAAACAAACAAACAAGCTCAAACAAACAAGCTCACACAAACAAGCTCAAAAAAAAAACATTATACCAAACGCATGCGCACAAGAAGCACTACAAACTCCTGCGTTAGCCCAAGTTTGGGCTGTTTGAAGTCAATAACCTAAGACCTATATAGATCGATGGTAGTCCTGGCCTGAGTGATGCAGGCTTTAACCTATAAACATGTTTTTCACATGCACCTTTCCATCTGTAATGTGTTCTGGTAATGACACTTTTCAAACATACATGAAATTGATAATTATATTGGCATTTGGTTATATACAGATGACACATCGATTAATGGTCTTGCCATATGATCTCATGTATACTGAGCGATAATAGGGAACATATCATATACGGCGTTGAACTCGTCTCAAACTTATAACTAATGTCAACAGTGGGTCAAACAGGTCTCCACTGTGCATCTGCTACACCCTTCGACGACATGAAGCACTTAAGATGTGGTGAAAGATGGATCTAAATACCGCATTTCTTAAATACGGACATAATGGGCTTTGACAGACGCCATCTTTAAAAATGGCGCGAATTGTTATGTTATTGAAGGTAACAAATAACATAATTTATTTGATATCGCTATCCCCCAAGCTATCCAAAAACCTCAAACAAATTGCTCTAGGAGACGTAGTTTTTGAGAAATGGGGACATTTGTATTGACGATCGCCATCTTTAAAAATGGCGGAAACAAATGCCATATGAGCTAAGTATTTGTATATATGAAATCGAAGTCTCCGGAAACATACATTGGCATACCACAATTATTGCTCTGCATGCCATATTTATTAAGATACGGGGATATTGAATTTGGCACCCATTTTGAAAAATGGCCGTCGCCACGTTAAGCCAAGTTTTTGAAATTTCCACCTAGTAGAATATTAAAGCCATATGTATATATTACTCAAATCAACAGTCAAACTTCGATATCTGCGAAATGTCTACGGGCCTATAGGGCAGGTCCAGGACTAAGGCTTTGGCGTTCCTTTCAGGCCGTCTTTAGTTGACCGTTGAAAAAGGTCTTCTGTGTATGATCATCCTTTCTGCACACGGAGTGACCAGACCAATGACGGTGGATATAAAATTGGATGCCTAACTTTAGACATTTGCTTAGCATCTACTCCAATATTTGGCACACTGTCTTGGTGTCCGCCGTCTGCCTTGGGTGCCACATGTGGCGGTGTTCTAATCGTCCGCGTCGGTTTGGAGTCAACGATTCACATCTATATAGCAGCGTAGACAGCATGAAAACACAACACATATTGATATGTACTGATGCGTATGCCATTTTTATTCCATTGCCACTTTGTGTTAGATTACCGAAAACATGGGCGTATATTTCTAAGGCGAGCAGAAGCTTCGTTTATGGTATAACTTACCGGTGCAACACACGCTCAACAAACCAACGATGTAAAGAAGTACCGTCACGATACAGCACAACGACCGGGCGGCATTCATAGTATTCGATCTTGGATCTCCTTTGATGACGTCAGTATATTACGTAGACAAACGTAGAACGTTTAGCGTTAGGTAAGACTCTAGCGGTAGGCATTTTCGCAGACGTTTTCTTGTTTGTGTGAGTCTTCGGGCAAAATGCCCTACTCAGACTATTGACTTCTACAACTTATACAATATTTGCTGACTTCTACAACCTTCCAGTTGTTGGTGTGAGCGCTTAATTGAAAGGTACAATTTCTGCAACAAGTGTTTTATACCTATTTGTAAAATGAATATATTCTGAGCGTTAACCACAACTCAACCTCACACAGAGCTGGCAGTGCACGCCCGTAATTTGTTTGTTAAAATAAAAATGTTCTTGTGAACAAGAGTCATATAAGGCGTGAACAGGTCATGCAAGAATATATACATACATACATACATACATACATTCATACATACATACATACATACATACATACATACATACATACATACATACATACATACATACATACATACATACATACATATATACATACATACATATATACATACGTACATAAATTATGTATATATATATATACATATATATATATATATATATATATATATATATATATATATATATATATATATATATATATATATATATTCGATGCCTTCATGTAGACGACAACTTGATTGTCACGAACATGCAGCAGCATACAAAAACAATCTATCTAGTGCTCTATGCAATCAATATATTCAACCGATGCCTTCCAATAGTGGCTTTTAATACAATGTTTTACATCGCTGTTGGATACTTTTATTGTGATCCACATACAAAACCTATATCGAAAAACTATTTGTTTTGCAAAAAACGTATTTCGTTATACCTTTAAAACAAACTTTAGGGAATATTCATATATTCTCTTTACTCCCTTCAGTTTGATACAGTTGCATGATATTTATGAAATCGAAGTTGGAAAATGTGTGCGAAAGTACATCTACGGAATTCTGCCGCTTTCAATATCAGATATATCTATATTTAACTATGATATTCATTGTTGTCAAACAACACAAACATGCCATATTATTAATTCTTCTGAAAGAACGTCGAACAGTCCAGTTTGGTAAGGTCCGATCATCTGGATTGTAATTCAATTTTTGTTAAATACACCAAATTTAAGTAGTTTTACATTATCGTTAAAGGCAAATGTGGTAAGTAGCATGAAATTGTAATTTAATTTCTTTCCACCCCGAAGCGTCTGTCATGTACTTAAATATTAACCATCGCTGACGTCTGGCATTACCACGTCTTTTACAAGACTACTAATGCGAATAGCGATCATGTAGTATTATCTTTACTATATAGCCATCTAAGTTATATTAATTCATAGAATCGTAATCAACCCACGAAACGTGAAATCGATCTTGTCAATATGGTCCTTTGTCCTTTAGTAATATAGTTCTTTTGAGAATAACGGCGACCAGTTTACATACTTTAATCATTATTATCTCCCATTGAAAAACACCTGGTCGCAGCTTTAACA
The DNA here is from genome assembly GCA_964017155.1 of Oasisia sp. SBJ-2009. NCBI lineage: Eukaryota > Metazoa > Annelida > Polychaeta > Sabellida > Siboglinidae > Oasisia > Oasisia sp. SBJ-2009. Next base: position 32,389,134 of record OZ024862.1, on the reverse strand, counting down.
GGTTCCGCCTTCACCCTGGAAAGGTAGATTATGTTGTCAATGATTCTCAGGATTGTTTATGTTATATGCGAATATACGATTACAAATAAACATGAATATATATTTACTTACTTACTTACTACATGCGGTGGGTTAGATTGACGCTGTTCTATAGTGTTCTCCATTTTCCGTCGTTTAACGGTGCGTCAGTAATATTTAATAATCTTTATAATCTTCCAATTTACATTTGTACTCTTAGTTCTACGGGCGTTAAAGAAGCATGCAGCCGACTGCGCTGACCTACTGAAAAGAGATCACTCTTTAAGTGGCGTGAAAAAGCCTCCAGGTGTTCTACGATCAGTCAACAGATAACTGTGGTTGGTTGGTAAGTATCAGTGCACATTTAACTTTACCAATCGTCCGAATATTTTTAGCGCTTCAGTGTTACAGTCATACATATGTCAA
>OZ024862.1:32366190-32383690 GCA_964017155.1 Oasisia sp. SBJ-2009 | reverse complement strand
ACGATTTCTGCAATTATCTACCTCTTTTTGTACCTATAGGAGGGGTGCACATTATTGAAGAAAGAACAACCGACATGAGCCGTGAGTCAATATAACGTTTAAAGCGTTTGTGAGAATGGCAAGGGCAACTTCTTCTGCCGATGAGTTAAATTGGAAGTTGGTGTGTTACTGTACTACTTTCATTTCTGGCAATACAGGATGCCAGCAGCGGCACCTTTTGGAGGGCCCTTTGGGGATTTCTTTTTTAGAACTAATTTATAACGTATATATATATATACCCGTCCGTCCGTCCGTCCGTCCGTCCGTCCGTCCGTCCGTCCGTCCGTCCGTCCGTCCGTCCGTCCGTCCGTCCGTCCGTCCGTCCGTCCGTCCGTCCGTCCGTCCGTCCGTCCGTCCGTCCGTCCGTCCGTCCGTCCGTCCGTCCGTCCGTCCGTCCGTCCGTCCGTCCGTCCGTCCGTCCGTCCGTCCGTCCGTCCGTCCGTCCGTCCGTCCGTCCGTCCGTCCGTCCGTCCGTCCGTCCGTCCGTCCGTCCGTCCGTCCGTCCGTCCGTCCGTCCGTCCGTCCGTCCGTCCGTCCGTCCGTCCGTCCGTCCGTCCGTCCGTCCGTCCGTCCGTCCGTCCGTCCGTCCGTCCGTCCGTCCGTCCGTCCGTCCGTCCGTCCGTCCGTCCGTCCGTCCGTCCGCCCGCCCGCCCGCCCGCCCGCCCGCCCGCCCGCCCGCCCGCCCGCCCGCCCGCCCGCCCGCCCGCCCGCCCGCCCGCCCGCCCGCCCGCCCGCCCGCCCGCCCGCCCGCCCGCCCGCCCGCCCGCCCGCCCGCCCGCCCGCCCGCCCGCCCGCCCGCCCGCTAACATGTATTGTATGTGAGTTTCAGGTCTCAGTGAAGACAAGTTCATTGATTTGACGTTGTTCCAGAAACAGCGAATGGCCACATCAGTTTGCTGGGAGGCCGTGAAACAAAGGCTTGAGAATGTTCCAGGACTTTTGCAAAAGATGGGTAAGATATATAATTATGTTATACGTAATAAGAATCATTTAGGCTCGCCACGCATTCGCAATGTTTCTGTGCGGTACAAGTCGATGTTTGAATAGTGCTATAAGCTATAAGTGTAATCTTACTAATCGTGCATGTTCGACTTTCAGACGAGGGCATTTGTGTATGTGACGCGGGCTGCAGTACCGGTCACGCGGCACTCACTATTGCGGAGAAGTTCCCAAAGTCAACCATATACGGATTCGACATTTCTGAGGAAGCTGTCGCTATAGCCAAACAGGACGCGAAGGACAAAGGTCTGGACAACGTCACATTTGGTATCAACGACCTGTGCGCGCTGCCCGCTGACTGGACGGACAAATGGGACTTGATGTTGTTATGGGACGTCGCCCATGACGTACCGGAAACGAGCAAGGCATTTCGGGAAACGTACCGTTCACTGAAGCCCGGTGGCACTGTGTCGATGGTAGACACGAACGTACACACAGAGCACACTGATAATATCGACGTACCTCACGCCCGGTTTGTCTACGGGGTCAGTCTCTTTCGTTGTTTGACATTGTCACTGCAGTTCAATAACAGCGAAGGTTTGGGCACGGCGTGGGGGAAAGAGAAAGCTGCCCAACTGATACGTGACGCTGGCTTTATAGACACTAAAACATTTAGTAAACCAACTCAGATCAAGATGCACTTTGTATTGACAAAAGCCGCTCTCGAATGAAAGACGTCCAAATGCACAAAATGGAGTTACAGTTATTTGACGAATCCAAATACACCATAATTATTGGTCGTTTTGATTTGCACCATACTTTGTTTCGATTGTTATGTCAATGGTTATGATTACGTTTAGGTTGTTTGTTAGATATGGCTATATTGTTGCTTTTGTACATTTTACAAGATATCGCTCATTTGATTACACTGAAAGCAGTCGGCACAATATTAAGAAAGCACGTTATGTCATATCTTCACACTAAAATACAAATGTGATTAACATGTAATTTATATATTTTCAAACATACGGAAGTTTATTGTGCTGTTTTGTATTTGAAAGGAAAATGCAATGAAAGCAAGATTGTGGTTTTATGATAATTAAAATTACATCAACATATATTGATATTTGGATCTATGCAAAGCGGTACGGTACAAAAATGATAAAACTGTCATTTAGTTTATACATCTTATGCAGTTTATCTTATAGGCAATTTCAAGAAAGAAAAACACGATATATTATATAAGAGTAACCAAGATTGTTTGCAAGAAATTTGTAACATCGTACGTATACAATAAATAACATTGGTTGTGTTATATAATGTTTGTAACATATTCGTGCTATCTGTGGTGTGAAGATGGAAAACTATATAAATCATATAATGGTTTCAAATCACTGACGACGTATTTTATAGAATAGTTTTTAGAATGTTCTTGCAGTACATATGGGGCCGCTGTTCAATTGTTGAATAGTCACGGGTTCAAAAAGCAACAGGGCGTGTAAGTCTCGCGCGCGAAAACGAGGCTGGGGGCAGTTGGGGGCAGAAGGTCCATATTCTCCATGTTAACGTATAGGACTTCGTTTTGTTTTTGGTTGTAATAATCGAACGGTTCCAGTCTAACTATTTCAGTTATACTGTCCGAAGGATTATTACAAGCAGAAGCAGTGGAACACTTTGCCGGTGACAATGATCACGGAAATCATGAATTTTAATCGATTATAATGGTGGTTGCCATGGCAATAGCGGCAAGTACTTGCGTTTGGCGATCTTGACTAATAATGAATGAAAAGTGCCATTTTTCGTGTAGTACAACCTGTTTGGGGCAAACGTACACATGTGTTATGATTATGCGAATTTAGACAACTTGTCAGATATAAGTGCTTATCGAAACCACAATGTACAGCAATGTAAAATGCAAATCCCGGAACCAAAAGATAAAAATGACATGCTTTGCACGTGAAAGAATTAGTTCAAACCAACCATTTCGTCAGTGGTTTACTGGTTATATAATTTCGAAGAGGAACATTTTATTGAAATCACCCTCTGCACGGAGGCTTCCATCTGATGCGTCCGGTCTGACCAATCAGCGTAGCAAGCAGAACTCACAGTTCCGATGACGTATGCAGTGCTCTCCAGTTCACTACAGCAGTTGTAAACACAATGTTATGAGATATGCGCAGTCGGTCTTTGTGTGTTGATTGACGTTACACACTACGCCATGCTGCTCGGCATGTGGCTGTAACAATACAAATGTAAAAAAAAAACAAAGAGGTGTCATTGTTTCACTTCCCGTTGGAGAGACCAGAACTGAAGCAGTGCATGGCTTCGTAACTGTGGATGGGCTAGATCATGGGTGGAAGCCCTCGAAATACAATTTATTTTGTTTGGCGCACTCCGAAGAGTGAAAGATGTTTCTCACCGTAGAGTGGGTGAAGCTCCGTCGAAACGTCGGCGACGTCGAGGTTTGAAGCATCGAGCTGTGCAAACGATATTAAGACTCCGGTCATTTTTCCGTCGAGCACACAGCCAATCACAACGAAAGACGGTTAGTAAATATCAAATCTTCGGTATCTAAATAATTTAAATCTTGTACCATTAGACACATTGCGGTATCTGTCGTTGTGACTTATATACATAATTATATTGTTCATAAACGTCACAGTAACAGTGTGCTCTGTGGATGTAGTGGCAGTGTGCGCTCTGGGTGTAGTGGCTGTGTGCTCTGTGGTTGTAGTGGCTGTGTACTCTGTGGTCGTAGTGGCTGTGTGCTTTGTGGTTATAGTGTCTGTGTGCTCTGTGGTTGTAGTGGTTGTGTGCTCTGTGGTTGTAGTGGTTGTGTGCTCTGTGGTTGTAGTGGCTGTGTACTCTGTGGTCGTAGTGGCTGTGTGCTTTGTGGTTATAGTGTCTGTGTGCTCTGTGGTTGTAGTGGTTGTGTGCTCTGTGGTTGTAGTGGCTGTGTACTCTGTGGTCGTAGTGGCTGTGTGCTTTGTGGTTATAGTGTCTGTGTGCTCTGTGATTGTAGTGTATATGTGCTCTGTGGTTGTAGTGTCTGTGTGATCTGTGGTTGTAGTGTCTGTGTGATCTGTGGTTGTAGTAGTGTATGTGTGATCTGTGGTTGTAGTGTATGTGTGATCTGTGGTTGTAGTGTCTGTGTGATCTGTGGTTGTAGTAGTTGTTAATTGTGATTAAGTGGTATTGTATTATTTAGGTTTTGCACCGTTGCAATGCGTTTATTCTTGACGATTAATTGTTAGCTGTTATTTGTGATTATGTGATATCATTTATTTCTTTATATAGATTATTCTCGGTGGTTAACTGTTAACTATAAATCTGTCGATCTACATAAACTAGATCTACTATAAATCTACATACACTGTCGATCACTCAAAACTTTGGCCCGCTTCCTCATTTGAATGCCTCGACGTACAATTACGTTCTCCAAGGGTCTCTTCCACACTACGACTGTTCGTCATATATCGACCGCCATCATCCAGTCGCAACTCCCAGCCGTTCGCCACCTTCCTTACCGAGTTTCGAGAACTCGTCGAATGAGTCAGAACGAAGTCCGGCATCATCATCGTCGGCGATTTCAACGCACGGTACGGCGACGACAGCTCTTCGCGACGTCCTGTCTGACGCCAACTTAAGACAGAACGTTACAGATGCAACACACAACCGCGGAAATGTACTTGATCTCGTAATTACTGCCTCTTCCTCATCACTGGTTACAGGAGTATCTGTTAATAATCTTGTCACCGACCATTTTGCTGTTATTTGTGATCTTGCCACCACCAAGCCCCGCCCGCCTCGAAAGGCAATAACGTACCGTCGATATGCGGCGATTGACAACTCCAGCTTCACGACAGATCTCAGTGAGTGTAATGTCATCACCCAACCTCTCGGTGATGTGTGCAGCCTTTTTGAACAGTATTGTTCCGAGCTGTCGTGCCTTATCGATCACCATGCACCACTTGTGCAGCGTACGGTAAACGAACGACCACACACTCATTGGTTGGTGTAGGAAACTCGATGACATGAAACGTCGGGGCAGTCTGTCTGAGCGCAAATGGCGCCAAAACAGAACCGACAACTACCGTAATTGCTACATCGCGTTGCGTGATCAATACTGCAGAACGCTGGCTTCAACTAAAGCCGCATTTTACAGTAAAGTGATTGAAACTGCCTCGAACGACACTAGAGCAATGTTTCGCATTACGAACCGCTTGCTTGGCCGTAAATGCGGAAACACTCTACCGAATGAGATTGGTGGCCCTGCTATTCTTGCCGATCGTTTCGCGAGTCACTTCACCGACAAGATCGACTCGATCCGCTACCAAATCCCGATGCCATCAGCGAACGTCTATAACGCGCATGCACGTGTTATTTTGTTGCCATTGCTGGCGTTTCAGCCGGCTTCGCTCGAAGAAGTAACGTCACTTATTCAAAATGGCAAGATAAAGACGTCCAATATCGATCCACTGCCTTCCGCTATCCTGAAAGCTAATACCTCCATTTTGGCGCCGATTCTCGGGAGTATCATCAACCTATCTTACGAATCATCCACTGTTCCGGCAAGTATAAACACGCTGTCATCACGCCTCTTCTAAAACGCTCAGGTCTTTCCGCCGACGACTACTCCAGCTACCGACGTATCTCTAACCTTCCTTATGCATCCAAATTACTCGAACGTCACGTCTCCGCCCAACTGCGTCTACATCTGCAAAGCAACGACCTTGAAGATCCATTTCAGAGTGCCTACCGCCGGGCACACAGTGTCGAAACCGCAATTGTGTGCATTCAGGACGACATTTTGCGATCTCTGGATATGCATAAGCATGTAGTACTTGTACTGCTGGACCTCAGCGCTGCGTTTGACACTATCGACCATGACATACTGTTAATAGATCTACATCGAATCGGGGTACGAGGTAACGCACTCTGCTGGCTCGCACCGTATCTTACCGACCGCACACAATGCGTCAGTGTCGACGGTCACTCGTCTCACAGAACCCGAGTGCGACACGGAGTTCCACAGGGCAGTGTGTTGGGCCCTCTACTTTTCACTGTTTACTGCGCTGGCCTGTCATATATCTTCGAAACGCATGGTGTTCGTTACCATGTGTACGCTGACGACACACAACTCTATGTTGACTTTCCACCTAACGATTCGGCGTCTGCAGCCGACCAGATATCCCGGTGTGTCATCGACGTGAAAGTTTGGCTAGCGTCGCGCTACCTACTTTTGAACGAAGCAAAAACAGAGACAATTCTCTTTACCACACCGAACCACCGCACTCCGCAACCACGTCCTCTTGTCATCGACATCTGTGGACGCAACGTTACCACTTCGGCCAGCATTCGCGACCTTGGCGTGCACCTCGATTCAACTTTGTCGATGACCGCACACGTAAGCCGTACCTGCCGGACTGCCTACGCCCAACTTCGTTGTATAGCGCAAATGCGATCTGCGCTAACTCTTCGAGCATGCAAGATACTTGTTCATGCGTTAGTCACGTCGCGACTTGATTTTGGTAATGCTGCCCTGTACGGCATTACTGGAACGCTGTTGTATAGACTTTAAATGGTCCAGCGTTCAGCAGCGCGCGTCATCCTACGTTTACATCGCCGTGACCAACACAGCATGACGGAGGCTCTGCGAGAGTTGCACTGGCTACCCGTGACACAGCGTATTGATTTCAAACTGCTGACTTTTATGCACAGCGCCGTGCATGCTAACATTCCACGCTATCTGGCTGATCGAATCACGCCGTACGTTCCCCATCGCAGTCTGCGTTCGGCTGACCAGGCTCTCGTCTGCGTTCCAAGGGTCAACCTAAAACGTTTCGGGCGACGAGCCTTTTCATGTGCGGGACCTGCACTGTGGAACTCGCTTCCATTTTATCTCAGGAAACAACAAGATTCCGGACATTTTAAGAAAGACCTAAAAACGTTTTTCTTTAAACAGGCATCTTCGTAATTTATTCCAGACATTTTAGAAAAAACATGAACACTTTATAATTTAAATGAGCGTACATTTACTTATTTACTTTTTGTGTGCATTATTTTATCAAAATGTGTAGTTATAATTTGCTGAACTGTTGTAATGTATTTAATTTTTAAGCTATTTTACTTGTACACACCCCTGAATTTACTATGTAAAGAAATGAGGTGTTTAAATAAAAGTATTATTATTAAATCGAGATTATGTGATTTAATACTATTTCGTTTTCGCACCATTTTGCGTGACGTAACACGTTAATACAATTATGTGAATCGGGGACTATGAGTACGATTGCTTTTCCCCATAAAATTCCATGTAATATATACTATTATATGCTAATATATTCATTCATTGTTTTTTATCTTAATACCACTGTGGCAATAATGATAATTATTATTAAAAGCCGATGACATTTTGCTGGAAATACCAAAAACACGACACGGTTCTTCAGTAACAATATTAGGGCACTCTAACACTTCGTTTCCAAACTGTATGTACTGCCATAATTTAGACTAAATGATGTGCTCTTTGTAATGGAATAGGCCAACAAGTGTCATTCCACGGAGACAACTATAATAGGGCGTGCAAGTGGGTCACAATACATGGCGAGACTCCGCGCGACTGGAGCTGATTTGGGGAATGCTCACAATAATAATATTCGATGGAAGACAGTTGTAACTTCCGACTGATGAATACTAGGAAAATCAGGACATACATATCTTGTGTTATACCTTTCTTATCTGAAATGTCCGATTTAATATTGAGTTTACCACACAATCATAGACATAGCGATTTATATCGTGCATATAAAAGACACTCCCCACAATTTTAGGTCGTATGTGTCTTTTACGGGATTGCATTTTACATAGCTGTACGTGTTGTGGTTTCGATAAGCACTTATATCTGACAAGTTGTCTAAATGCACATAATCATAACAAATGTATACGTTTTCCCCAAACAGGTTGTACTGCGCGAAAAAGTGCCGGCAAAGTGTTCCACTGCTTCTGCTTGTAATAATCCTTCGTACAGTATAACTGAAATAGTTAGACTGGAACAGTTCGGTTATTACAATCAAAAACAAAACGAAGTCCTATACGTTAACATGGAGAATATTGACTTCCTGCCCCGAACTGCCACCAGCCTCGTTTTCGCGCGCGAGACTTGCACGCCCTAGACCCCCTCTTTTGTTCTTTGTAATAGAGTAGGCCACCAAGCGCCACTCCACGGAGAAAACTGTAATACCCCTTCTTTTGCCTGTGTTATCTGCCGCGATTACTTCCAGCAGACAAGATGACGTGTGCCGGCTTATAACAAATAATGGTTCGCAGTGGTGTCGTACCAAGACAACTCTTTCACAATGTTCTCCTTAATATTTTATTGTCACCGAACCAAAAACGGAACTTGTTTCAGCACGTATTGTCGTTCAAGCAGAATGCGTATCACGTGACAAACTGTGATGGCTAATTGCAAATATTCTCATATCTAAGTGCATCACACATGCTATAATCCTTTCTCATGGTAGACAATCAACATGTTAACGTAAACAAATGGAGGAGTGCGCACGCACGCATGGACGTACGCATTCACGCACGCACGCATAAACATCACCACGCAAGCAACGGCCATCAGATGCTCATTTCCAGGCATTTAAATCAAAAATTTGAAACACGTTCGCCTGTGGACAAGTCCTTTCGATGATATCCAGTAGGTCCTGCCCCAATACACGTACACTTTTACTGCCGACAATGTCCAAACAAAACATTTTTCGGCCAAGGTGTGTTCAAGTTTCCCTACTGTTATTCCTAGGGTCCACGTAACGCATCATACGCCGACGTACCCCTGTGTGGCAGTTGATATGCAATTTCCCTACAGCAAAACAATACGGTTCGTCTAATCGTAGGCTACAATCAAATATCTATGTATGTATGTGTGTTTATATGTATGCATGTACGTGGGGGTTTTGTTGTTCGCGTGCGTACGTGTAAAGGTGTGCACAGTTACGTGTATTATGTATGCATTCACGTGTGCATGTATTCACATATGTGTATGCACGTGTGTCTAAGCTCTATGCCTATATTTGATTGCATACACGTATGCATGTACGTATAATATGTATGTAATCCCGTATGCATGTTTCTGGACGACTCACTATAAGATGGCATGGAGCCGTTGCATCCTGTTATCGGGAATTCGTTGACGCACGGAAATATTTCTACCATCAGCATGAAAACTGCCTGGTTGTATTCACGTGTCTCCAGACGTCCGAGGGTCCAAGGCGGGTCGCCATAGCCATGGACAGAGAAGAATCTCATGGTGAGAGCACCCTGCGCACGGGATAACATTCATTTGAAACAATTACTATAATTCTTACATAGAGCTGAAACGAAAGTAATGGTGTTGTTTGTGTTGGTGTTGTTGTTGATGGTGGTGGTGTTCGTGGTGTTGGTGGTGGTGATGGTTGTGCTGGTGGCGGGTGTGTTGTTTGTGTTGGTGTTAGTGTTGGTGTTGTTGGTGTTGTTGTTGGAGGTGACGGTGTTGGTGGTTGTGCTGGTGGTGGGTGTGTTGGTGGTGTTGGTGTTGGTGGTGTTGGTGGTGGTTGTGCTGGTGGTAGGTGTGTTGGTGGTGGTGTTGGTGGTGTTGGTGGTGATGGTGTTGGTTGTGCTGCTGGTGGTGGTGTTGGTTGTGCTGGTGGTGAGTGTGTTGGTGGTGGTGGTTTTGGTGTCGGTGGTGGTGGTGATGGTGGTGGTTGTGCTGGTGGTGGGTGTGTTGGTGGTGTTGGTGGTGTTGGTGGTGGTGTTGGTTGTGCTGGTGGTGAGTGTGTTGGTGGTGGTGGTGTTGGTGGTGGTAGTGGTGATAGTGGTGGTGGTGGTTGTGCTGGTGGTGGGTGTGTTGGTGGTGTTGGTGTTGTTGTTGGTGATGGTGTTGGTGTTGGTGTTGGTGGTGGTGGTGATGGTGTTGGTTGTTTTGGTGGTGAGTGTGTTGTGGTGGTGGTGTGGTGGTGGTGGTGGTGGTGGTAATTGTGGGGATGGAAACCAGAGCTTAAGCCAACGTGACTTGGGAAGCCGGGGAGATGAGGTGATGTTGACTTTTTGATAGACATTGTAAAAGCCTGTATGCATGTATGCCCCCACCAGTCCAGCAGATATACTTAATGATAAAATATGGCACAATTGTGCTTTTTATGATAAAATAACATTATATTTTACACATGGAGATGCACCAAATAAAGCTTTTATTTATGGAACCAAAATATATGTTTTCTGCGTTGACGACTACAAATATGTTACTTTTTACCTTGTTCGACATTCCTATCCCCATTTTAAATATGGCGCCGCATAGAGTAATATTCCTATATCTCGTGAACTACGCCACCATTAACTACGCCACCGTTAACTACATTACCGTCAACTACGCCACCGTCAACTACTCCACCGTTAAGTTAACTACGCCACCGTTAACTACGCCACCGTTAACTACGCCACCGTTAACTACGTCACCGTTAACTACGCCACCGTTAACTACGCCACCGTTAATTACACCACCGTCAACTACACCACCATTAACTACGCCACCGTTAACTACGCCACCGTCAACTACGCCAACATTAACTACGCCACCGTTAACTACGCCACCGTTAACTACGTAACCGTTAACTACGCCACCGTTAACTACGTCACCGTTAACTACATCACCGTTAACTACGTCACCGCTAACTACGCCTCCGTCAACTACGCCACCATTAACTACGCCACCGTTAACTACGCCATCGTTAACTACGCCACCATTAACTACGCCACCGTTAACTACGTCACCGTTAACTACGCCACCGTTAACTACGCCACCGCTAACTACTCCACCGTCAACTACGCCACCGTTAACTACGTCACCGTCAACTACGCCACCGTTAACTGCGTCACCGTTAACTACGCCACCGTCAACTACGCCACCGTTAACTACGTCACCGTTAACTACGCCACCGTCAACTACGCCAACATTAACTACGCCACCAGTAACGACACCACCATTAACTACGCCACCGTTAACTACACCACCATTAACTACGCCACCGTTAACTACGTCACCGTTAACTACGTCACCGTTAACTACGCCACCGTTAACTACGCCACCGCTAACTACTACACCGTCAACTACGCCACCGTTAACTACGTCACCGTTAACTACGCCACCGTCAACTACGCCACCGTTAACTACGTCACCGTTAACTACGCCACCGTCAACTACGCCAACATTAACTACGCCACCAGTAACGACACCACCATTAACTACGTCACCGTTAACTACGCCACCGTTAACTACGTCACCGTTAACTACGCCACCTTTAACTACGCCACCGTTAACTACGTCACCGTTAACTACGCCACCGTTAACTACGCCACCGTTAACTACGTCACCGTTAATTACGTCACCGTTAACTACGTCACCGTTAACTACGCCGCCGTTAACTACACCACCTTTAACTACGCCACCGTCAACTACGTCACTGTTAACTACGCCACCTTTAACTATGCCACCGTTAACTACGTCACCGTTAACTACGCCACCGTTAACTACGCCACCGTTAACTACTCCGCCTTTAACTACGCCTCCGTTAACTACGTCAGCGTTAACTACGTCACCGTTAACTACGTCACCGTTAACTACGCCACCGTCAACTACGCCAACATTAACTACGCCACCGTTAACTACGTCATCGTTAACTACGCCACCGTTAGCTACTCCACCTTTAACTACGCCACCGCTAACTACCCACCGTTAACTACGCCTCCGCTAACTACGTCACCGTTAACTACGCCAACGTCAACTACGCCACCGTTAACTACGTCACCGTTAACTACGCCACCGTCAACTACGCCACCGTTAACTACGCCACCGTTAACTACGCCGCCGTTAACTATGTCACCGTTAACTACGCCACCGTCAACTACGCCACCGTTAACTACGTCACCGTTAACAACGCCACCGTCAACTACGCCACCGTTAACTACGTCACCGTTAACTACGCCACCGTCAACTACGCCACCGTTAACTACGTCATCGTTAACTACTCCACCGTTAACTACGCCACCGTCAACTACTCCACCTTTAACTACGCCTTCGTTAACTACGTCACGGTTAACTACGCCACCGTTAACTACGCCACCGTTAACTACTCCACCTTTAACTACGCCTTCGTTAACTACGTCACGGTTAACTACGTCACCGTTAACTACGCCACCGTCAACTACGCCCCTATTAAATACGTCACCGTTAACTACGCCACATTTAACTACGCCACCGTCAACTACGTCACCGCTAACTACGTCACCGTTAACTACGTCACAGTTAGCTACGTCACCGTTAACTACGCCACCGTCAACAACGCCACCATTAACTACGTCACCGTTAACTACGCCACCTTTAACTACGCCACCGTCAACTACGCCACCGTTAATTACGTCAACGTTAACTACGCCACCGTTAACTATGCCACTATTTTGTTGTCGACAGCCAATTTAAGTTTATTGAAATGTTTTCTATTTGTCCTTTATCAACGTTCCTATCCGACATTTTATCAAAAGGCGGCCGTTAAAAAAACGAATTTTTCCATATCTCGGTTTAAATTGCTTCAGTTTATTTCCAACATTTCTATGACAGGTGGTAGCATCATAGAGGAAAGAAGTATAGAGGCGGCACTGCTATTAATCATTGCGTGACATTCTAAACGCCGCGCCGCCTTGCGGGCACAAAGTTGGCAACATGGAAAATGCAGAACTACGCCACCGTTAACTACGCCACCGTTAACTACTCCACCTTTAACTACGCCTCCGTTAACTACGTCACCGTTAACTACGTCACCGTTAACTACGTAACCGTTAACTACGCCACCGTCAACTACGCCAAAATTAACTACGCCACCGTTAACTACGTCACCGTTAACTACGCCACCGTTAACTACGCCACCGTTAACTACTCCACCTTTAACTACGCCACCGTTAGCTACTCCACCTTTAACTACGCCACCGTTAACTACCCCACCGTTAACTACGCCTCCGTTAACTACGTCACCGTTAACTACGCCAACGTCAACTACGCCACCGTTAACTACGTCACCGTTAACTACGCCACCGTCAACTACGCCACCGTTAACTACGCCACCGTTAACTACGTCACCGTTAACTACGCCACCGTCAACTACGCCAACATTAACTACGCCACCGTTAACTACGTCATCGTTAACTACGCCACCGTTAACTACGCCACCGTTAACTACTCCACCTTTAACTACGCCACCGTTAGCTACTCCACCTTTAACTACGCCACCGCTAACTACCCACCGTTAACTACGCCTCCGCTAACTACGTCACCGTTAACTACGCCAACGTCAACTACGCCACCGTTAACTACGTCACCGTTAACTACGCCACCGTCAACTACGCCACCGTTAACTACGCCACCGTTAACTACGCCGCCGTTAACTATGTCACCGTTAACTACGCCACCGTCAACTACGCCACCGTTAATTACGTCACCGTTAACAACGCCACCGTCAACTACGCCACCGTTAACTACGTCACCGTTAACTACGCCACCGTCAACTACGCCACCGTTAACTACGTCACCGTTAACTACGCCACCGTCAACTACGCCAACATTAACTACGCCACCGGTAACGACACCACCATTAACTACGTCACCGTTAACTACACCACCATTAACTACGCCACCGTTAACTACGTCATCGTTAACTACTCCACCGTTAACTACGCCACCGTCAACTACTCCACCTTTAACTACGCCTTCGTTAACTACGTCACGGTTAACTACGCCACCGTTAACTACGCCACCGTTAACTACTCCACCTTTAACTACGCCTTCGTTAACTACGTCACGGTTAACTACGTCACCGTTAACTACGCCACCGTCAACTACGCCCCTATTAAATACGTCACCGTTAACTACGCCACATTTAACTACGCCACCGTCAACTACGTCACCGCTAACTACGTCACCGTTAACTACGTCACCGTTAGCTACGTCACCGTTAACTACGCCACCGTCAACAACGCCACCATTAACTACGTCACCGTTAACTACGCCACCTTTAACTACGCCACCGTCAACTACGCCACCGTTAACTACGCCACCGTTAACTATGCCACTATTTTGTTGTCGACAGCCAATTTAAGTTTATTGAAATGTTTTCTATTTGTCCTTTATCAACGTTCCTATCCGACATTTTATCAAAAGGCGGCCGTTAAAAAAACGAATTTTTCCATATCTCGGTTTAAATTGCTTCAGTTTATTTCCAACATTTCTATGACAGGTGGTAGCATCATAGAGGAAAGAAGTATAGAGGCGGCACTGCTATTAATCATTGCGTGACATTCTAAACGCCGCGCCGCCTTGCGGGCACAAAGTTGGCAACATGGAAAATGCAGAACTACGCCACCGTTAACTACGCCACCGTTAACTACTCCACCTTTAACTACGCCTCCGTTAACTACGTCACCGTTAACTACGTCACCGTTAACTACGTAACCGTTAACTACGCCACCGTCAACTACGCCAACATTAACTACGCCACCGTTAACTACGTCACCGTTAACTACGCCACCGTTAACTACGCCACCGTTAACTACTCCACCTTTAACTACGCCACCGTTAGCTACTCCACCTTTAACTACGCCACCGTTAACTACCCCACCGTTAACTACGCCTCCGTTAACTACGTCACCGTTAACTACGCCAACGTCAACTACGCCACCGTTAACTACGTCACCGTTAACTACGCCACCGTCAACTACGCCACCGTTAACTACGTCACCGTTAACTACGCCACCGTCAACTACGCCACCGTTAACTACGCCACCGTTAACTACGCCACCGTTAACTACTCCGCCGTTAACTATGTCACCGTTAACTACGCCACCCTCAACTACGCCACCGTTAACTACGTCACCGTTAACAACGCCACCGTCAACTACGCCACCGTTAACTACGTCACCGTTAACTACGTCACCGTTAACTACGCCGCCGTTAACTACGTCACCGTTAACTACGTCACCGTTAACTACGCCACCGTCAACTACGCCAACATTAACTACGCCACCGGTAACTACACCACCATTAACTACGCCACCGTTAACTACACCACCATTAACTACGCCACCGTTAACTACGTCATCGTTAACTACTCCACCGTTAACTACGCCAGCATCAACTACTCCACCTTTAACTACGCCACCGTTAACTACGTCACCGTTAACTACGCCACCGTTAACTACTCCACCTTTAACTACGCCTTCGTTAACTACGTCACCGTTAACTACGCCACCGTTAACTACGCCACCGTTAACTACGCCACCGTTAACTACTCCACCTTTAACTACGCCTTCGTTAACTACGTCACGGTTAACTACGTCACCGTTAACTACGTCACCGTTAACTACGCCACCGTCAACTACGCCCCTATTAAATACGTCACCGTTAACTACGCCACCTTTAACTACGCCACCGTCAACTACGTCACCGTTAACTAAGTCACCGTTAACTACGTCACCGTTAGCTACGTCACCGTTAACTACGTCACCGTCAACTACGCCACCATTAACTACGTCACCGTTAACTACGCCACCTTTAACTACGCCACCGTCAACTACGCCACCGTTAATTACGTCAACGTTAACTACGCCACCGTTAACTATGCCACTATTTTGTTGTCGACAGCCAATTTAAGTTTATTGAAATGTTTTCTATTTGTCCTTAATCAACGTTCCTATCCGACATTTTATCAAAAGGCGGCCGTTAAAAAAAACAATTTTTCCATATCTCGGTTTAAATTGCTTCAGTTTATTTCCAACATTTCTATGACAGGTGGTAGCATCATAGACGAAAGAAGTATAGAGGCGGCACTCCTATTAATCATTGCGTGACATTCTAAACGTAGCGCCGCCTTGCGGGCACAAAGTTGGCAACATGGAAAATGCAGAAATGGCTATGCGCCAGTAATGTGAAAGAACATTTTGGTATTTGCAACAGTGGTTAAGATAAATGTTTTTGTTGTGAAAATAAGATAAAGATAAGATAAATTTATTATTTGGCAACTTTACAGTTGGATTGTACATGTACATTCATACTAAAATCAACAATTCCGTACAATATCATATTAATGTACAATGTTAGCATATCTTGTTAAAAATTAAAATCATCATATGAAACCTACATAATAAATTTAAGACATATACATTAAAATATACTTTCCATCAACATTGTTATAAAATAAATAAATAAATTAATTAATTAAATCAAATTAAAATACATGTCCATTACTAGCCGATCTGAAAATGCTCTAAACACCACGGAATTAAGGAATTTTTGTACCGATTAGTTTTTACCCTTGGGATAGGTAACTTGTTACACAACCTCAAGGCATATAGCACACTTCGACAATTTGGTAATAACGCATTCAGTTTGTGATCATTACTCATCATTTTAGAGAAATAGACTCTATACAATTCATCGCGTCTGTGGTGCAACGTCGGCAGACCTGTTTACAATCTGCAGGATATTTTCGTATGGATGACCTGGAAATATAGTTTTTAGATACCTTTTTTAATTATTTCTATGTTATCCGATAAATATTTAGGTAAGTTCGTATGCCATACAGGGCACGCATATTATGTAGTTTGATAAGATTCAATCAAATTTATTTGTTATGACCAGTATTGACCACCAGCATGACCACCTGTTGTATAAAATAGTATACCTTGTAACTGTGATTCAGTACAGATACATGTACGTACATGTAGTATTTGATGTAAACTGCATTGAGATTAACGGATTTTAAAGATTTTAAAAATGTGTTGCTTCCCTCTGTTTTTAATTACACATGATTACACATCCAAGATATGACAATATGTTATTGATTGTGAATCTCTCAACTGAAACATGACACGGTATGACACTTCAAGATTTTAGTAAAAAACTTTAATTTTTAATGATCATAATAAAGAGGTATCATATTTTCAAATAACTTTGTACAGGACCCTTAGAAATTCGAGCACAAAGAAACAGAGAAAAGATACATTACTTAACAAATTGACACAAACTGCATATGATGATTGATTCGTATCTTTCCGTCATTTTATGGACGCTGGTTTTTGCTGAAACATGTCATTACCGAGCACATCATACCTTATGAGGCTTACCATCATTATTTATTTGTTGATATTTTTGTTTGCCCAAGCTGCACCAGAACAGGTGGTCCACATTTACATGATGTAATTTATTTATTCATGACGATGGCTCAAAGTAGACAGGTTTTATGTAGCACAACGGGGCCGCTCGTAGTTAGGTTTTGTGTCAATTTCCTCTAAAAGGTAAACATGATGTGCTCTATTCTTATTATTTAAAACCTTTACTTTATACGATCGATAAATGCATTGTTGGCAGATACATATTTATTACGATATTTAACTGCCTCCGAATATTGACACGTGCGTTTGTTTACATTGCTTACTT
>OZ024862.1:32348690-32361190 GCA_964017155.1 Oasisia sp. SBJ-2009 | reverse complement strand
CGTATAGGAGGGTGGACAGCACAATTGCACGGTATATCTTGCCTTTAACCCGCATGGACACATGGTGGTTGTTCCAGAGTCTCTGGCGTAGTCGGCCGAAAGATGCACTAGCCTTGGCCATCCTCCTCTGTATTTCGTCGTCAATGCATCCATCACTTGATATAGTGCTTCCGAGGTAGGTGAATTCCATAACAGAGTTCAGCTTGTTTCCATCAACCATGATATCCTCCTCTCGGGTTCTTGTAGAGTTGGGTTGGTACAGCACCTCGGTCTTCTTGATGTTAATCTTCAGGCCGAACTTCTTTGACGCATTGGAAAAAGCATCCACTATTTTCTGCATCTCTTCAGCAGAGTGTGCAACCAGTGCACTGTCATCTGCGAATAGCAGCTCCCTCATCAGTATCCGTGTAGTCTTGGTCTTCGCTCTGAAGTGTGCGACGTTGAATAGGTCAGCGCTCTGTCTGGACTGTATGTAGATGCCATCCCCCATGTCTCGGAAAGCATTGTCGAGCATTGCTGATAGGAAGATGGAAAAGAGCGTGGGCGCCAGTACACAGCCTTGCTTGACCCCATTTGTGACCCTGAACGATTCCGAGACTTCCCCTCCAACATTAACAGTCGCCATCATTCCGGTGTGTAGTGCCTCGATCATTGTTGTGAACTTCTCTGGGCAGCCATACTTCTTCAGTAGCTGCCATAGTCCGGTCCTCCCAACTGTATCGAACGCCTTACTGAAGTCGACAAATACCATGTACAGTGGTCGGTCCTGCTCAATGCACTTTTCTTGTAGTTGTCGGAGACAAAATATCATATCCACGGTGCTCCGGTTACCTCTGAAGCCACATTGTGTCTCCGGAACTACCTCTGGTGTTAGGTGGGTAGATAGTCTGTTGAGGAGGATCCTGGCGAAGATCTTGCCTGCTATGGAAAGAAGAGAGATTCCTCTATAGTTCCCACAGTCTGTTCGATCACCTTTCTTGTAGATGGTTATAATGCTTGCATCCTTCCATGCTTGTGGTACAGAACCCATCTCCCAGGCATTGGTGATTAGTTGGTGCAGTCTGCTGAACAGATTGTCTCCTCCGTGCTTCCATACTTCTGCAGGAATTCCATCTCCTCCAGGTGCTTTGCCATCTTTCAGGCTGGCGATTGCTCTAGCCATCTCATCCATAGTTGGAATCTCATCAAGGCTTGTCTTGGTAATGCGCTGCGGGATGTTGTCCAGAGCTTCGTGATCTATGTCGCCAGGGACGTTGAGTAGCTTCTGGAAGTGTTCACTCCATCTTGCCACAACTCTCTTGCTGTCAGAGAAGGTTTCCATTCCGTCTGTTGATTTTAGTTGAACAGGTCCCTTCTTTTTGGGTCCCCACACTTCCTTCAGTCCATTGTAGAAGCCCTTCATGTTGTTACTGTCGGCAGCTCTCTGCAGCTCCACTGCTTTCCTTTCCCACCAGTCCGACTTCAGTGCACGGGTGTGTTTTTGTAGCAGTCTGCAGGCATCTTTGTATGCTGCAGTGGTGGATCTAGTGCTCCTGGTTTGCAACACTCTCTGGTGGGCTTGATCTCTTCTGCTCATAAGAGTCTGTAGCTCCTGGTCGTTGGGGTCGAACCAGTCCTGGTGTTTTCTGTCTGGCTTGCCAAGATATGTCTTGGCTGTGTTGTACACAACCTGATGCAGAGCTGCCCATTCCTCGTCTGGTGTTGAGTTTTCCTTCTCCTCCCAGTGGGCGAGAGCACTGTCCATCTCCTGCTCAAAACTCTCCCTATGGCTGATGGTACTTAGTTTTGCAGTGTTGAGCTTGGTCGGCTTATTTGTCCCTTGCCTGTTGTGCTTTTGTCGTATTCTGAAAGCCACTTTTGATCTCAGCATCTGGTGATCGGTCCAGCAGTTTGCTCCACGCATGGCTCGGGTACTGTGGATGTCCATCTTATCCCGACACCTCGTGATGATGAAGTCGATCATATGCCAGTGTTTGGAACGAGGATGCATCCAGGTGGTCTTGCGTTCATCCTTCTGCTTGAACATGGTGTTCGTCACTATCAGTTCGAACTCAGAGCACAGAGCCAGTAGAAGTTCGCCATTGGAGTTGCATTTCCCAATCCCATGTTTGCCCATGACCAAGGGCCACTTGTCATTGTCTCTTCCTATCCTCGCATTGAAATCTCCTATCAGCAGTAGCTTATCGGTATGAGGGATGCCCCTGAGCACACTTGTGAGCTGGTTGTAGAAGGCCTCCTTGTTTTCGTCTGGGTTTGTCATTGTCGGAGCATACACGTTGATAATTGTAGCAAAGTTGTCCTTGCTCAGAGGTAGTCTCATCGTCATGATTCTGTCACTTATTGGCCGTGGCATTTCTGTCAGCTTTTTGATGATATCCTTTTTGATAGCAAAGCCCACTCCGGCCTCCCTTCTTTCTCCTTCGGGTTTGCCACTCCAGAAGAAAGAGTATTCCAAGTCGTCGAGACTACCAGACTCTGAGAACCTTGTTTCACATAGGGCGGCGATGTCGATGTTGTATTTGGCAAGTTCCATTGCTACTAGTGCCGTACGTCTTTCTGGTCGGTTAGCTCCTTCTCGGTCGAGGAGAGTCCTGACGTTCCATTGTCCAATTGTCAGTAGTTGTCTTCTTTGTCTTCTTCTTCCTAGCTGATTTTCCACTGTCGACGGAAGATGAGGTCGAGCAGCGCGGTCCTTGGTAACCCGGGCGACGGCCGATCCGGTATCATGTTTCGTGCAGTTGTACATTTCATGGAAGCTGCTAGCAAAAACTTTTGAAGTACCGCTGGCTTTTGCAAGTTACTAGCGACACTCTCTCGGGGAACAAATAGAGGTCTCACACCGGCAAGAACATGTCAAGACAGGCGCAAACTATTTGTCCCTGCAGTGGCTGGTCGAGAGATGTTGGGAGTTCCATACACCAACCGCCCTTGATGCTGCCACAGTGACATGGTTTTCTGTTTAGGGTTTGCTCCCTTAGCCTTCGGTTCTGACAAGAACCTATACCACAAGGCAGTGGTTTACAACTCTGCATAGCAGGGGCGTCAAACTCCCTGAAGTATTGCAATACCTGAGGTCATAAACGGAGTGAAACAGGGTTGCGTCCTGGCTCCTGTCTTATTAAACCTGTTCTTCACCTGTGTGCTGACCCGTGCTCTACATGACGATGAAAGAGGAGTGTACCTTCGTTACACAGTAGATGGCTCTCTTTTTTTTATCTAGGCAGATTGAAGGCCAAAATTAAGACGCTCGAGAGATGGAACCCCGACGCACTGTTTGCTGAAGTCTGTGTCCTTCTGGAACACTCGGAGCATGACCTTCAGACCATCGTCGACAAATTTGCGGAAGCGACTCAACTCTTCGGCCTGACATCTGATGCTTCCCTCGACAATGAAATCGCGTGTCGTATCAGTAAAGCTAGCCAGTCCATCGGTCGCCTGCGCTCCTGAGTTATGAATCTCAGGAACTGTAAACGAAATTCAATTATATATATATATATATATATATATATATATATTATATATATATATATGTGTGTGTGTGTATGTGTGCGTGTGTGTATTATGTACATACACAGATTCAGGTGACCTGAATATATGTATTATATATATATATATATATATATATATATATATATATATATATATATTATGTGTTTATGTGTAGCTGTGTGTGTGTGGATGTGTGTGTATTAGAGTGGGAAAGTTTACATGGTGAGAACATATTTTTTGAAATTAACGATGCATAAGGGTACGAGGTAGGTTGAGAAAATAACTGTGGTTAAAATTTATAAAATATAAATTAGATTAAAAGGGCACCCGAAGTTTGTTTGTAATTGCAATATAATAATCGTGAGAACTGAGAACTAGTTCATGTGATAGTCATATCTGTTCAATACCGAACCTACTAATATTGATTTATTATGTATAGAGGAATGAAAACGTGGAGTGTCTATACAACATTTTACTACAGAGTTTGGTGAACAAACAGGCCCACCATAATATATTTGCATTTTGGGTAGCACTGAGATGCTTTCAGAAAGATTCAACTAAAAATGTCACGGATACACAGTACTTGTGTAACTTCGCAAAACCAAATTATTTGCAAACGTAAGCAAGCAACTATTAGTATTACTTTCTAGTTATGACAATTATTCTAATAAAAACATACCTTTCAGCTAATCTACCCTATTTCCATACCTGTTACCCTCTACACTGGGGCTTGTTAGTCCTGAAGTGGAAACTGCTGTCAACCTTTTAGTTTAATAAGAATCTAATCAGTCACAGGTCAGAATCTACCAGCAGTAGACTGCTGTACGGATAGGACAAAGGTTCGTCGAATACACATGACTGCGAATATACAAGTCGGTGAACGGAGAAGTCAAGCCATGTAGCACCCGGATAATGTGAACATTTAGTTTTTGTAGCAATCCCACAAATGCCGTTAGAAACGTTCAATCAAAGGCTTCTGAGATATGAGATGTAACGACGCATGGCGAACGGCGGACGCAGAGTGGTGGCGACAGAGGTCAGATGGACCTCGTCACAAAGGTCAAAAATGTATGTATAAAGCTAAATATGATTACGGGTGACACGTTTCTGATTGGCTCTGTGAAGATTTTAATGTAATAGATTTAGATTTAACAAGATTTAACAAGATTGCCACCTAGAGAATCAACTTAAGATGGCAGGTGGACAAGGAAGCCCTTTGGCTTATCGAGAGTCCAACCTATCTATCTAAATGTACCCCGCCCTTCTTAGGTACATGTCAATTTTATTTTTGAACATATTAACACTACTAGCACTTACACAATCAGCCGATAATCTGTTCCATTCATTTACTGTTCTTTGTGAAAATGAAAATTTTCTAATATCTAATCTACACTGCTTCTTTGCTAATGTACATCCATGTCCTCTAGTCCTTCTCTCTTCCTTAACTGAGAAAAAATTATTTCTGTCAATATTTTCATACCCATTCAATATTTTTAAAACTTCTATCTGATCTCCTCGCTGTCTCCTGGTTTCTAGTGTTGTTAATCCACATTCTTTTAGACGCATTTCATAACTAATATTCCTGAGTTTTTGTATCATTTTGGTTGCTCTTCTTTGTACTCTTTCTAGTATATCAATATCCTTCTTGCGATATGGCCTCCATGCCTGTATGCAATATTCTAAATGAGGCCTAACTATTGTTTTGTACAGTGGTATTATTAGTTCTTTTTCCTTGTACACTATATTTCGCCTAATTAATCCAAGAATTTGGTTTCCTTTCGCTGCTGCAATTGCACACTGTTCCGATACCTTCATATCAGCACTAATAGTTAAGTCTTTTTCCTTTATGGTAGTATTTAGTACAGTATCACCCATTGTATATTGTGCATCTTCATTCCCATGTCCTGTGTGGAGGCACTTACACTTCCCATAATTAAACAGCATTTGCCACTTCTCAGACCATTCGGTCAACTTATTTAGATCATCTTGTAATTGCTGTCTATCTGTATCACTTTTTATTTTTCTGAACACCTTTGTATCATCCGCAAACTTCAACACCTTGCTTGTTATATCATCATCCAAATCATTTATATATATTAAGAACAAAATAGGTCCCAATACTGATCCCTGCGGTACTCCACTCAAAACCGATTTCCAGTTTGAAACCTCCCCATCAACTACTACTCTTTGTCTTCTATCAATAAGCCATTTTTCTATCCAGTTAATCATAACATTGCCTATGCCATGGGCCTTCAGTTTAAGTAGTAATCTTTGATGTGGCACTTTGTCAAAAGCTTTTTTAAAATCTAAGTATATTATATCTACTGGTGATCCCTCATCTACCCACTTTGTGACATCTTCCAAAAAACATAAGATATTTGTTAAGCATGACCTCGCTTTTAGAAACCCATGTTGAGATGGGTTAATCAAGTTATTTTTAACAAGAAAATCAACCAAGTGATCTTTAATTAGTCTTTCTAATAGTTTACAAATCACCAATGTTAAACTCACTGGTCTATAGTTCTCTGACTTGCTTCTTGATCCTTTTTTAAATAATGGTATGATGTTTGCTTCTTTCCATTCTAACGGAACTACTCCTTCCTCTAATGCCAAATTGAACACTGTTGCAAGTGGTGTGCTAATTTGTTCTACAATTTCCAGTAGTAATTTGGGAGGAATCCCATCCACTCCAGGTGACTTATTATCCTTCATGTCCCTTATTTTCTTAGCTACCATTGTTGGTGTTACAATTAGTTGTCCTAAATAGTCTGACTCTCTCCCTTCGAATTTAGTCTCTGGTACTGGTAATGCACTAATATCTTCCCTGGTAAATACCGAACTAAAGTATTCATTTAGGTTTTCTGCCATTAAGAATCCCTCTGTTATTATGTTTCCATCACTATCTTCTAGAGGTCCGACCTTATCCTGAACTTTCTGTTTACTTCGAACATACGCATAAAAACTCTTGCTGTCATGTTTTATATTAAAAGCTAATTTTTGTTCATAGCTTCTCTTTGAATTTCTAATTTCAGCTGTAGCTTGGTTAAGTGCTTCTTTATAAATGGCATAGTCTTCTTCACTTCCATTATGTCTAAATGTCTTCCACATCATTTGCTTGTATTTGATTTTTCTAATGGCTTCTTTTGATAAGTGTTTCTTTTTTGACCGTTTCCCCTGTTTTTTCAAGGGGACACTACATCATCTACTACAAGTGATCACTACATCCCAGTGGCTCACATATCCTGACATTATCAATAAATTCCTTCTGTGAGCTCAACACTATGTCCAACACGTTCTCACCCCTTGTTGGTTCTAACACATGTTGAATAAGGAAACAGTCTTGTACTAAATTTAAAAACTTTTGATCTTCACTCCCAGTACTCTGTAGAGATTTCCACTGTATACGCCCATGGTTAAAATCCCCCATAATTATACAGTCCCGTTTAGTGACTTCCTTTAGAGCGTTTTGTATTTTCTCATTCTCTTCTGTGTTTATGTTTGGACTTCGATAAACTAACCCAACAGTTAACGTTGAGTTTCCTGAAACTATGTTACACCAGACAGCTTCTTCACATTCTGCTTCTTTTTCTAATTTTATTTCGTAAGCCTGGATGGATTTTTTAATATATAAAATAACGCCACCTCCCCTTCTCCCTATTCTATCTTTCCTAAACATGACATATCCTGTCATTCCTAATTCGGCATCTGATATGTCGGGGGTGGCCCAAGATTCAGTTATACCTATTATGTGAGGGTCAGTATCTTCTACCATAATGTTTAGTTCATTTCTTTTGTTTACTATGCTCCTTGCATTTAAACAAACACATTTATAACCAAATGTGGTAGAGTTTTCTAGACTGTTCTTTGCCGTTTTCTTTGTGCTGTCCTTATCTGTGCCTCCAGTATGTGGCTTCTCTGTGAATCCCCCCTGCGAATCTAGTTTAAATAACTGAAACCTGTTCCACTGTCCATAGATCGAAGCAAGTTCTCGGAGAAAACTGCTGCGCCCTTTCCGCTTAGATGGAGGCCATCTCTCATATACATATCTTCTTTCCCCACAAAGTATCCCCACAAATCCAACTCCTTCTTCTTCGCACATCTGCTCTACTAGAACGTTGATTGCCATCCTCTTGCAGTTTCCATAGGCTACACCCCTTCCTCCCATCACTGGCAAAATTCCTGAGAGAATAATCTGCTCAACTCTTGTCTTCTTCAGCTTCCCTACCAACTGTCTGTATCTTTGCACTATTCTAGTTGTCCCCTCCTTGTCTGCATTGTTCGTCCCTACATGTACTAATATAGATCCTCCCTGGCCATGCCCCAACACGTTCTCTACCCTATCTGTCACATGCTCTATCCGAGAGCCCGGAAGACAAACAACAACATCTTCGCCTTTGTTTAAAGTCTTGTCTGTCTTTCTCAAAATTGAGTCGCCCATAAACACCCTTTCTGTTCTCGATGCCCCCTCAATCACTGCCTCAGAGTAGCTCCTCCGTGTTGCATCTAGCTGGTCGTTGACTTTTCTTCCTCCCGCCTTCTCTGTTGTTCCTTTTTTCCCTGCGTCTTTTCGTCCTGTCATCATCCCTGTTATTGACTTCCCTTTCGGCACATTTACTCTCACTTCCTTTCTTCCATTCACCTTTCCTCCGGTCACATGAACTTCTCTCCTCTCCTGTCCCATTGTCCCCCCCCCTCATCTACTGTCACTTTCTCCCCTGTCACCTTCCTGCATGCCATGCTTTCTCTTGTTCTTTCTCCATTTGTTTTCCTTGCACTCACCCTCCCTCCTCTCAATCTCCTGTCCTCATCCTTCGTGTGACTGCATTGCTCATTCCGTCCTCTTCCATCCGTCTCTTTGGTTATTTTCATCTCCAGCCCCTTCACAATATCGGTTAGCCTAGCTAACTCTACTGTAAGACATTCCACTTTACAACATCCTGTGCACTGGAAAGTAAAGTCTTCCTCCATTGTTTCTGCCCATGACTTTGTGCATCCGGATAGAGCAAAATCGACAAAGCTGTGACAATAGTCACATACTAAGTGCCTCCTTGCCTTCACTTGCCGCTTGCAAGGGGCCATATTATGATATCACAGGAACTCAAAATTTACTCAGTCTGTATACCAATTAGTCTTTAGAAAGACTGTTTAATGTGGACAGTAACTGCAGCTCACTTTATGTTATACACAACTGACAAATTTAGTCTTTACTGGTACCGTTCCCTAGCGGACACGTTGGACACTACCAACATAAACAAACTAAGGTTTCTACTAAAAAGCTTGCTTATTTTTTAATAACAATGCTACCTGATCAAAGTATTATCTTATTTATGTAGCTGTTATGTTTGCTACTTTATATGTTACATATTCTATCAAATAATCAGATTTGCTAAATCTTGTAAACAACCTTGTCGAAGGCTAGATTACCCTATTATCACCCACTATGCTAATCTGCTCATAAATACTTTTAACTAACAAACTTTTACTAAAACTTTATGAATAATCTTCACATAAGAATAATACTGTAGCTGTTATGCTGAATACTGTATCTGATAAATATTCTATCAAATAATAAGTTTTGCCAAATCTTGTTTACAAACTTGTCGAAGGCTAAATTACCCTATTATCACCCACTATATTCTAATCTGCTCAAAAATACTGTTAACTGACAAACCTTTAACCAAACTATTACCCGATATATGTCTAGTACTGCTTTATGAATAATCTTCACATAAGAATAATACTTATCAGTCACTATTTCCTCTTGTTTTTCAACTTTTATGCACCACCAATTTCAAACATCTGCTCCCGCCAATGTTCCCGCCAAACATTGTTTGGGTTCAGTATTGTTTTATGTATTATTCATCTGAACAACATTTGCTCGATATTCCGCATACGAAGCTGGCCAGTTTTGGTGACTGGTCTTTTCGTGTGGTGGGACCTCGCCTATGGAACGCATTGCCCATTGATATCAAGTGCTGCGGAACGTTGTCGGCATTCAGAAAAGCACTAAAACGCACATTTTCAAAGCATATTACCGCTAACATTTTAAATATTCAATGACATTTAAGAAAATTTGTTTCAAATAGTTCATAATTATTATCTTATTTTTACACATATGTATTTACATTTATATATACCATCGTGTAGTATGTGTTTTGCATGTTAATAGAGTATTAATTAGTTTTATTTATTTATTTATTTATTTATTTATTTTACTCATCGTCGTTAATTCTATATAATATTTAATTAACAGTTTTAATATGAATAATTTAACCTTTCTACATTTTGTATCTGAAAGTTAATTTTACAGTTGTATTTATTATTATTATTAAGTTTTAACACATAATACATAGCTTTATACTTTATTGTACAGGGCTTTGGGCATATTTGGATATTGCGCTTTATAAATAATAAATATTATTATGATTATGATTATGATTATGATTACGATTACGATTACGATTACGATTACGATTACGATTACGATTACGATTACGATTACGATTACGATTACGATTACGATTACGATTACGATTACGATTACGATTACGATTACGATTACGATTACGATTACGATTACGATTACGATTACGATTACGATTACGATTACGATTACGATTACGATTACGATTACGATTACGATTACGATTACGATTACGATTACGATTACGATTACGATTACGATTACGATTACGATTACGATTACGATTACGATTACGATTACGATTACGATTACGATTACGATTACGATTACGATTACGATTACGATTACGATTACGATTACGATTACGATTACGATTACGATTACGATTACGATTACGATTACTATTACTATTACTATTACTATTACTATTACTATTACTATTACTATTACTATTACTATTACTATTACTATTACTATTACTATTATTATTATTATTATTATTATTATTATTATTATTATTATTATTATTATTATTATTATTATACTGTTAAATGTATCCATAGATTTCGACTTTTACGATTATAAAATATTTAGGTGCTTCGAGAGGTTTTCCTCTTAACGGATTTCTCTGAATTTTCTTTCTTAGCACAGTTGTTTTGTCACTCAACCTCACGTTTTAACCCATATGCATGA
This sequence comes from Oasisia sp. SBJ-2009, assembly GCA_964017155.1. Taxonomy (NCBI): domain Eukaryota; kingdom Metazoa; phylum Annelida; class Polychaeta; order Sabellida; family Siboglinidae; genus Oasisia; species Oasisia sp. SBJ-2009. Next base: position 32,350,584 of record OZ024862.1, on the reverse strand, counting down.
TTGAATTAATTATTTTATTGGCAACACTAAAGTACATCAAACACTGTACCCTGAATCCGTGGTCGATACCAGGCCTGTCGAAATTACATTCCGCGTCTTTTGTGGCTATGGTCGTTACCGGCGCTAATAGGATACCGCCAAGCCCTGTCTTCATGTTGTCGTACTGATACGTTATGTACTTCTTGTACGGCTTTATGTCCTTCACAGACGTATTGGCATCCATGACGACTACGCGCGCGAAATGGTCGTAGTAGATTCTGACTATATCCATACGGTCGGCCAACAGGAATTTCACCAGGAAACATGCTCGCTTTAATGCTTTTGTAGATACTTGCTTCGTTCCTACAAACATGTCCATGTCATTGATGGACGAAAGACGACACGGAGAGTTGGACGACGGTAACAGTCGTGTCGCTGGGGCCAGTCCGAGAGAGGAGTCCAGTGTCGGTGACAGGACGGAAACGGCTAAAAGCTCCATTTAATTGTTCACTAATATGACACAATTCGTAGCTAGAAAACACTAAATGATAAATAAGACATCTATTGTGTAAAGGCGACAAATAGCCATTGCTGTATCAGATTCGTAAGTATCTAAATGTTGACAAATGGTCGATGACCTGTTGCTGACGAAACGTGACACACGACACATCATTCTTCACAACTCTATGACATTGTAATATCCCGCCGCCCACCAACACTACACCAAGCTCCAACACTCCACCACCATTCAACACCCCACCACCCATGGACACGTCACCACACCTCACCACACGTCAACACGTTACCACACCAAAACACCACACCACCGTTCAACACCACACCACCGTTCAACACCACACCACCGTTCAACACCATACCACCGTTCAACACCACACCACCGTTCAACACCACACCACCCTTCAACACCACACCACCCTTCAACACCACGCCACGCCACGCCACGCCACGCCACGCCACGCCACGCCACGCCACGCCACGCCACGCCACGCCACGCCACGCCACGCCACGCCACGCCACGCCACGCCACGCCACGCCACGCCACGCCACGCCACGCCACGCCACGCCACGCCACGCCACGCCACGCCACGCCACGCCACGCCACGCCACGCCACGCCACGCCACGCCACGCCACGCCACGCCACGCCACGCCACGCCACGCCACGCCACGCCACGCCACGCCACGCCACGCCACGCCACGCCACGCCACGCCACGCCACGCCACGCCACGCCACGCCACGCCACGCCACGCCACGCCACGCCACGCCACGCCACGCCACGCCACGCCACGCCACGCCACGCCACGCCACGCCACGCCACGCCACGCCACGCCACGCCACGCCACGCCACGCCACGCCACGCCACGCCACGCCACGCCACGCCACGCCACGCCACGCCACGCCACGCCACGCCACGCCACGCCACGCCACGCCACGCCACGCCACGCCACGCCACGCCACGCCACGCCACGCCACGCCACGCCACGCCACGCCACGCCACGCCACGCCACGCCACGCCACGCCACGCCACGCCACGCCACGCCACGCCACGCCACGCCACGCCACGCCACGCCACGCCACGCCACGCCACGCCACGCCACGCCACGCCACGCCACGCCACGCCACGCCACGCCACGCCACGCCACGCCACGCCACGCCACGCCACGCCACGCCACGCCACGCCACGCCACGCCACGCCACGCCACGCCACGCCACGCCACGCCACGCCACGCCACGCCACGCCACGCCACGCCACGCCACGCCACGCCACGCCACGCCACGCCACGCCACGCCACGCCACGCCACGCCACGCCACGCCACGCCACGCCACGCCACGCCACGCCACGCCACGCCACGCCACGCCACGCCACGCCACGCCACGCCACGCCACGCCACGC
>OZ024862.1:32333690-32343690 GCA_964017155.1 Oasisia sp. SBJ-2009 | reverse complement strand
CCACAACCTATCAAAGTCCAGGAGAAGCTGAGGGAGTTCAGGGAAGATTAGTCCGGTTGGAACCGCGACCAGGAAGCCATGCGCCTTCAACACGTTTCTTGCAAATAATGGCTACAAGACACAGCTCTGCCAACTCCTGCTGCTTGCATAAGCAGTGGTCAGCAAGCAGCACCAGTGCTGGTCGGAGAAGGGAGTGCCAATCAACTGGTTTCATCAAAGGCGAAGTGAGTTGAAAGCCCGTATTATTATTACGTAAATATCGCATTATTATCATTATAGATCAGAGCGATTTCTTTACCACGCCCACGCCATCAACCTAATTGTGTACCCCGACACGGGGAACCGTCGACAACTAGTCAACCTTTCTGATCTCGCAGTATCCCTGGAAGGAGACAGTGCCACTGAGCATAGAGCACTGCATCAGTGCCTTCAAATGGAAGGGGAAGGTTGGTCACCTGAAAAGGTTTCAAGAACGTTTCACGAAGCGTTCATGCAACTCGGGTGAAGATTGAAACCTTAACCCTCATGTGCTAAAGCAGCTCTAACAGTTCACCTGCCTAACAGAGTCACGAATCTTCAGGGGACACCGTCCGTGCCAAACTGTTGAGAAAGATGGTGGAGGAGCACAATAAACTCAATTCCAAGCCTAAGGTCGACCTGGCTCGTGTTCCTCCTTGCCAGTCACGTAGTCCACCCGTCGCCTTGTACAAGCGAGCTGACGAATCCATCCTAGAAAAGCCGAAAACCTACGTTGATGGGGAAGTGTAAACAAGAACTAACGATGGAGTGTTGGAACCGATGTGGTCCTGCGATCCTGTCCTACCAAACGTACTGGTTGATCTCCTGGACAAATATGATCGTGAAAAGAAAGAAAAAGGAGGAGGATTGAGAGAGGACGAATTTGGCTTTGACGATTTCAGTGAATGGTGTTCTGACAATTATTCATTTGAAGTTCACGAGTTGTTGAGGTGCGGCAGCTCAGAAAAGTTCACACTGGCTTGCTATTTACCTAGATGAAATGAGTTGATAATTGAACTTAGAGGAAGTTCTGAATTCACAATACCATACATTGATCCCCTGCTGATTATTTACTCGTTTCGATTTTGTAAGTTAATGCCCTCAAAAAAACATATAAACTTATCTGCAATATTGGCTGAGATACAACGAAAAAGTCTTATTTCTGTAATAATGGCACTTTAGAATGTCCATAACATTCTTAGGATATACCTATTTAATTCAGGAATGGTATTGTAATCAAAGACCATGAACACATGAGTTTTACACCTTATTTGTGCAGATACGTGCAGAATTGGCCAAAATATGGTGAAAATACAGTTTTCAATAATAATGGTGACATTAATGTGCATACAAATGATGTGTGAGGCATTTTGCTGACTTGCTAACATAGCACACCGTTTTGTATGTATTATTTCCGATCTGGTGACACCAATTAAAGTATATTTCAGGGGGGGGGGTGCACGGTATCCCCTACTCCCGACTAGACTAATAAGGCAGGTGTGCTGTATTCGTTTAATATAAATATTGAATTCCACAAATATATCACACACCATGTTGATCTATTGCACGTTCCAATTTAAAAAATATAATGTTATGCACACAAACTTATACACATCGATGTTATCCTGTGGAATTATATAGTAAAAACAATGCATTTCAGTAGTCGTCTTGTTCGTCGCTCCACCGTCTCGCCGGCCTTCCTCTATGACTTTACCTTTCGTAGGGTTTCCAGGTGGTGTTATATAATGTCCATTGGTTATCGTGCTGACGCGCCCTGCCCACGTCCACTTCCGTACTCTGACTTGTTCAATCACGTCTGTGACCTTTGTCTTTTCTATTACCTAGATATATTTCTTTCTGTCCCGGTATGTGATGCATAGCATACTCCTTTTCAGCTTTGTTTGTGCGGCTGCTAGCTTGTGCTTTGCTTCGGTGGTGAGTGCCCATGTTTCTGCGCCGTATGTTATTGCTGGAAGTATACATGACTTGTAGCCAAGCCTCTTCAAGCATGTCCCAATATTACCCTTGAAAATGTCGCGGTGCTTGGCGAATGCTGTCCTTCCTGCCGATATTCTTCTTTGAACCCCCTTGTCTTGGGGTTTGACTCGGGTGCTGTATCGCTGTCACAGGTAAAGGTAGCTTTCAACGTTCTCGGTCTGGGTGTTGTTGACATACATTGGTGTGCGTTTTCCATCATCACCTTTGTATTCGACTTGTTCATCTTCACATTCTTCAGACCCTGATTTTTCACTTGCCGCAACTAAGTCCTGTAGCATTTGTTGTAGGTCGTGAGTTATATTAGCGCATATGACTATGTTGTCAGCGAAGCGAAGATGACAAAGATATTTGCCATCTATCCTCAAGCATCTGGTTTCCCAAGTCAGTCGTCGGAATATATTTTCGAGTGCAGCCGTAAACAGCATGGATGATAAGGTATCCCGATGTCGTAATCCTATCCTGATGTCGATCTTGTTGCTTTCTTTGTATAGATGGACTGTCATCGAGCTGTTAGTGTAGATTTCCTTCAAGAGTTCGATGTACATATCTTCTATTCCCTATTCTTGAACCGAGGTCAGTACTGCTTGAGTTTGCACTGGGTCGAAAGCTTTCTCGTAGTCAACGAATGTCTTGCAGAGTGGAATATTATATTATCAGCACTTCTCCTTCAGTTAGTTTATTTTACGGCGTGGATGTGGTCTGTCGTTGAGTATCTACTTCTGAATCCAACTTGTTCTCGAGGGTGGTTTTTGTCAAGTGTCTTCTCTAGCATTTTTGTTATTACTTTCGTGAGTACTTTATAGATGTTTGATAGGAGACATGTCGGTGTATATTCTTGAGGTTTTTCTTATTTGGGTTTGATGTTGTTTGCCCTCACTATGAGTTCTTTCCATTTCTTGTTTCTGAGAAACCCTACGCCTGCTTGGTCATTGTTTTTCCTGTCGTCTTCTCTCTTTTCATATCCCGATGACAGCCCATACCAACCTGCTTTCCCTAAGTTCTTTTTTGAGTTCTTGTATGTGTATCTCTTAGTAGAGTTCTGGCGTTGTAGGTCGCTATCTTTAGTCTAGTTATCCTCTTTCGGCGGCTCTTTTTTGGCCCAGAGATTCTTAGCACCCTTTGCACATAGACCTAGTTGACCAGAGCCGCCTCTTTGGTCATGGACTGTTCCGGTGCCGCTGGTGACTGGGGGCCATGGCTTTGAAGTGCTTTGCATGCTGGTGTTGTTGGCCTACCTTTCCTCGCTGGCCAGTACGGGTTGGAAGGGGCAGGCGATATAGGGTGAACGAAATGGCCTAAGTTTCGAAACGGTGGGTGTATAAGTACCGAACCCCGGTCCCTCTAGTCGGGAGTGCGGCACTCTATCCATTACCATAACCATAACCCTAACCATAATATTTATTGACCCCAAGTGGGTATAGAATTTATTGAAAGTACATAATCGTTAGTACATTTATGGAAGCATACATACACACATTATATCATGTTCACATAATAATATAAGCCACCGCGCAAAATAATGGCATGGAGGTTGCGCTTATTGGTGAGTCATTTGTGGCTTAACACCCACATTATAGGACATTATAGTTCTATACCAATGATTGTAAAATAAAAGTAATTACTGAATAACGACGCACTGCTGCTGGTCCGTGTGAATTGTCTGAACGTATTCTGTTTGAAATTACCATATTGGGCGCGGCTGTCACGTTTGTAACTAATGTTGTGCGTAAGAAACATGTCCAACCATAGTGTCAGAAAGTTGTTTAAACGGATGTTAGCGAAATTCAGTGAGCAAAATATAGGCGGGTAAACAGAACTGACTGGGCTAATTTATGAAAAGGATATAATAATAATGATAATGATAATGATAATGATAATGATCATGATCATGATCATGATCATGCTCATGCTCATGCTCATGCTCATGCTCATGCTCAAGCTCATGCTCATGCTCATGCTCATGCTCATGCTCATGCTCATGCTCATGCTCATGCTCATGCTCATGCTCATGCTCATGCTCATGCTCATGCTCATGCTCATGCTCATGCTCATGCTCATGCTCATGCTCATGCTCATGCTCATGCTCATGCTCATGCTCATGCTCATGCTCATGCTCATGCTCATGCTCATGCTCATGCTCATGCTCATGCTCATGCTCATGCTCATGCTCATGCTCATGCTCATGCTCATGCTCATGCTCATGCTCATGCTCATGCTCATGCTCATGCTCATGCTCATGCTCATGCTCATGCTCATGCTCATGCTCATGCTCATGCTCATGCTCATGCTCATGCTCATGCTCATGCTCATGCTCATGCTCATGCTCATGCTCATGCTCATGCTCATGCTCATGCTCATGCTCATGCTCATGCTCATAATCACAATCACAATCACAATCACAATCACAATCACAATCACAATCACAATCACAATCACAATAATCATAATCATAATAATCATAATAATCATAATAATCATAATAATCATAATAATCATAATAATCATAATAATCATAATAATCATAATAATCATAATAATCATAATAATCATAATAATCATAATAATCATAATAATCATAATAATCATAATAATCATAATAATCATAATAATCATAATAATCATAATAATCATAATAATCATAATAATCATAATAATCATAATAATCATAATAATCATAATAATCATAATAATCATAATAATCATAATAATCATAATAATGTGTAGTCTACAAGGGAATTATGTTGGCTATCAGAGATAGACATAGATTAAGCAAGGAAAAAGTACTGTATACACAACACACATAACATATAGAATCACTGGTGTCAGACTCGGCTAACTTCTATACATTGCACATGTGATATGGGGCATCTACCACTGGTAGGACGGTCGACTACCTTACTTGGCTTGGGAGGACGGATACATTGTCCATATCTGGTCACTTACTCGTCGGTGGCGGAATCGTAGTCGGGTAAGCAAAACGCGAGATGTAGCAGTTCATCCTCATGGTCCTAATCCGTTCCTCTGCTGCTCAAAAGTAATACTCCGATAAGTACATTATTTTTATTCAAACTTTATCGACGGTGAATACAAATATATGACGATGCCGATGCCGATGCCGATGCCGATGCCGATGCCGATGCCGATGACGATGACGATGACGATGACGATGACGATGACGATGACGATGACGATGACGATGACGATGACGATGACGATGACGATGACGATGACGATGACGATGACGATGACGATGACGATGACGATGACGATGACGATGACGATGACGATGACGATGACGATGACGATGACGATGACGATGACGATGACGATGACGATCGCGATCGCGATCGCGATCGCGATCGCGATGACGATCACGATGACGATCACGATCACGATCACGATCACGATCACGATCACGATCACGATCACGATCACGATCACGATCACGATCACGATCACGATCACGATCACGATCACGATCACGATCACGATCACGATCACGATCACGATCACGATCACGATCACGATCACGATGACGATGACGATGACGATGACGATGACAATGACAATGACAATGACAATGACAATGACGACAATGGTTGTGGATATGCTACTGATGCTGCTGAATATATATATAATGCATATACACCCTTGCCTATATACACAATATACACTATATATATATATATATATATATATATATATATATATATATATATATTAAAATTAATGTATATATATACATCTATATAGCTACATATATAATAATATATATATATATTATTACATATGTAGCTATATAGATGTATATATATATACATTAATTTTAATGCATATACACCCTTGCCTATTTACACAATATACACTATATATATATATATATATATATATATATATATATATATATATATATATATATATACATATACACATATACTATTCAAAATTTGCTATGGATCATACCATGTTTGTAACGGAACAATCTTGACATGGCAGCCATCCAGAGACTCATTGGAAGCAAGAGACGCCTTTGCCAGGCTGTGATTGCATCACACACAAGCTACGGACAGTTGTTGCTGCCGGTAATTGAACTGTTTGGGACATTTTCATGACTTGGAATAACATTCTGAAACCTCCATTTTTGAAGGACTGCTTTTTTTATACTTATTACTCACATTTAGTATACAACAATGACATTAAGAAAATAAACATGACCTCGAATACAACCCATTTTTAGGTTTTGTGTGATTCCCATGCCGAAAAATATAATACCACCCTAAATAGTGATCCCTAGCAAATTATTGTATGTCCTAATCTAACTCCAGCGGTGTCCCCTAATCTAACTCCAGCGGTGTCCTGTCCTGTCACACCGTCGAGTGTTGTTAGACTGTTTTACTCACCCCGTGTCCGCCTTAAACAGCGCCGAATGTAGACGTTCGCACAAGGAAACACGAAGTACATGAGTCTCCACATATGCTCATCGTACTCCTGTAGCCTCTGTCGGCTGGCGATGACAAATTCTTCGCTTTCCCATTCATCCCACCAATTTCCCCAGAAGAAAGCTTGAACAGCTTGCTCCTAAAAACGGTACCGCAAAATGTTATCATTATCACAACAACACCACCAACAGCACCAACACCAACAACAACAACGACAATATCAATAATACTGATAATACCACCAATATGGGATGCGCATGTGTGAAAGGTACAAACACGGTCAAATTTGGATGGATTTGGGCGGGCGGGCGGGCGGGCGGGCGGGCGGGCGGGCGGGCGGGCGGGCGGGCGGGCGGGCGGGCGGGCGGGCGGGCGGGCGGGCGGGCGGGCGGGCAGGCAGGCAGGCAGGCAGGCAGACAGACAGACAGACAGGCAGGCAATATGTTTTATTTTATTTTAATACTTTCTCATGGGGGTCAGGGTGGCTCCCATTAAAGCAAAACTGCCGCTCTCGTGATATATCTAATTCAGATTAAAATAATAAGCTTTTTAACTTGACATCATGAGTAATAGTAGATGACTGGTTATTTTTACAAGGAGGTACACACATAAAACACGTATATGTCTAATTGTTATTCACACATTTTGACAAATATAACAATTCCGTAATGTACACAGAGGTAGGTAAGCACTCAACTAATTATGCTTAACATACTATTTATTAAATTAGGTGCATTAATGATAATATGCGGCAAGGTGTTCCTGAGACTGTGATATGCAAATTTGTGTTGTACCCTGATTGTGTGTATATCATATTGCCTACGTGTGTTGACATTCTGAATGTTGTTGTTTTGATGAAGGGGTAAATTTTGCAGGTAAACGGGAAGCTTAATATGCCAACAATTATAATATAGCTTTAGGTCATGTCATTTCAATAACTGTTCTATGTTTACTAAGTGAATTCTTTTAAACATTGGTTAAGTTTGACTGAGCACTTGCGTAGACGCACTTATTACACGTGCCTTTTGTTCCTGCACGTTGACTTTCATTTAATGCTGTCGAACGAGTTTACAGTTGATGTTTTTTTTATTATTTATTTATTTATTATTACCTTTTTATCCATCATCATGCTGTCGGTCGCGAAGCGACAAAGACTGCTTCCATCACTTGACTGTTGCTCTCCATTTATCTCCTTGCTGTGAGAGTGATGTCCAGGAGTCGATCTTTATGTCTCTCAGCTTCAGGTTTCTCTTGATGGTATCCTTGAACCGGAGACGAGGGCGCCCTCTCTTTTTCTGACCAGAAGACAGTTGGGAGTAGAGAATCTGCTTTGGTAGCCTGTCTGGTGACATCCTCATGAGGTGTCCAGTCCACCGGAGATTCTTTCTGATCAGAAGATCTTCCATAGATGGCAGCCCTGTCCGTTCGAGTATTTCCTTGTTTGTCACTTTGTCCATCCAGGTTATCCTCGTGATCGATCGCAGATGTCGCATCATGAAGGCATGCAGCTTTTTCACCTGTCGTCTGTACACTGTCCAGGCCTCGGCTCCGTATAGGAGGATAGACAGCACGATTGCACGGTATATCTTGCCTTTAACCCGCATGGACACGTGGTGGTTGTTCCAGAGTCTCTGGCGTAGTCGGCCGAAAGATGCACTAGCTTTGGCCATCCTCCTCTGTATTTCATCGTCAATGCATCCATCACTTGATATAGTGCTTCCGAGGTAGGTGAATTCCAGATCAGAGTTCAACTTGTTTCCATCAACCATGATATCCTCCTCTCGGGTTCTTGTATAGTTGGGTTGGTACTGCAGGTCTTCTTGATGTTAATCTTCAGGCCAAACTTCTTTGACGCATTGGAGCAAGCATCCACTATATTCTGCATCTCTTCAGCAGAGTGTGCAACCAGTGCACTGACATCTGCGAATAGCAGCTCTCTCATCAGTATCCGAGTAGTCTTGGTCTTCGCTCTGGAGTGTGCGACGTTGAATAGGTCAGCGCTCTGTCTGGACTGTATGTAGACGCCATCCCCCATGTCTCGGAAAGCGTCATCGAGCATTGCTGATAGGAAGATGGAGAACAGCGTGGGGGCCAGTACACATCCTTGCTTGATCCCATTTGTGACACTGAACGATTCCGAGACTTCCCCTCCAACACTAACATTCGCCATCATTCCGGTATGTAGTGCCTCGATCATTGTTGTGAACTTCTCTGGGCATCCATACTTCCTCAGTAGCTGCCATAGCCCGGTCCTCCCAACTGTATCGAACGCCTTACTGAAGTCGACAAATACCATGCACAGTGGTCGGTCCTGCTCAATGCACTTTTCTTGTAGTTATCGGAGACAAAATATCATATCCACGGTGCTCCGGTTACCTCTGAAGCCACATTGTGTCTGTGGAACTACCTCTGGTGTTATGTGGGTAGATAGTATGTTGAGTAGGATCCTGGCGAAGATCTTGCCTGCTATGGAAAGAAGAGAGATTCCTCTATAGTTCCCACAGTCTGTTCGATCACCTTTCTTGTAGATGGTTACAATGCTGGCATCCTTCCATGCTTGTGGTACAGAACCCACCTCCCAGGCATTGGTGATTTAGTTTGTGCAGTCTGCTGAACAGATTGTCTCCTCCGTTCTTCCATACTTCTGCAGGAATTCCATCTCCTCCAGGTGCTTTGGCATCTTTCAGGCCGGCGATTTGCTTTAGCTTCTATCTCATCCATAGTTGGAATCTCATCTAGGCTTGTCTTGATAATGCGCTGCGGGATGTTGTCCAAAGCTTCGTGATCTATGTATCCAGGGACGTTGAGTAGCTTCTGGAAGTGTTCACTCCATCTTGCCACAACTCTCATGCTGTCAGAGAAGGTCTCCATTCCATCTGCTGATTATCCAAAAGGTAAGAATAAATAAAATAAAAAAATATTTGTGTTGCCTTAAATGGATAGTTCTTTTAAATGATTTTTATCACAACTTGATTTCTTAATGCTAATTTAATTTGACATTTGATGACACGTTTTTGTAATGTTGAATTCCCTTAGTGCTATTTTTATGTTTTGTAACAACGCCTTCGAACAAGGGTATTCGGAATTTGCTACGCTTTTTAAAATGCTTTTATTATTATTACGTTACATTACACTACGTTACGTTACGTTACGTTACGTTACGTTACGTTACGTTACGTTACGTTACGTTACGTTACGTTACGTTACGTTACGTTACGTTACGTTACGTTACGTTACGTTACGTTACGTTACGTTACGTTACCCTACGTTACGTTACGTTACCCTACGTTACGTTACGTTACGTTACGTTACGTTACCCTACGTTACGTTACGTTACGTTACGTTACGTTACGTTACGTTACGTTACGTTACGTTACGTTACGTTACGTTACGTTACGTTACGTTACGTTACGTTACGTTACGTTACGTTACGTTACGTTACGTTACGTTACGTTACGTTACGTTACGTTACGTTACGTTACGTTACGTTACGTTACGTTACGTTACGTTACGTTACGTTACGTTACGTTACGTTACGTTACGTT
>OZ024862.1:32286190-32331190 GCA_964017155.1 Oasisia sp. SBJ-2009 | reverse complement strand
ATTTCACAGCTAGGGAGACTTGCTATAGTACATAAATCAGCACATAACTGAAACTGTTCCAGGCAAAATACAACTATATCCCTAATATTGTGAGAATAACCACGACAACCACGAACACTGACCTCCTACATGGCTTAGGAGCCGAAATGCGACATATATTGTTAAAACATTTGCCCTTTCTAGATAACTTCATACAATCTGGGCCTATCTATATATAGGAAGATGACATGTCTAACACGTGGCAGATAACGAACGTAGTCACAGTAATTTAGTTTCCCTTTGACAAAAATAGGTAAACGCTTCGTATGTTATACAGAATATCTCCCTGCCGAGAATAACATATCCCGCTCTGCATCGCGTACGTCGAGTACGAATAAGCATTCCACCCAGTGCAAACTGAAGCAAGCAAGCAAGCTTCCAGAACAGGCGATAGAAGTTGTACACATAGAACTCCTGCAAGACATCTACGCCAACAGCTGAAAGACAATCAACCTGCACAAAGAAAGCAACACGTTCATCATCAACCATATCGCCCAAGGTATTTAAGGCAACACTCGAAAGTGTATTGCGACGTCTAAATTGGGAATCCAAAGGCATGAGGTTACAGGGTGAATATCTCATTCATCTTCGCCACGCAGACAAAATATTCATAGGCGCTAATACATCACATGAACATACACAACAAATGCTACCAGAACTTCCTTATGAAACTGAAAATCAGTGTCTGAAATTGAACAATTTGAAGGAGAAGGAGATGATGGAAAACCACACATCAATATATGTCAACACCACTCAGATAGAGAACATTGAAAGCTACGTCTACCTTGAACAGATCGAAGCATCAGAGATAAAACCCAAAAGAAGGAGATTCAAAGTGTTATAACGGCCCAATGGACAGCATTCGTCAACCACCACGACGTGTAAAAGGGTAACATTGGAACATGCTTTAAAAGACAAATCAACAACTTATACGTAATTCCAGCAATGGCATACGGCGCGGAAACACGAGCACTCACCAGACGAGCAAAGAACAATCTAACAGACGTACAACTAAAGATAGAAAGACAGGGGTCTTGGTAAAAGAAAAGACAAAGAAAGGTCTCATACGTGATTGTACAAGTCAGAAGATGGAAGTGGACATGGGCAGGCCACATCAGCTGAATACGAGATAACCAATGGCACCTGGAAACCCTACGAAGGGAATCGATCTAGTAGAAGACCGGCGAGACCATAGAGAGACGAAGTAGATGACTAATGGAAGCATACACTCTGGCAGAGGATAGAACAAGATAATAGGCATATGTGGAAGCAGCATGCCCAACCACGGGACACTACGGCTGCACAATGAATTAGTATTACAAAATAATGAGTCTTTACGATGTTTTGAAGCTCACAGTCGACTCTACATGCAATAGCACACGTCGCTGTGGCAGTGGGTTGCCTCCGTGCGGGCTATAGCAAACGGGATCGTTATATGGACTTCAAACTATCCCAAGACGTAATGTTTTTTCGAAATATACCTGGGATGACGTAGAGCGGTGGAACTGACACATTGCTGTCCAACAGGGTTGTAAAACTACAGCTATAACGGCGATAATTGCTACTGTTTGTTGTCCGGGGGAAAATGCAGCTCTGCAGCCAAGATAGTAAGAACAATAACGGTGAAGAAGGTTTTGAAATATAATTGTATAAGTGACGAAAAGCATATCATTTTACGAATTTCAAGCCACGAGTCCGGATACGAAACAAAGTGTTTTAACCAATGACGGTTACAGCATAAGTGTCATTGCTACTTCATTGCACGAATTAGATTAGCCGACATGGGGTAATCCTGATGTAGGTTCTATTTGTTGTAATGTTTAATGTACATTATAGAGGTGTTATTGTATAAGTTATTGTATAAGTAACGCACTCGTGTATACAATTTACACAACAATAAAGTTGTAAAGGTGACATTTCGGTTGTTCTCGGATTCGATAAAAATATCAAATCGGGTCTTGGTAGCTTCAGTCTATAACATAAATAGGTACGTGCCTACACTGAATGTTGCTTAATCCGCCATTTGCCCTAGTCGTATTATCTATGCGACATTCACATGACTGCTTGGTCATTACTCACCCAGTAAGCCTCCTTCGAGAAGGGGGCATAGGAGTTCGTCCAATTCCAGTGACCAGCCTTCATGGCCGCATCATAGAGTCCCTTGAGTCGGTCGTCAAACCCAGGGATGTCTTGGAGGGCCAGCTGGTAGACTCCCTGTGCGATCACCTGTAACTCAGGGTTGACGTCACACGTATACATTGTACAGTGATCTTGCGTACCTGAAAGCTGTCAACGTTGTGTCATGGAAGTAATGACCTCAGTATTACGGCAGTGGGTATTTGCGTTTTGAAACAAATATAGCATACGCATGTCTAATCGGACATCTTCTCGATGTGTCTAGGACGCATTCAGCGGCGCTGCAATTACACCACGAAGACTATTTGTACCGAGTTATCCATCGCTGTCTATGATCAGGTGAATGGGCGAGACGGGGTCGAGGTGGTAGACACCGATGTAGAGCGCAGAGGCGCAGTAAGGAAAACGTCCGAATTTCAATCGAGAGTACACGGATTTGTATTGTGTAGTTAATTTTAGGTAAGTTCGTTTCATCTACGTGGATCTCATTCAATAAGCTGAAAAGCTGAGTATCTAAATATAGACTCTGGTGTATATGTTGGGTAAAGATATACTCGAACATTAATAGCAGCATAGCTGAATTCTTTCCACTCGGGTCGAGGTGATGAAGCGTCCACGGAGAAAGGTATAAAGCGTGTTTGGCAGTCTTAAAGACTGGATATTGTGCTACATAAGCATCCACAATTACCATTTCTATGTAAGATTTGAGTGCACAAGATACAGGTTAAAAAGTAGTTAATATCAATTATATTTCCATTGCACTAAACACTGCGCAGCCGCGTATTGTCCTAGTTAAACAAAAAGTACTTGTATCCGAATTTCTGCCTGATCAATTGTACCTGCCAGAATATGTAGCCTCCATGCAATCGAGACTGTTTTTTTCTTCTAAATGTTTAGTTTTTATATATTGTTATGTTTTGTTGTTGTTGTTACAATAGATTTGATTTGATTGGTACATTTCGCTAATTGTTGGACTATCTGGATAATGCAATACCAGCAAATCCTTCCAGAACATTACATTTCACAAACTTGTAAGTAAACAAATTAACGTCGCAAGTGTTATCTGGTAGATCTGAATACAATGATTTAAGGATGCGACTGAACGCTGAAAAATGCAACTTGACCTCGGGGTGTGGGTGGAGATGCTGCTATATTTTGCCACAATTAGCGTATAACAGTACATACGTTGTAATAACTCAGCGACCAAAGTACCAGCTCACCTTTAGCATTACGTCTTCGGTGGTCGAATCATTTTTATAGCACAATAGATTATTCACTCGCGCAGACGCCACCGGCGCCATACGAATAGGACCGAGACCGTGCGCCCATTTGTTGTAGTAACTTTTGTGTGGCAGGAATCGTTGCAACGGGGTAGAGGTCAGTGGGTCGTCGCCCGCAATGACGGCCACGTGACCGTACCTACGGTAGAATGACTGGCGCGTATCGACCCTGTCAGCGAGCATGATACGGAGTATGTAGCAGGCTCGCATCAAAGCCTCATCTGGCACCCACCGGTTTCCTACAAGCAGCGATAATAATAATGATACAATATATATATATATATATATATATATGTGTGTGTGTGTGTGTGTGTGTGTGTGTGTGTGTGTGTGTGTGTGTGTGTGTGTGTGTGTGTGTGTGTGTGTGTGTGTGTGTGTGTGTGTGTGTGTGTGTGTGTGTGTGTGTGTGTGTGTGTGTGTGTGTGTGTGTGTGTGTGTGTGTGTGTTTATTAATCTCACGTATTATAAATATTGTATATTATATATATATATATATATATATATATATATATATATATATATATGCTATGCTATGCTATGCTATGCTATGCTATGCTATGCTATGCTATGCTATGCTATGCTATGCTATGCTATGCTATGCTATGCTATGCTATGCTATGCTATGCTATGCTATGCTATGCTATGCTATGCTATGCTATGCTATGCTATGCTATGCTATGCTATGCTATGCTATGCTATGCTATGCTATGCTATGCTATGCTATGCTATGCTATGCTATACTATAACATCATATAATTCGATGGCCAAGGGTGTTGTTATTTCTATTAATCGATTTTTAAGCACATTTAGGCTGTACCTAACTTGACATGCCTTCTGACCTTCATACTATTTATTATACTCCACGCCAAAAATAATGTTTTAATATGTTTGCGCTCTCTGCACACTTGTAAAGAGTCCCGCTGTGTACATTACCCACCGATATGGTCGAAATATTGCTGCATAGCATAAAGGACACATACACCTAATAGAGTTTATACAAAGTAACAATTTCCACATATACTCAATTTTTTAACGTCAGCGGTTTACTCAGAATGTGACTTTAAAGTATATAATTCTAAAGAATCCACGATGGTCTAGACGCCGCCATAGGTGAAGGGTTAACTTGGCTTGGCCATTCAGCGCGCGGCATTCTATGTCTCTGCTGAAGCCGGTCAGCTTCCTGCGACGTTGTTAAGGGTCAACAACTTCTTCGACAGTTCGTTCAGTTGGCGTAACATCTAGCAGCTGCTTATAGACGTATATCTAAATCTGTGGTTAAATTTATGGTAAACTTTAGTAATTATGCCTTACTGTTCGGCATACGGCTGCAATAATAGTTGAAACAACGGGTAGTATTGAAGCAATGGATGATTTGGTGATTTGTGGGCGTACTGTTTGGAGTCCAAGTACAGTTCACTTTGCTCGGTCCATTTTTAGGAGAAATGCTTTGAAGTAGACATGTATCATCAGTTGATGGGATGATTTCAGCGATAACAATAATAGACAACTTTATATTTTCCGTCATCAGCATGTTACGCGCGTTGCCGAGTTGCAACCATTTCATGACAACAGCCAAACCCCATGCAGGGAATCTACGCGGAGAGCGCCTCACCGTCGTGACGTCAGTCTTTGTCTAAGATGGGGTAGCTCACAGTATTTAGATGGCTTGGTGTTAATAAATATTTTTCTGGTAAACCGGAATTGAGTATATGTGGAAATTGTTACTTTATATTAACTCTATTAGGTGTATGCCACGAAACAGTTAACTTTTTTTGTCATTTAATATTTATCAGATGTACCGGAAATGTCCAACAGCCATGGATTAATTTTCGGAACACGTTAATGAAACGCATTTTGAAAATTCTCCTAACAATTTCTGTCAGATTTTTGAAATAAATGCAATAAATTCAATTTTCCTTAAGAGCATACATGCAAAATCATACTGATGCATCAATCGACCACCGTCTCGACTGCTCAGAAGTAAAGCAACAATAACAACCATACATTATTATAACAATCACGGTCGATCAGTGAGGGAAGGGGGACGCGTCCCCCCACTTTTCAGCGTGGGGGACAGCATAGGAATTGTCCCCCACTTTTCAGTTCAGAAAATTTGCGGGGTATGTAGTCTGACTCACCACTCCTCTCTCTTAAAAGCCGCTACATATGACTAGTAGCTAGAAAATAAACTCGCGATATAAAATTCCGACCACCCATTAGAAAATCAACTAGATGAAATTAATTGTTTGGCTAGGCCCGGCCACAGCGCGCATCTTTATCTTACTTTAGTAAATAATCATCATGCCGGTGTAGCGCTTACATGTTTCCGGCGTTATAAACGATCCGATTGATATTTCTGCCCATGCCTAATAAATGGAAAATCATCCATGTGCAGCGAAGGGACAATACATTTATGGTGTAAATACTACGGGTTGTTCGTTAGGATATACACAACCTCTCTGCATAGTTATTTGTCGCAAATTAACACGAAGCAAACAAGTTTTGAGGCATGGTTTGATGGCAAGCGTAAATCACGTGACTATAGTGCGCCATAATCCGTGACAGTGATTTAAACAAACGTACGATGGTATTTTATTGAAGACGTTTTAAGCAACTCTTCACAGTAATCGTCACAGGAGAGTTAACGAACAGCCCGTGGCATTATACCAAAAATGCTTTGTCATTTCGCTGCACATTGGTAATTTTACATTTATCGCGTATGCGCAAAAACGTCAATCGGAATGTTTATAACGATCGGAAAAAATGTAAGCGCGACACCGGGCTGAGCCGCTACCGGGCTCTATCAGTTTGCATCCTTGTAATGGTATTATTAGTAGGTTCTAGCCATCAAGCACATTATCAATTATGAAATTTGTGTTTCACCCCTCGCGTGCTTGATGCGCATCGCCTACGATAGAAGCAGCAGATTCCTGCACTTTGTGTAACGTTTTCCCATTTGAGTGATGACAAATTTCTTTGCCAAAATATAGGATTGGGACGTTCTACACAGCATGGGCGTCGATCGGTGGGGGACGAGGGAACACGTCCCCCCACTTTTCAGTCTAAGGGGGACAGCATAGGAAATGTCCCCCCACTTTTCCAGTTCATAAAAACAAATGTTCAGGTATGTACCGGGTCTGATCACTCCCCTGTCTTAAAAACCCTACAACGGTCTAGTGGTAAAATTAATATACGAGTTTAAATATAAACTTCCGACTACCCAGTGGAAAATTACTAGATAAATTACTTGGTTGGCCGCAACTTGATCTTAGTCCAGTAAATATTCATCATGGCGGGCTCTGTCATTTTGAACCCTTGTGTTGATATATTAATAGTCACTAGCCATCAAGCACATAATAGATTATACATTTTTGTTTGCCCAGTCACCTTGGTCGCTCTGGTGGATACTTATATCGCCTACGGAAGAACCAGCCACCCCTGTAACCTCTGCATGTTGTCACCACGGACTTATATGCACATAAGTCCGTGTTGTCACCCGTGTTGTGAATCAGGCAAGCAGTTGTGGGTCCAAAGTCTACCCTCAAAATGTTCACGGATTGGGGCGAGCCATGGCCCCTCTTCAAATATATGTAGCCAACATAACTAATTTAAATAGCATAACATAAAGGCCTTTGTCTATTGTAGAATTAACGCCAGACCAACAATGAATTATGTTTTATATTTACTAAAAATAGTTATATGTATTTCAGGTCATATATATATATATATATATATATATATATATATATATATATATATATATATATATATATATATATATATATATATATATATATATTATACATACATAAAAAATACCTACATATATGTATATATATAAAATTGTCCCCCGTTCCCCCACGTTTAAAACCGGATCGACGCTGATAACAATATTAACAATAACGACACGAGTTCAATTTTCATTGCTATAAATCATTATACTGTGTTGTACACCTGCACGTGATACTGTACCCACCTAGTACGGGTATGTTGTAGGCATGGGTATACTTCTGGTAAAAGGGGTGAATGCCTTTAGGAGGAAACCGCCACACAGCTCGTAGCCAGGTTGGTACACTTGTTACGCGGCCACAATCATTATCCTTGCCGGCCCACCCGTAGCGGAACCCAAACCTGTCGATATATATCGTCTCTCCACCTGCGGCGATACAATGACATCATATGTTCGATCGGCGCCAGACAACACGACGCTATGACACGATGATATAGTGCTTTGATAAGGCGACATGACATGTGTGACTGCGACAACAGGTGACATTATATAGCTTACTGCGACAACTCAGTCACACGACATGTATGAAGTAGGTATGTGACCTAGACAAGGTGTGTGTCACTGCGAACACATGGGGTATGCACGACAGTCACGACATGGTATGTGCTACTGTGACGACTCAGTGTCACGGTACGCATGACAGCTTCGTCATGATGACAAGCAAACTAAGACTGAAATATGAGTGGTCACATGTCATCAGTATGGCGATATAGTCACAGGTCACACGTGATCATCACGTTGACAATACCGTGACATTGTATCAATGAGAATCGTTATTAGTAGATGCATTGCTAAATATTAACGCTTAGAATAAGTAACGGTTAGAATCTACGACATTCTGTGTTGTTCGTGTCAATATCAGAACATTGTCTCGCCACCATTAACAATTTGAAAATTACTAATTTCAGTTAGTCCTTTTTGACAATTGAACTTCCTGAGACGTGGCACCACGAAGCAATGTTGATATTTATAACAGGTTATCCAATTATGAATAATTACAGGCAATTTTAAAAGGGTGGTGGCTTGGCCGTTTACGTAAAAGAGTCGATTTACTACAACTATAGGGAAGATTCAGACAAACGTTTGCACATTTTGATTGTGGTTTCATTTAGTTATATTAGGATTTATTTAATTCTAATAGGAATATCGCAGTAGTTGTTATATACAGACCGCCAGATGAGGACATCGACGTGTTTACCAGTCTTGTATGTACTCTTAAACACTATTCAAAGATATAAATGTTTATGTTACCTAATAATATTTATTTTCAATATCAATTTAATCAATGTGGACAAACATATGCTTATCTATGAATGTCTTGAATGTATGTATATCATCTGATATATTCATCTAATTACTAAGCCAACTAGAATAATGATATAATAATGATACGATTTACTAATAATATAATTAGTGCTTGCACATAATCCTGTCCTGGCCTACTGTATTTAGATTTGTTGCATAACACATGTAAACCCAAAATATATAACTAAAAGACATTGTGATGACTAACACACAGCAACATTTGCGATAATTAGTCTCGTCAGTGCTGACTGGTATGTCGTTACATTGGAACTTGATGATCCAATATATATATATATATATATATATATATATATATATATATATATATATATATATATATATATATATATATATATATATATATATATATATATATATATATTGGGTTTACATGTGTTATGCAACGAATGTTATCTATGTAGAAAACAGGATGATGATCTGATATATCTGAATATAGGGAATCCACATAACTAGTAAACCAGGTGGCGCCGATACGAAACTCGGGCCTCGATTATGGCACATACCCAAATTGCGTGTCAGCCCTGTAGGTTCCCCATTATAGCATATAATGCTCTTTATTCAGAGTTTACTAATAAATATTACTCTAACTGCTTTCTGAAAGTAAGGATTAAATAAAAAATACAGTAATACGAAACCATGACCTTCAGTCGTTACGAAGATGTCAATACAGTTGTAAGGTTGCTACAAATAAAAAACAGAACTAACGAAATTAACTATAATATAAATCGCAATAAGCGAAGAACAACAGAAAAAAGTATTATCAACACTTATAAAAACAAAAGTAGTCCAATTATTTAATATTTAATTATGGTAACTCATCATACACAAATAAAAAGGCTCCCCAATCTCTGAAGACGACTATTAATAATCAGGTAATAACATATAAAAAAGGAAATGCCAAACACTTTTAGCCCAACTAACATTGATCCGTCAATGTATACTGACCATTGAAACTTACATATGTTATTCTTATCACTTGTTGAAACGGATGAAGTGTCAGCCATTATTAATGGTATACAAATACTAAGTCCTGTTTGGGATTTAATAACTTCGCCTATTGTTAAATTAACATATCATGCTTTCCTAACACCATTAACACATGTGTCGGTAGATAAATTTATTTTTCAGATGATATGAACATTGCAAAGCTAATTCAATATACAAGGGAGGTGACAAGACAACAGTATGCAATTTCCGTCCAGTATCGATTATGTCAGTCTTCTCTAAAGTGCTTGATAGAATACAGTACAACAGATTAACAAATTGTATTAATTAACATAACATCTGATATGACAAAGAATTTGGATTTAGGAACAACATTCTGCAAGTATTGCTCTTGTGCAACGAGTTGGCAAAATTGCTACAGTTATAGGCAATAGTGACTGTGTACTCGTAGTGTTTCTTGACTTCAGTAAGGCCTTTGATAAGGTTAATCACCGAATAGTACTTACGAAACCTTAAACTTGAACGTTATTGTATTAGAGGACAAACGCTTGCCTACCTTGAAAGCTATTTATCTAGTAGACGGCGGTATATTTTATTTGACGGAATGAAATAACTCAGACTTCCACGTATCAAACATTCTGTCCCTATTGTATTTGCAGACTTTTGTTAGTGCCATAAATCTTAGCGAGCTAGAAACGATCATAAATCAGGAAACCTCAAAACTAGTAATGTATGTGCCTATCAATGTATGTTGGAGCGGAGCGGGGGGAGGAGGTCAAATGTCAAGGCCAATGGTTACATGACAGGGTCAAGGTCAAGTGTCAAGTGGCGCCCCTGGCGGATAGTTTATGAACTGGTGGCGCCCCTTGTGGACAGATCGCGAACTAGTACTGCCCAAATGTGTGCGTCTTATTTTTTTAATTGTGTCAAATGGGGTCATGTGTCACGTAGCGCCCCCTAACGGACAGGTGACGAACTACAAACTAGGTCAAAGAACAAGTGGAGCCATCTGACGGATATGTCTTCAGCCGATACCCCATAAATATGAGTGTCTTATTTTTAAAATTACTTTTAAAAATAGTCAAGAGGTCAAGAGGCGATCCTGGCAAGTGCGGCGAGAACACTGATGTCCGTGCTGTGTGTTGGCGTACTACCACGACCGCGTTGTTTTCCGCGAAAATTGTTTCTACAAAATAATGTTCAGCACACCTACGTGTCCCTACCGACCACACGTTTGTGATTGGATGGTAATTTTCGGCACACTCTTTTGTGATTGGTTGTGTTTCGGCACACTTATTTGTGATTGGTTGATTTTCGGCACGCTCACGTGACCCAAGTGACCACCTGTGAACGTATATAAGACGGCCGTTTTTCAACGTTGTCATTATTCACTTGTATTCGTACATGCAAAACGGATTATCGACAATGCTGAGAGCAGGTTGGAGTTACGCGAGTGCCACCAGGGGCCTCGGTCCCGCACAGCGTGGAACAACTGCGGGGTTGACACCCATCCCGGCTTATGGAGAGGCATTTCCCCCGTTGGGACCACCACCACCAACACCAGCCCCGGTGGCGACAGCGTCGGATAAAGACCCGAAAGCGGCTCATGTAATAAGTCTTTGTCAATGGCATATTTCCTGTTTCGATTTTTCTTGTTAACTATTTAGGAAAACGCGAATACGTATATTATTGTATTATTGTAGTATATTATTCGTTCGTTCTTGTAATCGGAAATCCTCGCTGTCCCACCTCCACCACCATCGCGGGGACAATTCAGTTGCCCGTACTGTGGGACGGGGTTTACCAGGCGGGACAATTTAATAAGACACACCCGCCGCGGTCGTTGCACTCGCAAGAGAACGGCAGAGGACGACGCTTTGAACGTCATCGTGGTGAGTTAAACGTAGTAGTAATATACTGTGCTATGTTTCCGTTTTCGTAAAAATTGCCGCTTCCTACCACATACAAAACATAATTTCTTTTGACTTTGAGTGTTATTTTGATAATTCCGATTTGCCGCCAAATAGTCCAAAGGTCGACTGGTTGGCTCGGCACGAGATCCTTAGTGTTAGTATGTGTTCCAATGTACCCGAACTTAGTTTACCGTATTGCTTTATTAACGAGGGTGACCCGAGCCTACTGGTCGACCATTTTATGGCTTATCTAAATAAAATAAGAGATGCCGTCTACTCCATTTTGAAAAAAGTTTACAAAGATGTTTTTGACAGTTTGGAAGAGACTTTAGAGACGGTCAAGGCTAACGAATGGTGAATCATGCTGTGACGTAATTAATAATGATGACGATGATGACGTCGATATTTCAATCGTAACATCTAAAGATATTTACAAATTAATTGTTTCGTTTAAAGAATTTCTTAAAGCACTACCAGTGATTGTATTTCATTCCAGAAGGTACGATTTAAATCTGATTAAAAAATACATCGCTCCATAACTCATGACAGTCCACGTAGACGACAACGACGACGACGAGAATGACAAAACGGACGGTGACAGACATGTTAAAAATGCTATGTTCGTTGTCATACGCAACATTAATTTCATGTGTCTGAAAACGAATACTTTAAAAATGTTGGACATCATTAATGTTTTGGCTCGCGGTTTTTGTTAAGACTAATTTCTAAAATCCTAAGGTTTCTTTCCCTGCGAATGGGTGACTTCGTTAAGAAAACTCGACTGTGAATCCCTACCGCCTAACGAAGCTTTTCACAGCGAGTTGAAAAACGAAGATATTTCCGATCAAAAGTACGCTGATGCGAACAAATTTGGCGCGATCACAACATGATAACGTTTCGTGATTTTCTAATCTGGTATAACAATAGAGAGGTCGTTCCGTTTTTGGAAGCCATAGAAAAAAATTCCAGTTTTACAAATTGCGCCACTTAGATATGTTTAAAGGCAAAAAAAGGTTAACTGTTTCGTGGCATACACCTAATAGAGTTAATACAAAGTAACAATTTCCACATATACTCAATTTTTTAACGTCAGCGGTTTACTCAGAATGTGACTTTAAAGTCTAAAATTCTAACGAAATCCACGATGGTCTTGACGCCGCCATTAAATGAAGGGTTAAATTGACTTGGCCATTCAGCGCGCGGCATTCTATGTCTGACCCTTAACCTGCGACGTTGTTAAGTGTCAACAACTTCGAGTCTTCGACAGTTCGTTCAGTTGGCGTGACATCTTGCAGCTGCTTATAGACGTGTATTTAAATATGTGGTTAAATCTATGGTAAACTTTAGTAATTATGCCTTACTGTTTGGCATACGGTTGCAATAATAGTTGAAACAACCGGTAGTATTGAAGAAATTGATTCACATTTGCGGGCGTACTGTTTGTAATCCCTCCAGTCCAAGTACAGTTCACTTTGCTCGGTCCATTTTTAGGAGAAATGCTTTGAAGTAGACATGTAGTCATGTATCATCAGTTGATGGGATGATTTCAGTGATAACAATAATAGACAACTTTATATTTACCGTCATCAGCATGTTACGCGCGTTGCCGAGTTGCAGCCATTTCATGACAACAGCCAAACCCCATGCAGTGAATCTGCGTGGAGAGCGCCTCGATCACCGTCGTGACGTCATTCTTCGTCTAAGATGGAGTAGCGCGTAGTATTTGGATGGCTGGGTGTTTAAAAATATTTTTCTGGTAAACCGCTGGCGTAAAAAAATTGAGTATATGTGGAAATTGTTACTTTATATTAACTCTATTAGGTGTATGCCACGAAACAGTTAACTTTGTTTTGCCTTTAAAGACGGGATTAGTGAACCGGGACTGACCATGCAATTTTGTTTTCGACGCTTTACCGCGCGACATATATTTTACTCTGTTTCACCAACAACACTCCCATTTACACGTTCTTATTAGAAGCGGAATAACCGGTGGCCCTTCTTTAATATGTCATCGTCATCACGAAATGAACGAACCCGCATTAGGCAATCTTTACTCGGCTGTTCAATAGTGGGTTATGACGCTATTGCTCTATATCTTTGGGCTATCTCTCAACTAATGCCCGCCGGATGCTATATCCACCGCACCGCTGAATCCAACTTTAAACCAAAACGGTCCCGTAAATATGGAAAAAACAACGTTAGAGTGGCTTACTCATAGTCAATATATTTTTATTAAACACCAATGTAACGGTAAATAACCGTGGAGAGGATCGGCCATCGTCATCTTCCCGTTGACGGATGGTGTGCAGAGACGAAAACTGTTTATCAATGTCACGGTTGTTTTATTCACAGTTGCGGAGGAGCACACCAATACCGTCGACGAGAAGTCTATGTCCTCCACTACGCTCCGCTCCAACATAAATTGATAAGCACATACATTACTACACTCAAGAATAGTAATTTCGCTAAACATCAAACAAGTATCTTTATATATAATACTTTTTTTTAAATTATATTCCGCTCACAGAGTGAAACGATCTACAAGTAAAGTAACATATTTATTGAGCGCAATCAAATTAGTCAAGTAGTACGTACAAATAAGATTCCTAGGAATTAAATTCGGTTCGGTTCGGTTCGGTTCGGTTCGGTTCGGTTCGGTTCGGTTCGGTTCGGTTCGGTTCGGTTCGGTTCGGTTCGGTTCGGTTCGGTTCGGCTCGGGTCGGTTCGGTTCGGTTCGGTTCGGTTCGGTTCGGTTCGGTTCGGTTCGGTTCGGTTCGGTTCGGTTCGGTTCGGTTCGGTTCGGTTCGGTTCGGTTCGGTTCGGTTCGGTTCGGTTCGGTTCCATTCAATTTATCGTCATAAGAAGGATATTAAATTAAATGCAAAATGCAAAAACAGAAGTTTACACTGATGCTGCACCAAGGCAAGCGACACATATTCAGTAATTTTGACATATATGTCGACAATTTTGCACATCACTGTTTCATATTCTTAAACAATTATTACTACAACATTTACCCTGGTATGTAAAGTAGTAGTGTGCTTCGGCATTCTTCGGTAAAGCGATTCCTACAAGTAATAACACATATCTTAACGTTGGTGCCTGCGTGTTTGCGTGTGTGTAGTGTATAGATACGCATGGGGATGAATATGTGTAATATGTGTGGATGCGGGGTTGTGTGTGTGTGTGTGTGTGTGTGTGTGTGTGTGTGTGTGTGTGTGTGTTGTGTGTGTGTGTGTGTGTGTGTGTGTGTGTGTGTGTGTGTGTGTGTGTGTTTGTGTGTGTGTGTGGAGGGGGGGGGGGGGGTGAGTGGGAGGGTGCATGTGCATGTGCATGTGCATGTGCATGTGCATGTGCATGTGCATGTGCATGTGCATGTGCATGTGCATGTGCATGTGCATGTGCATGTGCATGTGCATGTGCATGTGCATGTGCATGTGCATGTGCATGTGCATGTGCATGTGCATGTGCATGTGCATGTGCATGTGCATGTGCATGTGCATGTGCATGTGCATGTGCATGTGCATGTGCATGTGCATGTGCATGTGCATGTGCATGTGCATGTGCATGTGCATGTGCATGTGCATGTGCATGTGCATGTGCATGTGCATGTGCATGTGCATGTGCATGTGCATGTGCATGTGCATGTGCATGTGCATGTGCATGTGCATGTGCATGTGCATGTGCATGTGCATGTGCATGTGCATGTGCATGTGCATGTGCATGTGCATGTGCATGTGCATGTGCATGTGCATGTGCATGTGCATGTGCATGTGCATGTGCATGTGCATGTGCATGTGCATGTGCATGTGCATGTGCATGTGCATGTGCATGTGCATGTGTCTATGTGTCTATGTGTCTATGTGTGTATGTGTGTATGTGTGTATGTGTGTATGTGTGCCCGTGTGCCCGTGTGTCCGTGTGTCCGTGTGTCCGTGTGTCCGTGTGTCCGTGTGTCCGTGTGTCCGTGTGTCCGTGTGTCCGTGTGTCCGTGTGTCCATGTGTCCATGTGTCTATGTGTGTGTACATGTAGTTGACCCATGGAAGAACGACAAATGCACAGTTGTTTTATGTGAATGGGCATCCTTCCGCTGCATTATGTTGTCTTTAGCTGCTGGTGTTATTCGTTTCCAATGTTCTGTAAACCAGTCATGTTAGTGTGACGCCATAGTTAGCGATACATTTATCGTATTGAGTGGCATGGGCGATGTCTCATAACTTTCGCGTTCATTTCAGTCAGCCGTGGGTACCTCGCGTGGTGGTACTCTAATCGTCGGCGTCGGTTTGGATTCAACGACTCACATCTATATAGCAGGTTCGACAGTGCGATAGCACAATATATGGTGATCTGTGTAGTGATGCGTATAGCATTTTAATTCCATCGACACAAAAACATGCGTATGCCTTTCGATTACGATCAGACGTTGCATCACCAGTGCTAGACATAATTATAGAGACTTTAGAGAGCAATTCAACACAGGTCCGAATTGCGTAGCATCACACGTATTATCATGTAGGTTCCAATTTCTAAATGAGTCGTGTTTCACGTAGAGCTTCAATTACGGTGTTGCATATTGCCAGCTCTCTACCAATAATGGCCGTTCTTCGCTCCTGTCAGTTACCAACAACCTGAAGTATTCTGTCATTCCAGGCATACAGTGAACTACTGTTCTTGTTGTATCGACCTTAATGGTGGTTAACTAAGCCGCCGCTATTAGCGAATAGTCTGAGTCTTCAGTTGGCAAACCTGTAACTCCTGTCCCATTTGGAGAGAGGTTTGCTGCCATTGAAGAAGGTTGGCCTGTCTCTTAGCCAATGCCGGCACCCGCCAACTGACCCCGATGTCATCACCCCAACGCCGCAATACTTGTAGACTCCGATAAGTGTAATAATTATATAGGGGAGAGAGAGGGAGGGAGGGGGAACGGAGGAAAGGAGAAAGGGGAAGGGAGGAAGGGAGAGAGGGGGATGGCGTGACAGTTAAGAGGGAAGAGGATGAAGGAATGGTAGAGAGAGGGGAGAGACGGAGAGATAGAGAGAGAGAGGGAGAGAGGGGGAGAGGGAGAGGGGGAGAGAGGGAGAGAGGGAGAGAGGGAGAGCGATAGAGAGCGAGAGATATATAAGAGAGAGAGAAAACAAAATAGAAATAGAGCACACAACTTGAGAGAGAGAGAGAGAGAGAGAGAGAGAGAGAGAGATCTATGTAGAGCAATTAAACAAACTTTACATAATAATAGTGTACAATAATACAGCAATTTAGTTTCTGGACTGTATGTTTATTATCCTTCTCGTAGAGTTAGGTTTTAAATAATGTTCAACGACTGTCCAAGTTAAATGTTTATGTCGTACAATAATTATCCCGTTAACCGTATTAGCTTAGTTGTTCTTAAAGGTGTCAAACAAAGAATTGTTTTGCCTATATATATAAGTACTACATTTCTATCGAGCGGAGGTGGGGAACGTTACGGCTAGGTGTTTCAAACGGCTGTTCATAAAGTTCAAATAGTGTATTGTGTGTTTATAGTATGACTTACCTTCGCAAACCACGGGCGACAAACCAACGAAGTGAAGAAAAAATACGCTCAGGGCAACGCACAATTTCCCGGCTGCATTCATAGTATTCGTTCTTGGATCTCCTTGAAAGTATATCGTGTGTAAACACTTGTTGAAAAACCGTTGGACTCACCAACAGTTATGTTTGGTTTCACGCTCGTTATATTACGTAGACAAACGTCGTACGTTTGGCGTTATGTTAGCTTATGCACATTTCGCAGACTTTTTCGTGTTCGCGTACGTCTTCAATGCATAATTTCCCGCTCATAATATTTACTTCTACAAACTGTACAACTTTTCAGTTTTCCAAGTCCATAATCTGATCGTTAACTACAACTAACCGACAGTTCCTTCTAATAACTAATTACATGCTGATAGTGTCACATCACAACTATGACCATTTATCACAAAATTGAAGAGAAATAATAGCAATAGTTATAAAATAATCATGGAGAAACATGACAACATCGTATGTGCAATTGAAATTCCTTTTCCTATGGGTATAATATTGATTGTCATAATTAGCTTACGCTTTAACCATTTGCACACATAAAGCCCATTTTGAATGAAATCAAATAGGCGGAAGAGTATTTTTGCTTGAATAAAAAGAAATGTTTTATCTTCAGTATTAGTTATAGGGCGTGTAAGTCTCGCGCGCAAAAACTAGGCTGGGGGCAGTTGGGGGCAGGAAATCCATATTCTCCATGTTAACATATAGGACTTTGCTTTGTTTTTGTTTGAATAACCGAACTGTTCTCAAATAGCGTGTTTCAGTTGTATTGTCCGAAGGATTATTACAAGCAGAAGCAACGGAACACTTTGCCGGTGACAATGATCACGGAAATCATGAATTGTAATCGATTATTATGGTGGTTGCCATGGCATTAGCGGCAAGTACTTGTGTTTGGCGATCTTGAGTAATAATGAAGAGTTCCATTTTTCGCGGAGTACAACCTGTTTGGGGCAAACGTATACATGTGTTATGATTATGTACATTTAGACAACTTGTCAGATATAAGTGCTTATCGAAACCTCAACGTACAGCAATGTAAAATGCAAATCCCGTAAAAAACACATAGGTACCTACGGCGTAAAATCGTTTTTTTTCTGAACTACGTAAATCGCTATATATGTCTATGATAGTGTGGTAAACTCAATATTAAATCGGACATTTAAGATAAGAAAGGTATAACACAAGATATTTAAGACCTGATTTTCCTAGTATTCATCAGTCGTAAGCTACAACTGTCATCCATCGTTAGCATATTATAATTGTGTCCAGTCCCCAAATCAGCTCAAGTCGCGCGGAGTCTCGCCATGTATCGTGACCCACTTACAGGTCCTATTGTACATGAAAGAACACCAAGTACAGGTTCAATTCCCCTTGCAAATGAATACATTAAAGGGAATAACAACAAGGCATTAAATAAATGTCTTTTGTTGGCTATGCATGAAGTATATTATTGTATGTAACATTTGAGTGTGTATAAAAAATACATAAACATATCTATATGTTTAAAATGTTATATTAAACACGGCTTGCCCACAGATCCCGCGGAATTTTTTGATTTAATGAGCTAAGCGTTTTACCAGCTATGACGTCACATACCAGCATCCGTAAAAGCGCGGCAAAAATATGCATAGCATAAAGTGTGGAAATAGCATAAAGTGTGGAATTTCTAATTCGTTTTTTTTTGGTGGTTATGACTATAAATATAAGGATGTAATATTACACACTGTTAGAACGGTTGTCTGGATCAAGAATTTTGTATAGCAGACAGGCGGAATAAAACAGACCGTTAACTTAATAGGAATAAAAACACCAATGCTTGAATTCGTATTATATTACATCCTTATATTTATAGTCATACCGACCAAGCAAAATAAAAACGAATTAAACACTTTATGCACTGCCAGTGGGCTTTTTGAAATATGCATATTTTTGCCGCGCTTGTACGGATGTTGGGATGTGACGTCATAGCTGGTAAAACGCTTAGCTCATTAAATCTGAAAATTCCGCGGGATCTGCGGGCAAGCCATGTTTAATGTAACATTCTAAACATATATATATATATATATATATATATATATATATATATATATATATATATATAATATATATATATATATATATATATATATATATATATATATATATATATAAACACACTCAAATGCCATATATAATAGTATACTTCATGTATATGCAACAAAATAAATTTATATAATGCCTTGTTGTTATTCCCTTTAATGTGATCTTAAATAAATTCTTGGTAAATATACAAGACATTTCATTGGAAGTGAAATGTGAACCGACCCAGATGTGACACAGACAATCGACCCAAGACGAATCAGACATTATACAGCCTATCACCCCATGCCCCGTGTGTAAGAATCAGCGTGGTGTTAATTTGAACCAGTACAATTAAAACAAACAAAACACAACACATCTGAAGTAACAGTCCAACATAAGTTGTCAGCAGTGTACATTGCTCTGATTTTGGGGGTCACCTTCCGGTAACATTATCTGATTATAATATTTTCGGATATTATATGTTAGCTTACTTTTTATATGGAATCAATCAATATTTGATTGATATTAATGTAATATAGCTGGTATTTTATCTTTATTGCACATATCTAAAATAGTTTTAAATAATATCATTTAATATGCAAATATATACATTGTATTTTAAAATAATGTATACATAGAATATCCTATGCACTTTTTATCATGCTGTATTGCACATCATGAATATTTATGATAATTTTCTTATTATACCCAGACTTATTATTTGGCTATTAAGAATTACCATGCATATACACCATTAAACTGGACAGCTGACCCAAGAATGTGATGGTTTCAAAATAACGTGTCATTATTAAAAATGAAATTATGATGATATTATGTACATCTATATTCATGTGTGTAAGTTGAATCAGTTACTCACTCGTTCATAGGTCAATCTGAAATATATAAATAAAACTGTTTTGTTTAACTCTATTCTTTCTCGCCGTGCACTGATTCAGTACCAAATCCTTGACGAAAATGTCTACAATAGTTTCAACAAGCAGAGCAATCGCGCCTACACCATCCTTTTCAATCTCGTTGTTCATCCAGTATGTAATTTGAATTGCTTTCCGCTTCGCATTCGTGCACATAAGTCGGACGATCTTGCCAAGGAAAGTGACAGTTACTCTATCTTCGTACCAAGTGTGGTCCAAGTAATTTCCTACGAAGGTTGCCGGGTTGGGGATAAGTGTTGTGATTATGTCTGTCTCATCCTCAGAGATCTCTGGTTCAATCGTTTATTCTAGTTTTAATGTTCCACCATGATGTGCTTCACCTTCATCTGTGCGGAGTTCCGTTTTGTTTTATTTTCCTTTTTTGTTTTGTGTTTTCTTTGCTCTTCAATGATGATTCCCTCTCTAATGTCAAACGTCACGTAAACCCAGTTGCTTTACGTAAAAATACAAACACAAACTGTCAAACCTGCACCTGAAACATAGTTATATCATCAAATATATGATTATTTTGCTGCAACGACACAAACACACAACACGTTTCGTCAAATTACAACTTTAGGGTACTACTATATTTAGTTTCTAAACTGTATGTACTGCCATAATTTCGACTAAATGGTGTGTTCTTTGTACTAAAGTAGGCCACCAAGTGCCACTCCACGGAGATAATTGTAATACCCCCTCTTTTGTTCTTTGTAATAAAGTAGGCCACCAAGAGCCACTCCACGGAGACAGCTGTAATACCTCCTCTTTTGCATGTGCTATCTGCCGCGATTACTTCCAGCAGACTAGATGACGTGTGCCGGCTTATGCCATGTTCGCAGTGGTGTCGTACCAGGACAACTCTTTCACAATGTTCTGTTTAATATTAAATATTAAACAGAACAAAATTATTCGGTGACAATAAAAATGTTATTGTTACGGAACCAAAAACCGAGAAGCAGAGTAGGCAAACATATATTACACTCGAATACATTAGGATTTATTGTATCCAATACTTTTACATTTACCCATGCATTTTATTCAACATTAGAAACACGTTCGGCCGTAGATAAGTCCGTTCGATGATGTCCAGTAGGTCCAGCCCCAATACACGCACACACATAACACTTTTACTGCCGACAATGTCCAAACAAAACATTTCTCGGCCAATGTGTTTCCCACTGTCCATCGCATTTTTCACTTCCGTTCAATAATAATCAATACCTATGCACAGGCTTAGGGCAATGGTATTTAAGTCGCATCCCTACAACAAAATAGTGTGGTTCATCTACCTGTATGTACAGTAATGAATTATACACACACGCACACCTGATGCACGCACGCCTGACACACGCACATGCATAAACATATATACATACGCTGTATATAATGTAAACTATATAATAGCTAACATATAATATATAACATATACCCACACAAGTATGCGCAACATACATGTGTTACGTATACATACATATATACATACATATATACATGCATGCATGCATACATACATGCATACATACATGCATGCATACATATATATATATATATATATATATATATATATATATATATATATATATATATATATATATTTACATATATATAATATAAAACCGTATATGGCGTCTGTTCAATAAGAACGATTTCTGGCGTTTTACATATGCACATAAAATCACGTACTAACTAAGAAATAAACGCGTAAAAATAGATCTAAAATGCATTCATTAAAACTTAAAACTACAGATCACTCAGAACAAAATTCATTAAACAATCTTTTAAAATTAAATACAATAATGTCAGCAAAATAACTACGCACACGCACACGCACACGCACACGCACCGAACACACACACACACACACACACACACACACACACACACACACACACACACACACACACACACACACACACACACACACACAGTATGCATATGTATGTATTATGCATGTATGTATGTATGTATGTATGTATGTATGTATGTATGTATGTATGTATGTATGTATGCATGTATGCATGTATGTATGTATGCATGTATGTATGTATGCATGTATGTGTGTTGATGTGTGTATGTGTATACACTAAGCATATTCTGTCATCTTTCTTGCATGCACCTATGTAGGTATATATTATGTGTGCAGTTACGTTTCCATATTTCTGGACGACTCACCCAGTCTGATGCATGCTTTCGGGAAGGAATTCATGCACGGAAATATATCTCGCATCAGAATTTGAGTGGCTTTTGTGTACTTCCTGCGCTCTGATCGTTTGATATGTTCAGGCGGGTCTCCATAGCCGTGGACATGGAAGTACTTGGCGGCGAGAGCAGCCTGTGTACGTGATAACAATCATTTAAAACTGTTCATATCGGCACAGGTACGTTCTTGTAACGAAATAAAGGTACGTTCTTGCAACGAACTAAAGGTACGTTCTTGCAACGAAATAAAGGTACGTTCTTGCAACGAAATAAAGGTAGAGGTAGTTTCTTGCATAGTCACAGGCGCAGGAACGAGGGGGTTGGTGGGTTCATAAGGCTATTAATTTTGTTTCGACAGACATCGGAAGAATCACATTCTGGCCCCATCTAAAACAACGGGGAACCTACAGGATCGTCAGGGGGCGTAGATATGTATGTATATATATATATATATATATATATATATATATATATATATATATATATATATATATATATATATATACTCCTAAAGGCAGCTTATGTCGACCGATTATGCATATAGGACCGGCTTATGTAGACCGCTGTTTTATGTAGACCAAAACTGGTCTACATAAAGATTCGACGTGTTAGTTCACGACTAACACAATTGAATTGATCAGTACCATTGCTTGTGCACACAGTTCATATGACAGTGAAGTAATGTGCGTAATAAATTTTTAAATGAACAACATCTTAAGTGATTTTGAGCATGTTTTCTCCAGCGCCGTGCATATTTTTGAGTATATTGTGTGCCGGGTTATGTGTACCGGGTCAAAGTTCTTATAAATGTATATTTATGGTATATATCGAACGAAGGGCTGGAGTTTCGTGTTCAGTGTATTATATGCTTCATACTGATGCAAAAGGCTATATTATTATGTGTAAATTAGTAAAACTTGCATTTTGTCTTTGTTGCGGACTGATAGATCCCTCGAATGTTGGTGTTGCCGTTGGTATTTGGCAATTAATTTTACAGCATTCACTAAATTGTTAAATTTACTGCATAAACATGTATCACAACATAGCTAGATGCGGCGTCTACCGCAAAAAAGGCTAACTAAATACATGCAGCTTCCGTGGTTGCTCCGGTCTACATAAATCGGCATGTATGCATTACGCGGTTTTATGTAGAGCGATTTTTTTGCATATAACTTATTTATTGAAATATTTTTATGACGCTGACCAAGGCACGTAAATGATGGGTCGAAACGTCGTACTCATCGACAATTGTTTGCTCCAAAGTAAGTCAAATCATACAATAAACCATTCTTGGAGCCATAAACAATATATTCAATAAATGTATGTTGTATTTTGCCATGCTTTATAGTTAAATAGTCTACACTAATAGTAATTAATTGCTGCAATGCATAGCGTTGACTTTCTACTGGTCCTCTCTACTCGGTTTCTGCCTCATGTAATGATAATATTGTGCACTTTTCATTTTATTGTATATATGCACTACGTGACTCAACACCTGAACACATTCCTATTTGACATTAAATGTACTTGCATATCGAAAATAGAAAATACAATTTTATTATTATTGTTATTATTATTATTTATTCAAGTCTACAGTAAGAGTTGTTTTATGGGGTAGGGTGAATAACCATATTTGTTCAGCCTGGCTTGGGACACGCGTTTGGTTTATTATCAGAGTTTTCGTTCTCCTGTTGTCATTTATTGCCAGGGCTAATGGCAACTCCATATCGACGATATCACAACAGAAGCTTCACAACGACTATACTTCATCATTCTACTCAAGCGTGCTGGAATAGAACTGCATCATCTCGTCAAAATATATACCACAATCATCAATTCGGTCATCGAATACGCCTGCCAAGTGTGGCATGCCAGTCTGACAATAAGACAAACAAACCTGCTCGAAAGCATTCAGAAAGGGGCCATGCGCATTATATTTTGTGGAATGCGTTATTACGACGCCATCGCTACTGCGAGAATACCAACGCTGGCAGACCCGAGAGAGGCGCTGTGCAGGTCCTTGTTCGCGAGGATGCAGCAAATCATGCAACCACAAGCTGCACCATCTCTTGCCCCCCCCCCCCCCAAGACATGTAACTACTCCTTTCGTAACGCTCGCACTTACGGTGTTCCTCGCTGTAAGACCAATCGCTTCAAGAACTCATTTGTGCCGTATGGACTGTATAATTGGCAGTGAATGGACTTCCCTATTTACATACGAAGATTACTGGCTTAGAACTGTGAATCGTTTTAGCTATTTATTCAATTGATCTATTTTATACTATTTTAAAGAGTTGTAATTTTTTAGTCATGTAGAACAATGTATGTTCCATTTATAATAATATTTTGCTAAATATTGTTATGCTTTAATTTACGTAAATGTATATATTCATATTTGAGAACATTTATAGTTTTAATATGCGACATTTTTGTCGCTTTAATTTTACTAGACATTCTAATTAGTAACACTCTCATATATTGTTATGCTTTAATAAATAGTTTTACTAATATACATTAATGAATTTGTTATCAACCATAATGTTCTTATTGTACTATTCAGCCGCTTTGGCTGCCAGTGAAGTGAATACATTTTATTATGGGTCTACCAGGGGACACAGTCTGCTTCCTTTTCACCCCTGGCACTACAACTACTCGCTGCACTACGGCCCTAGACAGGTCAAACAGACATGTGTCACCACCACACCATTGTGTCTTAAGCGCCCGCACAACGAGAAGACTCGCTCACGACTCGCTAAAGGCGCGCCCAAGACGCGTTTTCGATGCGTCTTGACCGCGTCTTTAGCGAGTCTTGAGGTCGAGTCTTGAGCGAGTTGTGAGCGAGTCTTTAGTTGATTTGCCTGCACACCGCGAAGACTCGCTCAAGCCTCCCTAAAGACAGGTCGATTCGCGCGCTCGTGAGGCCAACGTGGACAGCAATATTGTGCGAAGAGAAACCATTTATTATCCACCTCTTGTGCTGCAAAAACCGTACTATTGGACAAGCCTGGTGTAATTATAAAATAAACTTGGACATATGAACCAGAATGATAACATTGTGCTGAAAACAAGACATTTTCTTGGTGCAATTTGGCAAACATTAAACAAAATTGAACTTTTTTTATTTATGTATACAATTATGTATGTATATATATATATATATATATATATATATATATATATATATATATACATATATATATATGTATATATATACATATATATATATATATATATATATATATATATATATATATATATATATATATATATATATTGATCTGACTGACTGAAGATCCAGCAATATGTCATCACGCAGCAGACACCTAGGCTAAGATGCAGCATAAACGGCGCAGGTGACCGACCGCCTGATGGCCGCCAGAAAAATTGTTCCGGAGACGCTACTTACGAAGACGGTATTAGGCAAGAACCCGTCAAACTTGTGACGCCACCAGCCTTTCTTTACTGCCTTTCTGTAGAAGACGAACAGTTTTCTCCTGAACCTGGGGATGACCGGATCAACCGCCAGCCAGTACACACCTTCTGCTACCGTCTGTACACATCAACAAGTCAACATGAACTGAACGCTCCTTGTGTTCTACATTAATTTACAAAATATATTTGTTTGGAAGTTTGGATGCACTGGCAGCCAATCCAATTTCATTAATGTGTTTGTGTGTGTTTGTGTTTGGTTTGTGTGCGTGTGAGTGTGCGTGTGCGTGTGCGTGTGCGTGTGCGTGTGTGTGTTGTGAGTGAGTGTGTGTGTGTGTGTGTGTGTGTGTGTGTGTGTGTGTGTGTGTGTGTGTGTCGAACACTATACCCTGAATAGTTCATCGAGACCAAACATGTGACATCTGGAGTTTTTCTCGGTCGCGCTCGATATCGGGACTATTTTGAGAGCGCCCATCCCTGTCTTCATCTCTTTGTACTCCGGCGTTATGTATTTCTTGTACTGAGGTATGTCGTACACGGAGGTCTTGGAATCCATGACGACTACGCGCCCGTGCATTTCGAAGAAGCTCTTGGCCAAGTCTATCCGGTCGGCCAGCATGAATTTCGTCACGAAACATGCTCGCTTTATGGCCTCTTCTGACACAGCCGGCGATCCTGCAAACATGTTTATGTCATTGTAGGGGATGTGGGGTGTCGGGCTACGGATCCAGTCCAATGCATGGATCCAGTATGACCGACAGGTCCAGTGTCTTGATGATGATTGCTAAGTGTGGAGTAAATTCTTCACCAATAGAGCATAATACGTAGTAAGAAAGTCAGTAAACGAAAGGAAAGAGGTTTATCGTATAAAAGTGTCAAATATGCAAATATATCAGATTCGTGACTATCTATAAGTCGAGTACTGATGGATGGCCAGTTGCTGACGAAACGTCTGTACGTGTGTGCTGGAGGTGATTTTCAAACATTAGCGACAAAGTAATGTTTAACCAAGAGTAGGGTGTATTCGCTTTATGACAAAAAAACATCAAGGTTAAACACTGTTCACTCAACATGAAATAATTATGCGATTTGTAAAGTACCCGAGAGACCACCCGCCTCGCTGGATTACACACACCCGTTCCACCATCCCCAAATAGTATACCAACCCCCACGTTCCATCATCCCCAGATGTTCTACCAACCCCCACGTTCCATCATCTCCCAGATATTCTACCAACCCCCACGACCCACCATCCCCCGTGTTCTACCAAACCCCACGTACCATCATCCCCCGATGTCCAACCAACCCTCACTTTCCACCACCCCCTAATGTTCTACCAACCCCAACGTTCCATCATCCCCAGATGTTCTACCAACCCCCACGTTCCACCATCCCCAGATGTTCTACTGCCCCCACGTTCCATCATCCCCCAGATATTCTACCAACCCCCACGACCCACCATTCCCCGTGTTCTACTAAACCCCACGACCCACCATCCCTCGTGTGCTACCAAACCCCACGTACCATCATCCCCAGATGTTCTAACAACCCCCACGTTCCACCATCCCCAGATGTTCTACCAACCCCCACGACCCACCATCCCCCGTGTTCTACCAAACCCCACGTACCATCATCCCCAAATGTTCTAACAACCCCCACGTCCCACCATCCCCAGATGTCCAACCAACCCTCACGTTCCACCACCCCCAGATGTCCAACCAAACCTCACGTTCCACCCCCCCCCCAATGTTCTACCAACCCCAACGTTCCATCATCCCCAGATGTTCTACCAAACCCCACTTACCACCATCCCCAGATGTTCTACCAATCCCCACGTCCCCTCCCCCCCCCCCCCCCCCCCCCCGATGTTCAACCAAATGCTCATATTTTATTAATACCTCCAGAAGCAGCTACACTAACGAGCTGTTATCGCTGCTATTCGCTACCAACACAACACCACACCACACTTCAACACCACACCACACTTCAACACCCCACCACCCTCTGACACTGTGTGGTACCTACCTACAACAGGTATTCCGTACGCCTCCATGAATTGTGTGTTTCTATTCCCGATGCCCATCGGCCACATGAGATATTTGTTCCTCAATTCATACGGCGTACGACTAATGCTTTGACAAGCTCCAGATCGTCCCATGTTCGGATTTCCAAAACGGATCATCCTGCCCAAGCCTTCTTCGGAGCCTGTGTGTCGAGACATTAACTTCAGTAAGTCGAGATCATTGTATAGCACTGTCTTCAGTCATTTCGAGGAAGTGATACATATCAAGGAAATGTAGGGCAGCTGAACAGAATATTTGTTACATTTATATATTATAGGTATATTATATGTATAATATATATTAATAAATAATTAAAAAAAACATTATTTATTCACGATAACCTTATAAAATATACATTTTATCTCCCTAAGGGTCGAGATGGCTAATGCAAGTGTATTGTAAAACATAATATGCATGCACTAAACCATTTGATCGACTGACTTATACATTGCGTAATGCGTTAAAATATGTAAATGAATATTTGTTTTAATAATAATAAAATATATATACTGAATAAAAAAACAAATGAATCACAATAAAAATTATAATAAATAGATACATTATAAAACAAGATAAATAGCATTACGTGTGTGTGTGTGTGTGTGCGTGCGTGCGTGCGTGCGTGCGTGTATGGGTATGGGTATGGGTCATAGATATAAATAGAACACGCCACTAGAAGAAGATGGCTTGGCCCCTATCAGTTGACACATGATACTTCGAAGTCAACACGGCTAGTGACAGCCAGGCTACAGAATGGCAGAAAGCCACTGCAGTGCCTGTATAGACATAGGACTGCACCAAGTGTTCTGCATAATTATCACGTTATTTATTTACTGACATCAGTTAGCCAGTGTTGTTTAATTGTGTACAATGTGTTCAAACAGTTGCCTCTCTGATATGCCAGTATGAAACAAATCAACAGGCTTATACTTAGTATACAGTGTCTCGCTGTGTGAGGGGTGAGTACAGCTTAGTACTTTTTAATTTGTTTTTCTACCAGATCCACAATTGTTGTGGTGTTTTACAAAAAAAGTCATTTAAAAAATCAACCAACTGAAGTCCGTCCTCCAAAGGCATTGGAGAGAACACCCACACCTATATAATTAATTAACATTTTACAGATTAAAAAACAGACCATGCAAAGTGGATGAGAGAATAGGGAAAACAACAACAAAACAGAGCTGCCAACATTACTAACAACAACAGTAGTAGAAAAGGTAGAAAAGTAGTAATATTAAGATAAGTTCAATAGTAATAACAATAAATAAATAAAATTAGACAAACTACAACAAAACAGCAGGGATGTCATGGTAACAGGTTTCCTTAAAAAGACCACAGTTTCACTTTGCTCGGAATCTGCAGAAGGCAGTACCCATTATCAATAATTAGTAGTCATAAAATAGTACTATATTATAATTAGGCTATTAGATTAATATAAAATATGTCACTCGCACTACGACTATGCACTGTACTATTATTAAAAATCGGTTTGGTACATAATTCATCCAACATGTATTATTGTTGATCATATGAGTCATTTTCATATGAGTGTAATGTCTTAAAATTATTCATTTCCTAAATTAATGGCAGTGGAACATAAATATGTTCGCAGACTATAACCTAAGCTATATATTGTATAACTGAGATTCTCATCTGTGGAAAGAGACTCTGGATCCTGTTTTCTG
The DNA here is from genome assembly GCA_964017155.1 of Oasisia sp. SBJ-2009. Taxonomy (NCBI): domain Eukaryota; kingdom Metazoa; phylum Annelida; class Polychaeta; order Sabellida; family Siboglinidae; genus Oasisia; species Oasisia sp. SBJ-2009. The sequence goes on along the minus strand of OZ024862.1, from coordinate 32,301,823 downwards.
TCGGTTGGCACAGTTGTACGCTACACAGGAAATAACCATACTTGCTAGTTCACAATGACTGTGGTAGCCAGCATGTCCCCAAATGGATTAACGTTGTTCACATCAGTGTCAACCACCGAACTGGCCTGAGACAGAGCAGCCATCTGGGATATTGACCTCAGGTTAAACTCATTTCCAGCTCACAACCCTTCCCCTAATGACTATATAAGCTGGAGGCTACAACCCATCCCACTGGATCATTATTCACATAGCCGAGGAACCACAGTGACCAATATTTAGATCCCTACCTCAGTTCTATTCTATATCCTGCCAGTGAGTACGGCACGTTCTGCCTTGCTATGTGAATTATCGCCAGTGGTCCACTGCGGCTTCGGTGCAGCGGGCCAGCTTATCACTCTAGTCTATAGGGGAATGATTACAGATCTAACTCTGTGGTATGGGTATGTCTACGTGTACGAACCTATCTTCACATTTCTCCCAGTATTTGTAAGTGCGGGGCGAACAATAACAACACAATGGCATGACAATACGTTTTGAGTCACAACCCTGCGGCTTTCGATCACGGCCTTAATTCCATAAAGGAAATTCCAACCCAAGGGACGGACTTGCCTATGTTTCCCTTTTATTATTGCTGCTATCGTTCTGCGGAATGCGCTGTATTTGTTTAAGCCATTGATTGTTTGATTGGTGTCGTTAACATGCACACATGATAATTCGCACATGCACGAGCGCATGCACTCCAACACACTCGCAAGAACGCGCACTACGTAGGTACGCCCGTACACTGGCAAATACGCACAAACTCCAATTTTCCAATTGCAACATTTGTGCAAACATGCTATGCCACGTTTTTTCAGTGGTAACCTACCTTCCCACCTTTTGTAATAGGCGAAGGTTAATGCATAATCCTTAAGCGCCCTCCATTTTGGTGATGCTGTAACGGAGAAGAAATTATTATTGTAACAAATAGCAATACTTAGTATCGTCGTAGTTAGTTGCCTACAATTCAATACTTCTACTTCCGGTCACTGATATATGGGGGTTGGTGACTACTTCCGGTAACTGATATATTGTGGTTGGTGACTACTTCCCGCCACTGATATATGGTGGTTGGTGATTACTTCCGGTCTCTGATATATGGTGGTTGGTGACTACTTCCGGTCACATATATATGGTGGTTGGAGACTACTTCCGCTCACTGATATATGGTGGTTGGTGACTACTTCCGGTAACTGATATATTGTGGTTGGCGACTACTTCCGGTCCATGATATATTGTGGTTGGTGACTACTTCCGGCCACTGATATATAGTGGTTGGTGACTACTTCCGGTCACTGATATATGGTGTTTGGTGACTACTTCCGGTCACTGATATATGTTGGTTGATGTTTACTTCCGGATCGTGTACATATACTTCCGGATACAAAAATAAGGCACGTACACTCTTTACTTGCAATATCGTGTCATCACATCACATCACATCACATCACATCACATCACATCACATCACATCACATCACATCACATCACATCACATCACATCACATCACATCACATCACATCACATCACATCACATCACATCACATCACATCACATCACATCACATCACATCACATCACATCACATCACATCACATCACATCACATCACATCACATCACATCACATCACATCACATCACATCACATCACATCACATCACATCACATCACATCACATCACATCACATCACATCACATCACATCACATCACATCACATCACATCACATCACATCACATCACATCACATCACATCACATCACATCACATCACATCACATCACATCACATCACATCACATCACATCACATCACATCACATCACATCACATCACATCACATCACATCACATCACATCACATCACATCACATCACATCACATCACATCACATCACATCACATCACATCACATCACATCACATCACATCACATCACATCACATCACATCACATCACATCACATCACATCACATCACATCACATCACATCACATCACATCACATCACATCACATCACATCACATCACATCACATCACATCACATCACATCACATCACATCACATCACATCACATCACATCACATCACATCACATCACATCACATCACATCACATCACATCACATCACATCACATCACATCACATCACATCACATCACATCACATCACATCACATCACATCACATCACATCACATCACATCACATCACATCACATCACATCACATCACATCACATCACATCACATCACATCACATCACATCACATCACATCACATCACATCACATCACATCACATCACATCACATCACATCACATCACATCACATCACATCACATCACATCACATCACATCACATCACATCACATCACATCACATCACATCACATCACATCACATCACATCACATCACATCACATCACATCACATCACATCACATCACATCACATCACATCACATCACATCACATCACATCACATCACATCACATCACATCACATCACATCACATCACATCACATCACATCACATCACATCACATCACATCACATCACATCACATCACATCACATCACATCACATCACATCACATCACATCACATCACATCACATCACATCACATCACATCACATCACATCACATCACATCACATCACATCACATCACATCACATCACATCACATCACATCACATCACATCACATCACATCACACCATATTAATTATGTTATGTTATGTTATGTTATGTTATGTTATGTTATGTTATGTTATGTTATGTTATGTTATGTTATGTTATGTTATGTTATGTTATGTTATGTTATGTTATGTTATGTTATGTTATGTTATGTTATGTTATGTTATGTTATGTTATGTTATGTTATGTTATGTTATGTTATGTTATGTTATGTTATGTTATGTTATGTTATGTTATGTTATGTTATGTTATGTTATGTTATGTTATGTTATGTTATGTTATGTTATGTTATGTTATGTTATGTTATGTTATGTTATGTTATGTTATGTTATGTTATGTTATGTTATGTTATGTTATGTTATGTTATGTTATGTTATGTTATGTTATGTTATGTTATGTTATGTTATGTTATGTTATGTTATGTTATGTTATTAATGTATATCAACGAATTGTGTATACGCTAAATGATAATGTATTGATCGTGAAGTCAAAGTAATCATTGGATACTGGTGCACTGCCGCTGGTTTATGTGGATGGTCTGAAGGTGGTAAGTTAGACATTTCTGGAGTCGGTCTTTGTTACAGGGCGCTGGCTGATGTCTGCAGTTTTCTGCGGTGGCTACAACCGTAAGCGACGGAGTGAAATGCGTCTTCCGTACATTGCACAGGTCGCGTATGGTAACCACCACGAATAGGTCCGTGTCTTTTCCTTTTTCCTTTTCAAATTTACAAACGAAAAACCAATTCCTTTTTCGTTTTCAAAAGTGAAGTTCGTTTTTCGTTCGCAAATTCGAAAACGAAAAAGAAGAAAGGAATTCGTTTTTCGTTTTTTCGTTCGCAAATTTGAAAACGGAAAAGGAAAATACGGTATATACACGGACCCTGTCGATTACCAATCCTGGGTTGGGAGAATTGAGGCACTGTGCATTTCCGGTCACTTACGCGTCGGTTTCGGTCTCGGAGTGGTAGTGGGCGGGGGTAGAGCCCAGGCCGGCACGTCACAGTTTATCTTCAAATTCAACTTGTGCTCGGCCTCTGCGCAGACCAAAACTCTCATAAGTATACTGTTTAATTAAAACGTAATCGACAGCGAACACACATCTATAATGATGACGATGACAGTTATGATGGCCGTGATGGTGCTGCCATTGACGTGTAGGACAAGACAACGGAGAGACTCGTTGGCCATAATTATTTTGAAAGATGACAAATACGTGTTGTGTGAGTGCCACTGGGGCTGGACGAATTCAACAAAAGACTCAACTTGTTTGAATTACATATATATTCGAAAAGGATTTCGGATTAACATAATATTCGCATAGTAATTATTATTAAAATATCAATTTCCCCAAAGTAGTAATTATTATTGTAATTATAACTGTGATACCAATATTATGTATGATCAAATTGACAGAATGCAGAGAACTTTTGCAATAATAAATATCGAGCATTATTAGCAATGAAGAACAAATAGTTCAGCGTTGATGTGTTAGTTCAGCATTTAGATCAGTGCAATAACCTTCAGGACGTTTGACTGTTCGCCCGGCGGGAGTGATATATTGTTCAACACACTGATCAACATCACAGATGCCCATAGAATTGACAGCATCATTCAAACCAATTTCAGCACCATTTACGGCATTCACTGGACTACACATTCAACGGACATGTGGGCCTGCATAAAAATCACTCGGTTGATCAACAGGAATATTCACAGTTACAATTGATTAAGTACAAGTCCGGATACAAGTATTTTTCGTTTAGCTAGGACAATGTGCGGCTGCGCAGTGTATGGTATACTGGACTCTCATTGAAAAGATAACTTGTTCTAACAACATATTTGAGCCCTCATCTTTTGCACCCAAATCGTATATAGATATGATAATATATAATGATGTTGCTTATATACGGGCTAAAAAGATGAAGTTGAGTGAGAAAACAACTATGTTAAAGTTGCAGAGAAATCCATTGAGAGGAACATACCTCTGAACACACCTAAAATTTATCACATAGTGACACATTTAAATACTTGTCCACTTGACAGTCACTTGTGTTCATTAGTGAACCTATAAATGTTCTATCTTATGAACGTTTTGGTAGATTTCGACTCATCGGGCCTTAGAACAAATTAGCTTGACTGCCCAAACGGCAAATTTGAGCAACAATGGTAATTTGCATAAATCCAGCATGGCCACTGGTCAGATCTTAAAAAATACATTAGAATAAGTTGTCTTATAATTCTGCGTAATACCTGCTTTTAGCGGTTTGTGGGTATGTGGAATCCATTGTTGATGTTAATTTGTTCAGTTCACTGACAAGTTCAAGTTCGTTTCACTCATAATACACTATAAATAAATAAATAAATAAATAAATAAATAAATAAATAAATAAATAAATAAATAAATAAATAAATAAATATATATATATATAATTATGTATATATGTAATTATATATATGTATATATAATACATATATATATATATATATATATATATATATATATATATATATAATATATATATAATATATATATATAATATATATATATACATATATATATAATATATATATATAAATATATATATATATATATATATATATATATATATATATATATATATATATATATATATATATATATATATATATATATATATATATATATGACACTGCGGGTGTATACGCAGTGGTACTCACCCCGGCCTCGCCTGAAGCACCGCTGAATGTAGGAGTTGGCGCAAGGAAACGCGGTGTACATGAGTTTGTAGAGACCGGGGTCGTAGGTCTGTAGTTTCTGTCGTGAGCCGACGGCTTTTTTGTCGTTATATTCAGCCCACGGGTTCCCCCAGAAGAAAGCTTGAACACCCTCCCCCTAGAAACGGTACAGCAACGTATTACCAGTGTCACGCAGCAACAACAATATCAACAATAATTAGAATTAGCAATAATATGAGGATGCGCATGGGTCATGGGTAAACTAGCGCTATAAAAGTAGCGCTATTAACCGCTTGCATTCCTAAGTCTGGTAGGGTCTGCAGCAGCTTATGTTGGAGGCCTCGGTGCCACCCGGTGGCACAGGCAACTGTCAAGTCGAAGAATACAGCACCAGCGTTTTCATTGGCTTGGAAGCTGTCTTCTATGCTTGTGTTACATGATATGTTCTCAACATTCCGCGTGTAAAATAGTTTGCTGTTTTCGTAGCTGCCATTTGCTTGATGCGTCAATGTGTAAGACGTCCGAGATTGGTCTTGTAAGTTGGTTGGTCTTTGGAATATCCACTATAGTAGCACGTCTCCATGGAGTTGGCATCCTGTTTTAAGGCCTGTCTGTTTTATTGTTTCATGTACATTATAGAGGTGTAACCTATGATAAATGACATTGACATATATATTACGATTGGGTAGACGCTACTTACGAAGTAGGATTCAACCGTAAAGCGGGCATAGGAATTCTTCCATTTCCAAAGTCCGCGCGCCATGGCCGCCGTATAGAGTGTCTTGAGTCGCTTTGTGAAGCCGGGCTGGTGCCGCAGGGCCAACTGGTAGAGACCCTGCGCGATCGTCTGTAAATCAGGGTGGAGGTCACACGTACTCGCGGGTTCCTACATGTAAGCTATGAAGTAGCACATCTTTAGAAGTAGCTCACGGATCCATTATGCTAACTGCTGCTAAGTGCAGTTAAAACCGGTTTTGCACTTTAAAATACCTTTTGATCTTTATAGTGACTTTGTGTACCTGAAAACTGACAACGCCGTGACGACGCCAGCGGGAGATTGGCCGCGTGTGTCGTGGAAAAAGCAGTGGGTATTTGCATTTCGACAAAACATCATTACGATTAACAACGGTAATAGCCTCGTCACACCTGATTTAAGTCCAAACTGGCTGTTGCTTAAGATACTGTCTTTTTCAATTAATCCATCTAGTCTAGTATTGTATAATTATGCCATAATTATTGATAATAGTAGTGTGGCTGAATTCTTTCTACAAAGGCCGGCAAAGCTATAACGTCGAAGGTACAAAGCGCATTGAGCGGTCTTAAAGATTGCATACCACGCTATATAAGCAACATCATTATATATTATCATATCTATATACGATTTGGGTGCAAAAGATGAGGGCTCAAATATGTTGTTAGAACAAGTTATCTTTTCAATGAGAGTCCAGTATACCATACACTGCGCAGCCGCACATTGTCCTAGCTAAACGAAAAATACTTGTATCCGGACTTGTACTTAATCAATTGTAACTGTGAATATTCCGGTATCCGTTGCACCAACTGGATAATGCACTACCACGAAATCCTTCCACGTCGGCCCTCGAATAAAACATATAATATATGTTTTATTCGAGGGCCAACGTGGAAGGATTTTGTTAGCTATTTACTTACAAGTTTCTGCTATTATCAGAAACTTGTAAGTAAATACCTAACGTCGCAAGTATTATCTGGTAGATCAGAGGGCAGTGGTCTATGGGAGCGAATGAACACAGAAAGAAGCAATGGGACCGCGGGGCGTTAGTGTATTACTTTACATAAGTAATATTAACACAGCAACGAAAGCACTCACACACCTTTAGCATTACGTCATCGTCTGTGTTATCGTTGCTGGAACACAACACGTTGTTCTCTCGCGCCGATGACACGGGCGCTGCCCGGATGGCGCCGAGTCCTGGCGTCGCTCTGTCGTAATCCCGTTTGTTCGGCAGGAATTGGTACTCCGGGATACTCGAGAGCTTCTCGCCGTTAGCGATGACGGCCACCCGCCCGAACCCTTGGTAGAATCCGTCGCGCCAGTCCCCCCGGTCAGCGAGCAAGACACGCACTATGTAGCAGGCTCGCATCAACGCGTCATCTGACACCCGGGCTGTTCCTGCAAGTGACGTACGGTAATTCTGCAACTAACGTACTGCGATCTGACATGTAACGTACGATGACCATTTTTGTTTGTTTTCGATATCTACAGCTACATGTAAGTTAATTTTAAAGTAAATAGTTTGTTTATAAAAATTCATACTGATATCACAAGTATCAATTATTTGCAAATCCTAAACAATGAAAAGTTGAACAACAGCCTAGAATAAATATCTGACGTTGGCAAAGCAAGTGTGACTTTCTCATATAGAGCATCTTGTTAAAACCACCAATTTGTGACAGCAACATAGAGCTAAATATTCTATTTGACCATTCTGCAGTCAGATTATTTTGCATAAGAATTGCACAGTTTATTATATATGTGTTGCTCTTGATAAGTTAATTAAACCAGAGTCCAACATGTTTTTCCAGTGTCCCTCTATGTAACTGTCTTATTCATACGCTAAATAGTATGGCTGCGGAGTGGTTAAACATAATATCTAGCAATATGTTGCGGGCACAAATACGTGGTTTATCAAGATGCTATAAGAGAAAGTCACATTTATTTATTATTTAAAAATAATACAAAATAATAATAATAAAGCTAACATATCAACTATTGCCACACATTAAAACAATTAAATAGTAACAATAACGAAACGAATACAATTTCGATTGTCACAACGCCTTATGTTGTGTCATGCCAGTGCACCCACCTATTATGGGGACGGAGTACGCGTGGGTATATTTCTTGTAATAGTCCGGGATGCGCAAAGGGCCCGGTTTTCGTAGTTTCTTAGGAACTGGTCGCACGTGGTTACACATGTGGACGTGGGGGATCCAGCCAGGACTGAACCAATCTTCCCATTTCGGCGGCGTCCTGTCTACGTAGATACAGTGACGTGATATGTGAGGTAGCGAAAATGAGGTGATATGGCGCTACGACACGGTGACGTAGAGTGTGCGTGTGCGTGTGCGTGTGCGTGTGCGTGTGCGTGTGCGTGTGCGTGTGCGTGTGCGTGTGCGTGTGCGTGTGCGTGTGCGTGTGCGTGTGCGTGTGCGTGTGCGTGTGCGTGTGCGTGTGCGTGTGCGTGTGCGTGTGCGTGTGCGTGTGCGTGTGCGTGTGCGTGTGCGTGTGCGTGTGCGTGTGCGTGTGCGTGTGCGTGTGCGTGTGCGTGTGCGTGTGCGTGTGCGTGTGCGTGTGCGTGTGCGTGTGCGTGTGCGTGTGCGTGTGCGTGTGCGTGTGCGTGTGCGTGTGCGTGAGCGTGTGCGTGTGCGTGTGCGTGTACGTGTACGTGTACGTGGGTGTGTGTGTGCGTGTGCGTGTGCGTGTGCGTGTGCGTGTGCGTGTGCGTGTGCGTGTGCGTGTGCGGGTGTGGGCGTGTATATGTGTGTATGTGTGTGTGTATGAGTGTGTGTATGTGTGTGTGTGCGTGTGTGCGTGTGTGTGTTTGTGCAGGCGTGCGCGCGTGCGTGCGTGCATGCGTGTGTGTATGGTGTGCTTTTTCGATAAGGTGAGATCGTATGCTTGACTACGGCAACAGGCGACATTGTATAGCTTACTGCGACAACTCAATGACATGACTTGACATATGTGACGTAAGTATGTGACATTAACAAGTTACGTGTCACTGCGAAAATATGAAGGTAAGTACGGCACAAAGCTTCGTGGCATATGCTACTGACGATGCACCAAACAGTAAATATTACAGTTATGACCAGGGCTCAAACTTGTCCCCGCTCGCCAGGGGTCGCTGCGGCTGATTACGTTAGTATCAGTCTACAGTAGTCCTGACACACCCATTTACAAAACTCTTCTTTTAACCTCAGCCAATGAAATCCTCACGATGAATGTGGTCGGCCTTCTTGTTTAAGCATAAAATGTATGTTAATGAAATTCTTCGGAAACAAATCATAAATTTACATTGATTAGGTAGGAGCGAGTCAAACCAATTGATGCACCTCTAGCAACCAGCGCCAAACATATCAAAGTTTGAATTTCATTAAAACTATTCATTTAGCATTAAACGTGGTTCCGTGCTCATTAAATCATAATCATATCCTGTAAGTGATATGTTCTTTTGTTTGGGCAATTGTTTTTTCAGCCGTTTCAGCCCCCTTTAGCGCTCGCCTGCTTGCCACAGGCAAATACATTTTGGGGGTGACTGATGTTTGGCATGCGCTAGACCGTGGAACGAGGACGTATTTGCAACTCGTTTTGTAATAATATAAAGGGAACATTGAGTTAGGCGTACAAACATCATGTATGATATTTATTTGTTCATTTTATATCCAAGTAGTATTGCAGGAAAGACAGGAATATAGCGCTCAGCTCAAAGATCAGACTGATGCGCTCCCTAGTCATGTCCATATTACTGTACGCCTGTGAGTCTTGGACACTAACAGCAGACACCGAGAAAAGGATACAGGCCATGGAGATGAGATGCCTCAGAAAACTCCTCGGCATCACTTACAGAGACCACATCTCCAACAAAGAGGTCCGAAACAGAACTCGGCAAGCCATTGGACCCCACACAAAGACCTCCTGACCACAGTCAAACAATGCAACCTGAGATGGTACGGGCACATAACAAGATCATCAGGGCTTGCCAAGACAATTACGCAAGGTACAGTCCAAGGAGGGAGAAGACGAGGCAGACAGAAAAAGAGATGGGAAGAAATCATCCCTGAATGGACGGGCTTAACACTGGGCGCCGCCATGAGGAAAGCGGAGAGACGAGAGGAGTGGAGGGAGCTGGTTGCCAGGTCATCTGTGGCGCCCCAACGGTACACTGAGACTACGGGATAGGCAAGGCAAGGCAAGTATTGCAGGTCAAAATATGAATTTGCATTAAAATGGTCGCTTTTTGACGATGTCCACCAAAAATGTGGCAATGTGATTTGTTCATGGGGAAGTAATATTTTAAGGCCACAAGTCCGCCGGGCGAGTGGTAAAATTATGAACTTCTAATGCTGGCTGGCTACGTGTTTGCGCGTCAGTGGTTCGGTTCCTATATTAACAAGTTATTACTACTGTACTTACTGCCGTATTTCTGGTAGTAGAACGCTTCCAAGGCATGGACCGATATTTTTTTTCCTACAAGCAATAACGTAGATTATTACGTTGTTGATGTGCGTCTTTGTGTGTGTGTGTGTGTGTGTGTGTGTGTGTGTGTGTGTGTGTGTGTGTGTGTGTGTGTGTGTGTGTGTGTATAGTGAATATTATGTATGTATGTATTAAGGCCCTGCGTGGGCTGGAAATCTGAGCTCGCAGCCCGCCCCGACCCGCAATAACTTGGCCCGCAGTCAGCCCGCACCCGCACATGTTGCTACATCATAGCCCGCAGCCCGCCCCGCCTCGCAGTAACTTGGCCCGCAGTCAGTCCGCACCGCAAATGTTGCCACATCATAGCCCCGCATCCCGCCTCGCCCCGCAATAACTTGGCCCGCACCGCCCCGCCCCGCAGTTACTTGGCCCGCAGCCCGCCCCGCAGTTCGGCCCGCATAATTTTTCATTCAAAAGTCAGCCTGCACCCTATAACTGATTGAACATATAACATGGAATAATAAAAAAAACTAATCCTTATTGAATTTTCTTAATTATATTCACCTTTTCTTTTGTAACTATTTAATTACTTGAAATACAATAAATCAAATTTTTCAGTCATACTAAAGTAATTATGCTGGAAGTCATTCACCATGATTTGTAACACTGAGCATACCAGATAAGCTAATATCCACTAACAGGTAGTCAGTTGTCACCTCTGACCTCTGGACCCTCCTGCAGTTAGCAACAACAGGCCTCTTTTGCTGTGGTCTGCCTGACTTTTGATCTTGGCTTCCATCCCCCTTGCCCTGTTCTAACCAGCCCTGCTAGATGGCAACTGCTAAGGCCTGCTATTGTGTCAGTGCCTCAGTGGTGGTGCAAAGTGATAAGAAATATTTGTTTGAGGGAAGGAAGTGGCACCCCAAGCCAGGTAGGATCTTCAATTGCTTTACACTGTTGTAGTTTTACAGTTTACCACATTGGGTAATTGAATATCCTGCCATATATTTTCATTACGCATTAATATATTATACATGAAATAGACACCAGCCAACACTCATCCATTCAGGGAAATTTGTATTAGAACCCCTCAGGAATTGTTTTACTTTTGTTATTAAAGACTTATTAATATATTAAAGCCAATGCCTTGTAACAAATGTTATGATAAATACACTGGACATGGTTATCAAGAAATGGAAAGTTTCTGCTAAGAGTCAGCAACGCCAATGTGAGATCGTTCAGGCCTTGTTTAGTAATATTTACACAGATTAGCACCTGTGGGTACTGGGCAGTAAAACTGAACACCACCAGCCTGCTAGTTGCCTGTGTGGGTTAGAGAAGGTCTGGCTCAGATAAGCAAGCCCTTTGTCCAAGCCAGGTATCCCAAATTAAGTAGGTCTCCTTGAGTGTTGTTCAAACATCACTCAGCCTAGAAAGACAGGGCAGCCTGATGAATGGTGATACTGGTGTTACAGGGAGAACCGAAATCAACTTAGCTATTAGCTAGGTATGTCATCATTGCTATGATTGTGTAAAAAGGGCAGTCTGTAGCAATCTGTGCCACAATAACATTATTTTGCTACCTTATTTCTTACTATTGTCAAAGCTTCAAAAGATGTTATGGTGCTCGTGTATGCAAGGCCAAACCTTTGTATTAACTAGACAGTGTCTGAATAACATTATTTTGTGACTTTATTTCCTGTGACTTTCCTAGGCAAAACTGTTATTTTTCTGTGATTTCTTTTGCTGTGAATTATTGTATGTACATTGTACACTCTAATGAATGACTAAAGCTGGCAGGGCAAAACAACAAAACAGTGACATATTATGAGTGCAAATATTCGTCGCACACATGCAGTTGTGCAAGCAACACAGAGTGTACACACACACCACACGCACATACGCACACACGCACACACACACACACACACACACACACACACACACACACACACACACACACACACACACACACACACACACATACACACACACACACAGAGCTACAGGTAATCCACCAACTAATAGGCACAGACAATGTGCACATTTTGTGAGAAACTGCGCGGGCTGAGAAAGTTGAGCCCGCACCCGCCCCGCAACTGTATCATTCGGCCCGCAGCCCGCAGCCCGCAGCCCGCAGCCCGCAGCCCGCAGCCCGCCCCGCCCCGCCCCGCCCCGCCCCGCCCCGCCCCGCCCCGCCCCGCCCCGCCCCACCCTACCCCGCCCCGTGTGCGTGAGTGTAAATGTGTGTGTATAAATGTATATATATATATATATATATATATATATATATATATATATATATATATATATATATATGAACAACAATAATACAAATCAATCATTGGTGGACGATAGGACTGTAGAATTACCCCACTCGTAGATACATGTTTTGAAATTTATATGACGACTCTCCAGATTAAATACGTTACCTTGTCCACCAAATGGTCCGATAGCAGTATTAGTATTAATTTATATTTTCACGTAAGTACTACATTTATTTCAAAATTCGTCCATAGGTGCGGAGCATGATAGCTCAATGTTTTACATGTCTGTCCGTGAAATGGAATTTGTTCTAGTGGTAACTTACCGTTGCAACACACGGTCAACAAACCAACGACGTGAAGAAGTACGCTCACAATACAGCACAACTGTCCTGCTGCATTCATAGTATTCGCTCTTTGATCCACTTTGAAGTATATCTTGCGTGGATGAATTATTGAAAAACCGGTGGAAACATCGCAAACGATTCGCAAGCTGTTACGTTTGGTTTCGCGATCGTTGTATTACGTAGACAAGCGAGTTGCTTAGCAGACGTCGTTACGTCGTCTAGACATAGCCACGCGTCGGACGCATCGTGATGTGGTAGCTATATATAGGCTATTTTCGCATGCGTTTGGTTTTGCGCAACCCGTGAAGGGTAAATCTTCAGATATTCCCGGCGCAAAATTTAACAGCATTCCGCTCTCTCTCTGTCTTCAAATGCCTTAATCCGAAACGATCGGCTCAGTAACGATATGTTCGTTCTTATGCCAGTATTGACCATTTTATTCAGAGATACCATGTAATGATGTACACATATTTCTTTACAATAAGTATTATTTTGTTCAAGTAGCCGGCATGTAGCGAAGTCATCATCATCATCGGTCGCGATTCGACAAAGACTGCTTCCATCTCTTGACTATTGCTCTCCATTTATTTCGCTGCTGTAAGAGTCTCAGCTTCATGTTTCTCTTGATGATATCCTTGAAACGAAGACAAGAACGCCTTCTGTTTCTGTGACCAGAAGACAGTTGAGAGTAGATAATCTGCTTTGGTAGCCTCTCTGGTGACATACTCATGAGGTGTCCAGTCCACCGGAGATTCTTATTGATCAGAAGATATTCCAATCCATAGATGGTAGCTGCCCATTCCTCGTCTGGTGTTGAGCTTTCCTTCTCCTCCCATTGGGCGAGAGCACTGACCATCTCCTGCTCAAAACTCTCCATATGGCTGGTAGTACTGTGTTGAGCTTGGTAGGCTTACTTGTCCTTTGCCTGTTGTGCTTTTGTCGTATTCTGAAAGCCACCTTTGACCTCAGCATCTGGTGATCGGTCCAGCAGTTACCTCCACGCATAGCTCGGGTACTGTGGATGTCCATCTTATCCCGACACCTCGTGATGATGAAGTCGATCATATGCCAATGTCCGGAACGAGGATGCATCCAAGTCGTCTTGCGTTCATCCTTCTGCTTGAACATGGTGTTCGTCACTATCAGTTCGAACTCAGAGCACAGAGCCAGTAGAAGCTCGCCATTTGAGTTGCATTCCCAATCCCATGTTTACCCATGACCAAGAGCCACTTGTCATTGTCTCTATTCTAGCATTAATGTCTTCCATCACCAGTAGGTATATTATCTGTACGAGGGATGCCACTGAGTACACTTGCTAGCTGGTTGTAGAAGGCCTTCTTGTTTTCATCTGGGTATGTCATTGTTGGAGCGTACACGCTGATAATTGTAGCAAAGTTGTCCTTGCTCAGAGGTAGTCTCATCGTCATGATAATGTCGCTTACTGGCCGTGGCGTTTCTGTCAGCTTTGTGACGATATCCTTTTTGAAAGCAAAGCACACTCCGGCCTCCCTTCATTCTTCTTCGGGTTTGCCACTCCAGAAGAAAGAGTATTCCAAGTCGTTGAGACTACCAGACTCTGAAAACCTTGTTTCACATGGGGCGGCGATGTTCATCTTGTATTTAGCAAGTTCCATTGCTACTAGTGCCGTACGTCTTTCTGGTCGGTCAGCTGCTTCTCGGTCGAGGAGAGACCTGACGTTCCATTGTACACTTATCAGTATTTTTTCTTCTTCTTCCTAGCTGATTTCCCACTGTCGACGGAAGATGAGGTCGAGCAGCGCGGTCCTTGGTAATCCGGGCGACGGCCGATCCGGTATGGGGTTTCGTGCAGTTGTACATTTCATGGAAGCTGCCAGCAAAGGTGTTGAAGTGCCGCTGGCTTTTGCAAGTTACCAGCAGCTCTCTGTCTCTGTCTCTGTCTCTGTCTCTGTCTCTGTCTCTGTCTCTGTCTCTGTCTCTGTCTCTGTCTCTGTCTCTGTCTCTGTCTCTGTCTCTGTCTCTGTCTCTGTCTCTGTCTCTGTCTCTGTCTCTGTCTCTGTCTCTGTCTCTGTCTCTGTCTCTGTCTCTGTCTCTGTCTCTGTCTCTGTCTCTGTCTCTGTCTCTGTCTCTGTCTCTGTCTCTGTCTCTGTCTCTGTCTCTGTCTCTGTCTCTGTCTCTGTCTCTGTCTCTGTCTCTGTCTCTGTCTCTGTCTCTGTCTCTGTCTCTGTCTCTGTCTCTGTCTCTGTCTCTGTCTCTGTCTCTGTCTCTGTCTCTGTCTCTGTCTCTGTCTCTGTCTCTGTCTCTGTCTCTGTCTCTGTCTCTGTCTCTGTCTCTGTCTCTGTCTCTGTCTCTGTCTCTGTCTCTGTCTCTGTCTCTGTCTCTGTCTCTGTCTCTGTCTCTGTCTCTGTCTCTGTCTCTGTCTCTGTCTCTGT
>OZ024862.1:32273690-32283690 GCA_964017155.1 Oasisia sp. SBJ-2009 | reverse complement strand
CGACGACGACGACGACGACGGTGACATTTACGACTACCGGTGGTGACAATGATGAGTGTGGTAGCAAAATAACCCGCCAGCATAAGACACATATTGTGTGCACTAAATGCACTACCAGCGTTTGTCATAAAACACGTTTATTTTAAAGTACCGCACCGAGCGGAGATTACGTCAGGGAATGAGCTACACTGTGAGGATCCCCTGGGTAATTATTATTTTTAATATACAGCTACCAAACAAAAATTGGCCTAACAACTAAAACACGTACTGCTGATGTTATCACTATTGTTATACACATCAATGCAAGAACATAGGTCTTTTAAATATAATAAGACATACATATTTAATCAGAAGAGGCGTTTTCAACATTACGAAGTTAACTTCGCCGTTTAATAGTTCTACTGTTCGGTTAAACCGGAACAAGCTTTTCGGTTAAACCGGAACCAGCTGTTCGGCTAAACCTGAACCAGCGACATTCTACACTTCGAATCTAGTCTTTAGTTGGCGGTTTTCTTCCGGATGAGTCAACCTGGAAGAGAACATGGCAGCAGGCGCGTTATTTTACTACCGTCTGACGATACGAGACGATACGAGACGATACGATACGATACGATACGATACGATACGATACGATACGATACGATACGATACGATACGATACGATACGATACGATACGATACGATACGATACGATACGATACGATACGATACGATACGATACGATACGATACGATACGATACGATACGATACGATACGATACGATACGATACGATACGATACGATACGATACGATACGATACGATACGATACGATACGATACGATACGATACGATACGATACGATACGATACGATACGATACGATACGATACGATACGATACGATACGATACGATACGATACGATACGATACGATACGATACGATACGATACGATACGATACGATACGATACGATACGATACGATACGATACGATACGATACGATACGATACGATACGATACGATACGATACGATACGATACGATACGATACGATACGATACGAGACGAGACGAGACGAGACGAGACGAGACGACACGACACGACACGACACGACACGACACGACACGACACGACACGACACGACACGACACGACACGACACGACACGACACGACACGACACGACACGACACGACACGACACGACACGACACGACACGACACGACACGACACGACACGACACGACACGACACGACACGACACGACACGACACGACACGACACGACACGACACGACACGACACGACACGACACGACACGACACGACACGACACGACACGACACGACACGACACGACACGACACGACACGACACGACACGACACGACACGACACGACACGACACGACACGACACGACACGACACGACACGACACGACACGACACGACACGACACGACACGACACGACACGACACGACACGACACGACACGACACGACACGACACGACACGACACGACACGACACGACACGACACGACACGACACGACACGACACGACACGACACGACACGACACGACACGACACGACACGACACGACACGACACGACACGACACGACACGACACGACACGACACGACACGACACGACACGACACGACACGACACGACACGACACGACACGACACGACACGACACGACACGACACGACACGACACGACACGACACGACACGATCGGACACACAACCGGGGACATGCTCACGTGAGCTGTGGCAGCGCGCAAAGTAGAAGTTGGAGCACGGGAAGATCTCTTGGACCAACTTCAGGAGAGCGTTGTCCTTTTCGCGCAGATATGCCCGAGTGGTGATGTTGTTGTGCAGACCTTCGGGAGGCATTGCATGTCCATTAACGTTGAAGTACGCCTGAACTCCTTCGCTCTGATAACGGAATCACAACACACTAAGTCATCACAGTCAACATATCTACTTTTGTTTTTATAAAATGAAGTTATTTATTTTACCTTTAATGACTTTCGTTGAACGTTACACGTTGACTTCATCGGATAAAGGAAGCCATTTGGATTAGGACGACGAAAACACCAATGAATGTAGTTTAGCACTTAAACGATATCAGACCCTCTTCGTTAGTCGTCCAAAAGAGATATTGCTACTTTGCCCTATAGTAGAGTGTACCATCAATGATCAGGCGAGAACACATTAGTGAAATAAATGAGCCGTTGTCAGCAATAGAATGTGTTCAAGTAACATTCGCAAATGATGGAATAGACTAGTTTATATCAGTAGTATTTTGGAATTAGTTATGTGTTTATTTCTTTAATTTATACTGCTATGTTTATATATATATATATATATATATATATATATATATATATATATATATATATATATATATATATATATATATATATATATATATATACATATATATATGTATATATATATATATATATATATATATATATATATATATATATATATATATATATATATACATATATATATGTATATATATATATATATATATATATATATATATATATATATATATATATATATATATATAATGCATTACAATTTATCGACTACATTATATTGTATTGTGTATATGTGAAAGTAGTGTCTTACTACAATAGTCCAATGATTTGGTTTCGTTTTGCCTATAATGACATTAAATGTATTTATTAATACTATATTAATATTTGCTCAATTGTTAGTTTAAATGACTGTCTTTCTACTACTACTAGTTTAGGATAATGATCATGATGTACCAGCAATTGTAAATCGTCACGAACAATTGTGGATCCGGCGCTATAGTAAATTAAATATACTATTACTATAAAGATGTTTGAATTACTCACGAAGTACGCTTCAGGCGAGTAGCCGCCATACGTGTTATTCCACACACCCTTTGCCAGCGCCGCCTTGAAGGACTTGTGCAGCTGAGTCGCGAAACCCGAGATGTAGTCCTTAATCGCCAGCTGGTACATTCCTTCCGCGATCGTCTGGAACATCGGTGGGTGGAAAGGTGATTTATGTCAACACTACAATATTATTGTCATCTAGACAAATTCGGTCCACACGTAACACTTTTAGCAGAACTCTGAACTAAGACAATAAATTAAAGAACGTTTTACGTGCCTACGCCCTTCCCCCTCGCAGGTGTGCCCCTAATACTCCCTAGTCAACTACAGTTGGGCCTGGCTATGTTTACGGTAGGTGAATAAGATACACCAAATACCTTGTAATGGTAATATGGAAATCTAGATCGTTTATTTAAAACTGGATTGGCTGGTGCTCACTTGTAGTATGCGCTCGGCTGATTGTACATTGAAAGGCATACAGTAGTATGGTAAATGATAAGCATCCAAGTACAACAAAAAGCCTATCATACAATCAGCTGCTTGCATGTGTACTGATACAATGTGTTGCAAAATAGTGTATCAACAGAAAACACATCTCAGCATGTCTGTCTATCGTCTTGTTCGACCGACCACCGACTTTCGCATCGATTGAAGTTTACACGGATACAGACTTCCCACCTGAGATATCTAACTACTGGACACTCGCCGGACATTGACAATTAATTCTGCACCTCCAAAAATGCAAACAAATAATGAATAAGCACAAATGATATAACTTACACAACACATATCATAGATTAGCATTTATTGATTACCCGCATCAGAATGTCGTCGGTGCTAATGTCTGTCTCGTGGCACATTACGTTCTCGACGCGTGCCGACGATATTGGTATAGATATCGTGGCCCCGAGTCCTGGCACTTGTGTATACTTGGAATGGAGCATGTGGTAGTAGGGAAGATCGAAGATATAATCGCGTTGATCAATGAGGACGACACGCCCGCCTCTGCGGTAAAACCGCCGGCGGAGGTCTGGTCGGTCGGCCAGCATGAAGCGAAGCACGTAACATGCTCGCTTCAGCGCACTGTTGGGAGCGTGCCTGGTGCCTGCAAGCAGCGTCTACAATAACATTATCTTACGTCGTGATCGATTGCAAACACACTATACCACCGTCTCCACCACCGCCACCACCACCACCACCACCACCACCACCACCACCACCACCACCACAACAACAACAACAACAACAACAACAACAACAACCACCACCATCACCACCACCACCACCACCACACCAACCACAACAACAACACTAACAACAACAACAACAACAACAACAACAACAACAACAACCACAACACCACAACACCACAACACCACAACAACCACAACAATCACAACAACCACAACAACCACAACAACTACAATCACCACAACCTCCAAAACAACCGTCGCCACCATCAGGCTATTTCCCTCATCACCACCACCAACATCACCAACAACAACAACTAGCAAGAGTGACTTTCCTTCTGCTCAGAATTAACGACGCACTACCGGAATCGGCCGGCTCAACAAAACTAGCGTAGAGAACGTGAACATTCACCTATGACCGGTATGTTGTAGGCCTCCGTGTATTTCTCGTACTTGTCCTTGATGCCGTCTGGTAGCATTTGACTGGCGTATCTCAGCCTACTAGGTACCTTTCGAACGCTCTTACACGTGCAGGTTGACTTTGCCTTACCGCGGCGCCTTAGCTTCGTCTTGATGTCTAAAGATCAAAGGTGAACTCAGCTAAATCACATATGTGTAGGCAACATAGACACGCAACCGATAAGATCAAAGGTGAACTCAGCTAAATCACATAAGTGTAGGCTAAATAGACAAGCAACCGATAAGATCAAAGGTGAACTCAGCTAAATCACATAAGTGTAGGCAACATAGACAAGCAACCGATAAGATCAAAGGTGAACTCAGCTAAATCACATAAGTGTAGACAAAATAGACAAGCAACCGATAATCTAAAGGTCTTCTACTGCAACGGTTGCCGGGAAGTCTTTGGTATAATTTTGGTGGCTCTCTTTTGTGTTCATGTTATCATATCCATATCTTTTTTGCGCTATACCATGGAATCATAACTCAAAAAAAGATATGGATATGATAACATGAGCACAAAAGAGAGCCACCAAAATTATACCAAAACTGAGGGGTCTTAAATATGAAATGCGTCTAAAGGATTGTGTTAACAACAATAGAGACCAGGCGTTTGACACGAGAAAGAAGTGTTTAAAATATTGAATGGTTGTGAAAATATTGTTAGAAATATGTTGTTCCCATTTAAGGATATGTATTTAAAAATTAAAAGAGCAGTCTAGACTAGATTAGTTCTCATTTTCACAAACGAGTATAACTGAATTGAATAGGTTGTCTGCTGATTGTGTGGGTGTTAGCAGTGTGACTATGTGTAAAATAGAAATGACTTAGGTAGGTAGGTTGCAAGTGAGCTTCCTTGATACATTATGTTATTTCTAATTTATCACAACTAATGCTTATTTTCACATTGTTGTTCTCTCAATATGTTTGCCAGTTAAATGCCGTAGTATTTATGATGCATACATTTAAAATGACAGAACTATGTAAATTGTTGCACACAATGACAACTTAGTAGGTTTTTTTGTTTACTGAATCTAGGTTTTTCTTTTTAATAAAATGAGTAGACACTGTGTTATATTCATAAAACAAATGTCATGTCTTTGTATAGATATATATATAGATAATATATATATATATATATATATATATATATACATATATATATATACATATATACATATATATATATATATATATATATATATATATATATATATATATATATATATATATATATATATATATATATCAGTTACCTAAATATATCTTTATAAGAATTTGAAACAACACAGATGAACAATAAGAAATGTTAATCACAGGTCTAGTTTAAACAAATTTCCACATGGCATCCACATATGATTTTTCAAGGTGGCGATCTCTTTAAATCATTCTGGAAACGTGCTCTACTTTTTGCGTGGAACTGGGGATCATTTAACTGATATTCTGAATAGCTAGTAAACTCGCGATGTTGCATTTTTAAATGAGTGGTCTTGAACATATACAAACTATCAACACAATGACGCACCAGCGTGACAATGTCACTGATGTGTCATGGAAACAGTGTCCTCGATAAAACAGCAATGGATATAGGCGTTTTGAAAGTAATTTTTTTTTTTTTTTTAGAAATGATTTTGTTTAATGAAGTAATTCATTGATCTTTTTGGAATTGTCTACCCCTGATTTTATGTTGTACGATCTATATATCTCTGCGCGCCCATCACATTTGTGACAACAACGAAATGTACTGATGGAACATGTTGGCTATTCGTTTACATCACCCAGATTTGGTGGAATGAAATCAGCATGAAAATACAAGAAGTGCTTTATAAGAGACAACCCTACCGCCCATGCCGCGATATTCGCTGATGCGCCTTTCGCATGGTGTCCACTAATTCACGATATTGTTCAGCTTTACGTTTCCCAAGAAAGTTCTGCAAATTAAGCTCACGCTGCGTCTGTAGTGGTTGGGTTGTGTCGTCAAGAAACACTGTGTCACATTGCTTACCTCCATATTCTGTGTAGAAGATTGCACCCATGGCTCGTCGAGGCACCAGCTCACTGGGCGTAGTGTCCGGAAATTCTCCTGCATTGCAAGCATTCCAGTAACATCAAACGGTATCAATAATGTTTGCAAAGTGGAGCAACTCAGTCAGGGTTCTACATAATACATACAAGCATGGAGGCCACATCGCAAGAAGGATATTGATATGCTAGAATGAGTACAAAGGAGAGCAACTAAAATGATACCAAAACTCAGGAATATTAGTTATGAAATGCCTCTAGAAGAATATGGTTTAACAGCACTAGAAACCAGAAGATTGAGAGATCAGATTGAGGTGTTTAAAATATTGAATGGGTATGGAAATAATGAAATATATTTTCTCTGTCAAGGAAGAGAGAAGTACTAGATGACATGGAGATACATTAGTATAGAAGCATTTTCACAAAGAACAGTAAACGAATGGCACAGATTATCAGCTGGTTGCGTAGGTGCTAGTAGTGTTAATATATTTAAAAATAAAATCGATTTATACCTAAGAAGGGCGGGGTACATTTAGATAAATAGGTTTGATTCTTGATAAGCCAAAGGGCGTCCTAGTCCACCTGCCATCTAGAGTTGAATCTCGAGGTGGCTATCGTGTTAAATTTTTTTTAATAATGACTACTCGAGTTTTGCAAATTCCTATCAAACGTTCGATATCTAGTTTAGTTAATGGGAGTGATGAAATTTCGAAGCACTTTATCCACTACTCACTGGCAGATTTGATAAACTGCATACTGTCGCGGCTTCTCTGGGAAGTGTACAGCTACGTTACATTTACTATGCGCAGACAACGCACGCGAATATTTAATCTAACAGTTTGCAGGAACGACTCAATTATTCAGGTGTATGAACTTGAGATTGTTCAGGCGAATACATATTGCTTTAGATTTAAATATCATAAACCATTGAAACGTATTGTTGCAGAAGTCTTTCTTGTTGTGCCCTAAACATATAACATTTAAATAAAGCCATATATTGCGTGTTTGTCTTCATGCTTCATTTGAATTATTTGGTCAGTGTCGAATATTGAAAAGAGCAGGGTATATAGGTTAAATTGATAGTAGAAATGATGTACTCTATAATGACCGTATTTACCTTTTATAATAACAGTTATAATGTCAATATTGTTAGCATCAATGACAACAATGAATTTGTCATTGATGGAATCAATGATCAAACATATAGCACTGAGAGCAATATTCTAGTTTGGGTACTACATAAACTATGTCTAAGAAGAAGAAGAATTTTTTTTCGATCCAAAACATTTCAGAATATACACACAATGCACTAATTGCAAAACATAAAAAAATAATACAAATACATTAACAAATACTAAACAGGATATAACGTATGATAAGTAATAAAAGGTATGTTCAAAAGACTCCTGTAAGACTGAGGTTTAGGTGGTCGCTGCCAAGGATCAATATTGGTGACAGAAATGTAACTAAATCAATACATCACCCCAGTAAAATGTCATCAACACAAATAGTACAACTTTACATATATATATATATATATATATATATATATATATATATATATATATATATATATATATATATATATGAGCATGTGTATAGTGTGAGTGAGTTTACATGATTATTGTGTTGTGTTTAAGGCACTGTTTTGTGTTGCATACAGTTGAAAGGTGGCTGTTGTTTCTTAATGTTGTGTACATGTACAACAGTATTGCTTTGTGTAAGCTACCTGATAGTTTTTTTTTACAAAATTAATTAATATACTTGACAAATCTTTATGAAATGTATGTATTAATTTTGTGCTTGACTGTATAGGGAAATGTTATACCAAGGATGTTTAACATTGATTGCATGACGGATTGTTTCTAACATTAAGAGTTGCTCCTGTTGTGTTGCTCTTGTATGTAAATTATATTCATTTTCATTCAATCGTATATATTTCTTTGAATTTGTTTTTATTGTACATTCTTCGACAATATACTTTATTTATTAATACTTTTTATCTCTCGAACATAATAATAATAATAATAATTAATTCTTTTGTGGCAATATCCTCGAAGATCAAGCAAGCTCGGTGGCTCGATAAAACCAAGGGTTTAAGCAAACTCGTAATCGGAAAACAATGCGTGAGTCGTTTATGGATGGATGAAGAAGCTATGAAGCTAAAGGGGATAGGCAACATTAAAGATATATGTTTTTAGACGACGGCGGAATGAAACTGTATTACCTTCTGATTTAACACCGACAGGAAGCGAATTCCACACAGTTGGTGCGGCAACCGAGAAAGCTCGCGTCACCGTTTTCGTTTTCGTTTTCACCCGAGGAATGTAAAGACGGTTACTACTGGGTGAGCATAGCGGTTTGGAATTTCTTGCTGGAGTTAGCATTGAATTTAGATATGCTGGTTGTGTAGATGAGAGTGTTTGATAGATTATTGTACAAATCTAGAAAATAATGCGATAGTGCACAGGGAGCCAATGCAATGATTTTAGAAGAGGCACTGAGGGAGAAAAACGAGGAGAACGCGTGACTACCCTTGCTAAACAATTTTGGACACCCTGAAGTTTTTTTTGCTATATCCTTGTTTGCAATATTATAAAGGAGGGAATTGCAATAGTTAAACCTGCTCCTCACTAGAGCTGTTGCGATGGTTTTAGCAACGGAAAGTGATATCAACCGGCGAATACGGCGAAGATCGCGGATATAGTTAAAAACAGCAACGACATGTTTTCGATATATATTGTTTGAAATTGAAGTTTTCATCAAACGTTACTCGGAGAGTTATAACTGAGGCGGCTGGTGTGATACTCTGACACTCAGGATATGTGTCAAGAAAAAGCCAAGAAACATAGAGTTGTGTATCATCTGCATAAAGGTGATGATCCAAGTTATGACTCTGGATAACAGAGCTTAGTGGTGTTGTACTTATATTGACTCGTATATTGTGCAGCATCATAGAATATTACTGTATAAATATGGTGTTATATAAATTAATAAACATTTACATTTACGCAGAGTGAAAAGCATGGGCCCAAAAACAGAACCCTGGGGGACACCACAAGAGGTGGCCATTATATCTGAGAAGCCGTTACCTATTTTAATGGCTTGCTGTCTATCAATAATGTATGAAGTAAACCAGCTCAGGGCTGTGCCAAGTATCGCGTACCACGATGATAAGCGTGTAATGAGAATGTCGTGGTCAATGGTGTCGAAAGCGGCGGATAGGTTAAGCAGGGTTAGTGCAGCAACTTTCCCATTATCAATGTTAAGGTTTATGTCATTGTGTACTTTTAAAAGAGCCGTTTCTGTTGAATGAAATTGTCTATACACAGACTGTAAAATTATTTATGGAGATGTGAGACCTACGACGATTTGCTACAACCGTTTCAAGTATTTCTGAAATGAAGCTAAGGTTGGAAATAGGCCTATAGCTGTTTAATTCTTCTTTAGGCAGAGTCGTCTTCTTAAGAACTG
>OZ024862.1:32248690-32268690 GCA_964017155.1 Oasisia sp. SBJ-2009 | reverse complement strand
CAAGACCGTGACGTGGTTCTTGTTTACAAGAAGATGTTGGATCGGCATTACGAAAGGCGCATGGAAGTGATGCTGACAACGATGCTGTTCATCTTTCCAACGCCGCTAACATTGACAGGAGAGACATGTTCAAAACGAAAAGGTACTTCAGTGGTTCATCTGATGCCAGATGCCAGAAAGAGTCTGCGCCAACTTCACTCCTGGTAATAGTAGATATGCTGTAGATACGGAACAAAGATCAACACACGGTTAAGCTCGACATCCGTGCCTCAACCAAGACTCTCACTAGCACAGATACTGGTGTTCAAGTGTTCGGAATGCCGCAGAGAAGGTGTCAGTGCTTGTAATATTAAGCACAACCAAGAACGGGAAACACCACTGCCGATCTATCTATGTGTGATGGTCCATATCAAGATTCGCAGACGTAATCGTGTAGACACTCTCTGTGTGGTTCTTCAGTACTCTTTAATACAAATGGGGACAAAAGGCAGCTTTGGTATCGTGAACACAAAAGAGTTAGTGCTACCTAACCATACTTGTATAACTACAATCAGTGTCTTCATATCAATGGCCAAATTACAATAGGGCGTGTAAGTCTCGCGAGCGAAAACGAGGTTGGGGGCAGTTGGGGGCAGGAGATCCATATTCTCCATGTTAACATATAGGACTTTGTTTTGTTTTTGGTCGTAATAATCGAACTGTTCCCAAATAGCGTATTTCAGTTATAATATCCGAAGGATTATTACAAGCAGAAGCAGTGTGACACTTTGCCGGTGACTATGATCACGGAAATCATGAATTTTAATCGAATATTATGATGGTTGCCATAGCATTAGCGGCAAATACTTGTGTTTGGCGATCTTGACTAATAATGAAGGGAGCCATTTTTCGCGCAGTATAACCTGTTTGGGACAAACGTATACATGTGTTATGATTATGTGCATTTAGACAACTTGTCATATATAGGTGCTTATCGAAACCAGAACGTACAGCAATGTAAAATGCAAATCCAGTAAAAGACACATACGGCCTAACATCGTGTCTATTATCTGCACTACGTAAATCGCTGTGTCTATGAAAGTGTGATAAACTTAATATTAAATCGGACATTTAAGATAAGAAACGTACAACACAATATATTTATGACCTGATTTTCCTAGTATTCATCAGTCGGTAGCTACAACTGTCATCTATCGTTAGAATAGTATTCTTGTGACCCGTCCCCAATTACTCTAGCTTAGTCCCCAATAAGCTCCAGTCGCGCGGAGTCACGCCATGTATCGTGACCCACTTACAGGCCCCATAGGCTCTCAGGGAGGTAAATTGTAACTAAATGTGTGCTATTCTGGAGCGTTACCTATTTTCTAAGGCGCAGTCAATTGATCAATACGTCGTGACTTCAGGTATGACGTGCCAGGTTCATAGCTTGGTCGACACGTTTACGAATGCGCTGGTTCATGTATTGATTTATAGTATTCCCTCCAAATCAGTTACACTACAATTTGTATGATCGATTACTATAATACTATAGTGTGCACCACGTGTGCACCATATGTTCACAAGTTAACACATTCGATAATTATTTATTTCGCAAATTGCTTTACTGATTATGCGAAAATGGATATTAACAAATACAAATATACCGAAACAAATTACATAATTAAAAATGGCACGATAAGTTGATAACAAGTCATATGCTAATGAATGAACGTACATGTTGTTAGTAGTGCAACTTCGACTCACCGTTTGCATAGCGATAACAACAAACACAGATAACGGCATAAATTGTTACGCGGGTTGCAGACCGTACATTTCTTTTTGTTCTCATGATATTAAAAAGCTTTATCAATTTTCTGCGACATATGTTGAAAACCGTTAGATCAGTAAAACAAACGCAGTAACATTCGATGAAGCGCGACTCTTTGCTACAACAGCACGTTATGTGCTACGTAGACAAATAGGTTGCTAGGCAATACACCGCGTACCCCACGTAACGTTAAACGTAACTCTGCTCTAAAGCATTTATTTGTTGCATAGTGACGGTGTTTTTTTCACTCTCCACTCAATAACTCGTTTCCAGTGGAGAGTTCTTTCCAATTTTATCTCTGCCGTAGCTGACTTTGTACCTCGTACAGTTGACGTAACGACTAACGTGTTGCTTGTTTTCAAATGGTACGTCTGTAAATGTAAAAGGTTGGTGTTTACAGCGTTTACACGGTGTCATGTTTATCAATGGGACACGAAATCTTCGTGGCTTTTTATTTTTATTGCAACATCATGTTATACAGTATAAACTATACCTATCATAGCGTACTGACCGCCCAAAAATAATAACGAAGCAGAACTGACTTCATAATTTTAACTGTAGATTTTTTAAATAATCCCGGCGCTCTCACTCAAATCGTCGCGTTGTCACTCGAATTCCGGAACAGCGAGGTCGTGACCGAAAGGGTCGGGGCTACATACGTTGCGCAGTCCGTGGACACAGACAGTAGTTTTGCGACTGATGTAAGTTGTGCTACGAATTGTCATAAATATTTAGTTTTCTATTGTATTTTATAAAAATTACTTTGTTTGAGGTCATGTTATTGCAACTAATGTTGTCAACTAGACATACTTTCGTTAATGACAATATGTATTATAAGCGCTTCGTCTTCTGTTATGTTCGTCGACAGTGCCTCGTCGTATTCATTCCAGGACCAAGCAGATGTCGGTGTCATTTGAACTTGAATACAACGACGTACTTCTAAAATTGAAGTAATCAGGAATGGGTACGGCAGTACCCTTTCTAATATGAATGGAATTGAGTTTCCTGACCCCTAAGGCGAATCCGAATTACTCCAGCGATTGGGAATAGCTACAGACATGTGCTATACCATTTTGGAAAGCCCAGAGCAAGCCTCAACTACATAAAATCGTCGATTTTTGATTTTCGTTCCTGAATTCGAGTTTTTGATGTTTCAAGCTGTCGACGTTCAAAAATGCAACGGCTCTACCCGCCACCCCTTTCAACAAATGGATCGGCTATCCGAGGCGCCCCTGGTGGCGCTCCCTGGTGGCGTGTGTTGGCTAGCGTCCTGAAACTCGGGTTCAAGTCGCCAGGTGGCAGCAGAATCAGGAAGGTATGAATGTCAAGATATCATTTGACTAGGTTATGAGCTGTTTCATTTGTTTTAGCACAAATACAACCATCATATCGCATTGTAAGGAGAACTATCTCCAACACGGCTGCTATGTAATCTCACGAAAGTTATGCAAAGTGTTTGGAAGAAAACTTGAAAGTGTCGAAAGATTTGTGAATGGGTGATAAATGCACGATGCATCGCTATGACGATACGGTATCAAGACAGTGTGCCTATCTGGAGGGTTTTTCATGTCACTCACAGCTGCGGCCTGCGCTGTTCATAATTTATGCTTTCAGGCGCCATTAACATTGCGTGGCATTTGCAACGGCCAACATATGCGCCATGTAATCTTTGCTATCCTCATGTTATGACTATCAGTTAAATTGCATGTACAGATGTTGGCTTCGCGGGTAAAGGAATACAACTAGTGGGTAAATGCTTCAAGGATGAAGCAGGACTGGGGTAATATGAATGGGAGTGGCACTACAACAGGGTAAATGCTTCGCAGCTAAAACACGTTTGAGACTCGAGTTAAAGTAAGGAGACAAGCCCCCTCGCCCCCTCCCCCCTCCCCCCGTCCTCTCCCTTCCCCGTTCATTCATATTTCCGGCTGAAATGTGCGCTGGCATGCTGTCCGTGGCAGGCTTGGCTCCGTGTTCGTCCTACCACCAATCAGAATTTGAGCCCAGGCCGTCACCAGTGGTTGAATGCCCCCCCCCCCCCCCGATTTTGCCGCATGTTTGCCTATTTTCCACCCCAAATCAAAATTATGCGATCTCGCCACGGAGATATATAGTTCGCGGTGCCAGCTGGCAAAAGTCGCTGTTACCTGTCACTGATTCGAGGGTTCCCAAGGAATATTCGACATGCGATGTGACCGTCGGTGGTGAGGAACGTTCTGCAGTGGCGCAATTTCAGCCGGAAATATAAATGACGGGGAAGGGAGAAGTGGGGGGAGGGCATAGGGGGCGAGGGGGGCGTGTCTCCTTACTTTAACTCGAGTCTCAAACGTGTTTTAGCTGCGAAGCATTTACCCTGTAGTAGTCCCACTCCCATTCATATTACTCCAGTCCTGCTTCATCCTTGAAGCATTTACCCACTAGACCCAATAATGTTTCGTGTCTACGGTCGACTAGTTGAACTATTATCATACCCCGTGCTTGCAAAACTGAGTTACGATTATCTTTTTGCTAGACTGGATCGTTTATGTGATGTTGCGTGATATATGAACAGCACGTGTATCGATAATTGTAGAACAGAACAGGAACTTGTTTATTACCAAAACAATGGCGAAAGTAACAACTGTGTATGTTATTGTAGTCCAGCAGGTGGCAGCACCAGAGTACATAAGTCCATAATTTTTTTATGTTACAGTTTATGATTATATGGCGTGAGCATAGCTCTACACATTCAACATTGTTATAGTTGACAATAGCGTAACCGTAGTTTACTTACGGGAGGCTATAGGTGCTATGAAGTTATTTCGATGCATTTTGTCGGGGATTTGATATTGTTGGAGATTCACCCTATCAATTTGAACAGGAATTTGTAGGTTAATGCTAAATGTTAAGGGGCCTAAGGGGGTAAATAATGTCCAAAATGGTTTGATGTTTTTACTTCTAATAAGTTCTTTTAAAGCAAGGGTGTGCCTTTCAGTGAATACCTGGAAAAGGTTCTGCTATATATCAGTTTTAGGTTTTGTCAACAATTTTGTTTATGCCATTATCAGTGTAGTTTAACACCTGGATATTGTTTACCCGTAGTTTGGAATGCATTAGTTGCATTAAATATCGACGGTCTATACCTGAGATGTATTTAATAATAAGTAACCCATTGTTTTCGATATAATTAATTATAGTGTGATTATAATATAACTTATTAATTAATGGCCCTTGCCCACCTCTACCAATAGTTTACAGACACAAACAGGTTCCCTAACTAAACATTTTCTAAGCTGAGCAGTCGTATATGGGAAGACATATTGCATAATGTATCCAAAGAGGAGGAATCAAGCAGTACTCTAGGTTTGTCCCGATGAAGACTACAGGTGATGGATTTCCACAATTGGCGAGGATTTTCAGAAAGCGTTGATATGAAATTTGTATAATATACAGATATTTTCTTTGACATCATATGATTCCATTAAATCTAATATAACAATAACGAACTTACGTGTTTACCATATAGAAATGGGATACACACACAAACGTATAATAACAATAACGTTTTATTATTTGTCTTTTCAACAAGAGCAAATTCGTCCAATAAATATTTATAATTTATATAAATTATAATAATAAATACAGTATTTATAAATAGCCTAACGTGCAAAGATCTTAACGAACAAACATGGTATGTACACATATTATACAATTATTACAATGATACTCTATTAGCGGGATTAAATGCATAAAATATATTAGCATGATGATGTTGACGTAAAATGTAATTACAATGGCTATAATAAATATATTAGTTGCTATGCCGTAACAACCGTTATTGCATAACTCATACATAAATTGGCTAGATTAATGCCAATTGTTATCTCAAATAAATGAATTCTTGCACAGCAAGTACTGATATAGCAACGTTCATAACACAAGTCATAATGTTTAGTATTGATTCCACCCATGCTGATATGTTGCGATACAATATAGTAATTAAGCTAAACTGTTTACAAGACGCATCCTGCTTTCATTCGAAATGACACTTGTGGTAGCCATCTTTGTGTCACGTGAAGGTGTGTTGGTTACATTCGTTAGATGACACCACTGTAGTGATGTCATTCCCTGCGGTGTGTGGCAACGACCCAAGCAGCACAATGCTGAGAGATTGTTTCGACTTTGCGAACGTAATTGACCGTCCCTTTGCGCATGCTTCAGATGACAAACCGGAAATGGAGTTATTGCCCGTCATGCACCGTTATCCCCCGCGCAAGCGCCGCGGCCAGGTATATGAGATCAATGTTCATGCCCTGTGGCGTTTTCTTCTTCAGCCTCTCGTTTTTTGCAAGTCGACGTGTTCGATGAGCTAACAACGTCCTTTCTTTACCTCAATGTTATCGAGTGCAATGTCCCCTGAGTATTCGTGGCCGACCACACCAACGAACGCCAGCTGGAAAAAGTATAATCGCATTATTACTTCTGAAAAATGTGTGCAACATCGTGGAATAAGTATGCTCAAGAACCGGTTAAGGCATTTTTTATTCAATGATATCATCAGTGAAAAAGAATTATATAAGCTTGAAGCTATAAATATATAAATATATAAATATATAAATATATAAATATATAAATATATAAATATATAAATATATAAATATATAATTAAATAAAAGTAAAAATCTAAATAAATTGCAAACGATGCATATTATGTAAAGCTATTTTGCGATTAACAGTCCCTGGGCCACTGAGTATATTAAACAAAGTATGACTTGGCTGTCTGAGATACTTTATTCGTAATTTAAACTGCGTGTGTTTCTAGCAGAAACAACATAAATTATAAAACAGTAACAACGACTAACAATGACAAAGATCACAACCCATGGGTACACGACTAAATGGGAAGCAGTGGGGGAAGAGTATATAATCACGGAATCATTACAAGACCTGAACATCCCGCACGCACAAAGATACAGAGCAGGAGGGCGAACAGCAACACACTGTGACTCTTATGTCTAACAGGAGGACGAACAGCAGCACACTGTGACTCTTACATCTAACAGGAGAACGAACAACAACACACTGTGACTTTTACATCTAACAGGAGGACGAACAACAACACACTGTGACTCTTACGTCTAACAGGAGGACGAACAACCACACACTGTGACTCTTACATCTACCAGTAGGACGAATAGCAACACACTGTGACTCTTACGTCTAACAGGAGGACGAACAACCACACACTGTGACTCTTACATCTACCAGTAGGACGAATAGCAACACACTGTGACTCTTACGTCTAACAGGAGGACGAACAGCAACAAACTGTGACTCTTACGTCTAACAGGAGGACGAACAGCAGCACACTGTGACTGTTACATCTAACAGGAAGACGAACAGCAACAAACTGTGACTCTTACGTCTAACAGGAGGACGAACAGCAGCACACTGTGACTCTTACATCTAACAGGAGGACGAACAACAACACACTGTGACTCTTACGTCTAACAGGAGGACGAACAGCAACACGCTGTGACTCATATATCTAACAGGAGGACGAACAGCAACACAAGGTGGCTCTTACGTCTAACGGGAGGACGAACAGCAGCACACTGTGACTCTTACAGCTAACAGGACGACGAACAACACACGGTGACTCTTACATCTAGGTAGATAACATGGACTTACTTTGTGATAATTGTCCATGGTGACGTCCACTTTGGCAGAGAGCCAGTTGTCGCCATG
The DNA here is from genome assembly GCA_964017155.1 of Oasisia sp. SBJ-2009. NCBI lineage: Eukaryota > Metazoa > Annelida > Polychaeta > Sabellida > Siboglinidae > Oasisia > Oasisia sp. SBJ-2009. The sequence continues at coordinate 32,261,156 of OZ024862.1, read as the reverse complement.
GTCATTGTGTTGTTGCCATATTGTCGTCAGTTCTTCCAACGTGTTAATTTTTGCCAACCGAAGCTCGTTGATGTGGAAGCCGTACATGTGATAGTTGAACGTGACGCAGTGAGGTCCAGTGCTGTACAGTTGAGGTATCGTGATACTACAACGAGAGACAACACCGTCACAAACGGAAACACAACGACACTCATATAATCTTACTATGCACAATCAATCTACTTAAATCAACTTAAATTGTTGTGCTACACCTTACAATCATACTTGTATTCAAGGCCAAACCGTCAGAGCATTATATATATATATATATATATATATATATATATATATATATATATATATATATATATATATATATATATATATATATATATATATATGTACATACGAAAACACACCACACACAACACACACACACACACACACACACACACACACACACACACACACACACACACGCATACATACACAAACACACACAAAAATAAAAAATAAACTTATATAGCGCCAAATCTAGCTTAAAAACTATTCAGGGCGCTTTACATGTACATGATAACATGTTCTTAAAACGAATTACCCAAATGTATAACTAAAACAAAATTAGCTGTATATTATATAAAAGTGCATAAAGACTGACTAATAAAAACATTATAAATAAATAAATATAGAAAGGCTAAAAAAAATACACAAGGTCATTTAGGCAGAAGTAATGTTCTCTTCGACGCATTGTCTCTTCATTTAATTATTTATGCATCAGCCAAAGTATTGGTTAAAATAGAGCGTCTTTAAGGCATTCTTAAAAGAGTTCTCATTGCACAGTTCTCTTATTGAGAACGGTAGTCTGTTCCACAGGTCCGGAGCAGCTGCGGGGAAACTCGCATCTCCAGCTTTGCAATTTGTTTTAGGTCTTTTAAGCTGTTTGGTTCCCTCTGAGCGAAGTGCTCTGGTTGGCGTGTAGATGCAAATAAGGTCACGCAAGTACACTGGTCCACGACAGTTGACCGCTCTGTGGACGAGTAACATTATTTTGAAACAGACACGTTCCCGGACCGGAAGCCAATGGAGTTCTTTCAGCACAGGCGTGATGTTGGAGTATTTTGGTACGCGCATGATCAGTCTAGCGGCAGTATTTTGAAGACGCTGTAGTCTGGCAAAGTTCTTGTCAACTGTGCCATATAGAAGAGAATTACAATAGTCAAGCCTTGATGTCACGAGTGCGTTGACCACCCTCTCCCTCGTCTGTCTTGGCAAGAACTTGTTAATTTGACCGATGTGATGGATGTGGAAATAGCAGCATCGAACAAGTTCTGATGTGTTGGCAGACATGTTCATGTGATTGTCCAAGTACACACCAAGGTTTTTCACTTTATCAACGGCTTGGATGAGTGCACCACCAACACTGATGCTAAGTTCTTTAATTAATTTCTTTGCGGATACAGGCACAATCGGAAGGAACTCAGTTTTCTGATCATTTACTTTGAGATAATTTGAGATGAGCCACTCTCGAATGTCCATTATGCAGTCTTGAAGACGTCGTATAGCTTCGGATAGTGATGTAGGATTGAGATCAAACGTATGCATCAATTGCAGGTCGTCAGCGTAGTGGTGAAACTTGACGCCGTGTCTTCTGATGACATCGCCGACTGGTTGGACATACAATGAGAACAGTGCTGGGCCCAGCACGGATCCCTGCGGCACTCCTGTGGTACACGTGTAGTTTTCTGATGTAGCCTGACCAATCACAACCCTCTGTTTGCGGTCCTGCAGATAGGATGCAACCCACCGTAGGGCGTAACCCTGAATACCATAACGCTTGCTGAGCCGATTGAGTAGTATGGTGTGGTCAATTGTGTCGAAAGCTGAACTCAGGTCAAGTAGGACAAGCAGAGTACCTTTCTTGCGATCCAAGGCCGCCCGGATATCGCTGCAGACTCTCAACAAGGCGGTTTCTGTTGAATGTAGTCTTCGATATGCGGACTGGAATGGTTCGTTCAGGTTTTGTGAATCAAGATGATCAGGCAATCGCAGAGCAACGACCTTTTCAATAACCTTGGATAGATGAGAGAGAGAGTGCTAACGGGTCGATAGTTACGTAGAATATCACGGTCTAAAGACGGCTTCTTTAATAATGGGTGAACACAGGCCATCTTTAGAGCAGATGGCATTGTCCCTTCCTCCAATGACTTATTAGTAATACACACACACACAGACACACACACACGCACACACACACACACACACACACACACACAGTGTATATTAGCCCAATTGTGTTATACAATTCCGGTACTTCCGGTGTAGGACGTGCGACTCTCCACTCACATGGCTTTGTCTCTGTATCGGCGTGGACTGCTCGCCTCGATGTAGATGTAGTTCGGCTGACTGTCCGAGATGGCTGAACGTGGACCCGTTTCATCAGAAGGTGTCCGACCACTTTGGACAGTCCAATCAAAGTTGTCGTTTGTCATTTGCTGCATTCCGCACAGCGTCTTCCTACCGCTGTTGTCTTCGAACGAACACCGCCAGATGGACGCGCTGCTACCCACTGGAAAGATCGACATCATCGTCATCGTCATCATCGCCATCACCATCGCCAACATTACTACGACTACTACTACTACTACTACTACTACTACTACTACTACAACAACAACTGCTACTGCTGCTGCTGCTGCTGCTGCTGCTGCTACTGCTACTGCTACTGCTACTGCTACTGCTACTGCTACTGCTACTGCTACTGTTACTGCTACTGCTACTGCTACTGCTACTGCTACTGCTACTGCTACTGCTACTGCTACTGCTACTGCTACTGCTACTGCTACTGCTACTGCTACTGCTACTGCTACTGCTACTGCTACTGCTACTGCTACTGCTACTGCTACTGCTACTGCTACTGCTACTGCTACTACTACTACTACTACTATATTAAGACGGCAACTTCTTTTGCACCAAATTCATCTGACCCAAAATGTAGTGGAAAATCAAGACAACACGGCTAGACAGTCTTAAAACAGTCAATATTGTTTAGGATGGGATTATTAAAATTGGTAAAATACGTTTAATAAAAATAGCGCAGTATATGAAAGTTTGGTAATTCACCGTACTGGTTCTCTTCTATCTTTTCTCATTGTTTTCGCGAAATGAATCAATGCTATTATCACAGTGTACTTATTCCGTGACCACTTACGTGATGGGCTTGTTGTTGTTGGTTTAGTAGTAGTAGTAGTAGTTGTTGTTGTTGTTGTTGTTGTTGATGTAGTTGTTGTCGTCGGTCTCTTCGTCGGAACTTTGTTCGATCCATCCATACGCTCTGTACAGTAACGCTTGTGTTAAGCACAACATGGTAGAGTTCGAGTGCAGTATGGTTCCACAGTACTATTAATATTATCGTTTGTTTGTCAATATCGCACAGATAGTTTGTTATTAAACAATGTATGAATTTGGTGAATCAGATTAATATTTACCTTAATAATTTCAGCAATGTCTGAATGTGCGTGTATAAATATTATACTATTTCGTTTGCAATGACGTTGTTTACACACTGCTGCAGCGTCACTTTTTGCGACTGCTGGTGTTGTCTTGTCAAACATCAACTTGCCACTGTCAGCAATGACATCATACCGCTGTATGTGATTATATACAACTACTGATGTTGCATCTATTACTGTTGATGATTTGGTGCTTCTGTGATTGCAAATACAGTGCATGTGTGTGTGCGTGCGTTTGTTCGTACATGTGCATGCGTATGCGTATGTGCGTGCGTGTGCGTGTGTGCGTGCGTGTGTGTATATGTGTGTGCGTGCGTGCGTGTGTTTGCGTATATGTGTGTGTGTATGTGTGTGTGTGTGTGTGTGTGTGTGTGTGTGCGTGCGTATGTGCGAGTGTGTATATGTGCATGCGTGCGTGCGTGTGTGCGTGCATGTGTTTGTCTGTGAGTGTGTGAATGTCAATTACCTGCGTAAAAGGCAGCCTTGAAGCCCCTTTTGGCCGTGTTCCACGGCACAGTCCAATTAGTCCTGAAGACAACGGACATCTCTTCCGTCTCGCTCCACAGTACACTCGTAGGCTTCTCGTAGCAGCAGAACCTGTCAACGACACATCCGTATGATTACCGTTGCATCGGTCCTGGGTATCACTTTACAAACCTATACTATAATTATCAGCAGTTAATATAGTAGTTTGCACTGTTGAATGCATTAATTGAAGTCATGGTTTTTAATCAGACGTAATGAAGGTTACTATTCAAGTATACTAGTACACGACAACTACTGAATATAGCTATTAAAAGGTATGAATGTGTGTGTTAATATATGTATATGTCAGTAAAGTTGTAATTCATTAATTAATTAATTAAGCCTCGTCTTACCTGGCTTAATTAATTAAGCCAGGTAATTATGGCTGGTATCACTTTACATTGTTGAATGCTTTAATTCAGTGGTTACTATTCAAGCACACTAGTACACGACAACTATTGAATATGACTATTAAAGGTATGGATTTAAGTGTTAATGCATGTATATGTCAGTAAACTTGTAATTAATTAATTAAGCCTCGTCTTACCTGGCTCCCTGTCTGCCGAGGTTGGTGCCCGTCCGCACCTCGACCCAGTGGTGACACTGTCCTTGGTTGTGACAGTACATGCCAAACTCGTCCTCGAAGCTGAGCACCACACGGTGGTTGGCCGGGGCCTGGGAGAGATGAAAGATGCAGAATTAAGGGATGGGTTCATCTCTCCCGTAAGGTATCAGCATTTCTAGGTACACTTGAAATGTGTAAGTTTTGGGTACGTTACAATTGTGTTATTTATTGAAAAGGTATATTCCCTCGTAATGCGGTATCCAGTTTTTATGATCGGTCAGAACATTTTACAGATTTCGAAATATTCGAATCGGGAGAACTAAAAGCAAAACTTGGATTCTCTCAATTAAGATATGATGACCTAATAGCAACGCACTTCACGTCTAATGACATGTCTTGCATATGTCAATGCTATTCACCGGACCTGTCGCGAGTAGCTCACCTTAATCAACCAATTGCACTGTTGTCTGTTGCCGTAATGTTTGTCTGTGTCGTATCCGGGAGACTGGATGTACTGGGGCGTGGAGGTCGCTTGAATGGTGCCACCGCAGTTGGCTGTAACGACGAGACCAGATGCATAATATCTCTACACGTCATATGTTAGTGTAGTATACAGGTTACAACAACAACTATTACTGCTACTGCTACTGCTACTGCTACTGCTACTGCTACTGCTACTGCTACTGCTCCAGCTCCTGCTGCTGCTGCTGCTACTGCTACTGCTACTGCTACTGCTACTGCTGCTACTACTACTACTACTACTACTACTACTACTACTACTACTACTACTACTACTACTACTACTACTACTACTACTACTACTAATAATAATAATAATAATAATAATATTCAAACTACTACTACTACTAATAATAATATTAATAATAGCTAAATTTCTTGGAAACCACGTTCAGAGGCGCATCAAGGCTATATGGCTGGTCAATTTGTTAACCAACAAGCAGTTTTCATTTTGTCAACAGACGGTCGGATATTCCAGGGAGATGTTGATTAGCAAGGTCGTAAGGTAGCTACGACGTTGACGAAGACAAGATCTCCAGTCAACGGGACCATTTCAGACTCGTCATGTCACTCTTCCACGATACAGAGGATTTAGGACAGAGGTCACCTAAGGCGTAAACAGTGATGACAGTAGGGTATTTACCGTTGACAGACGGTGCCACTTCGAGACAATAGGTTCCACCGAATCCGTCAGGACATCTGCATCTGTCGCAGTGATTCGGGTCCTGGTAGCCGTCGCGTTCACACGGCCGAGGAAGGCGGTTGGGACAGGAAGCTGTAGCAGAAACGGACAGTGTATAGAGGACCGTCTACGCTAAATAATAGAGTTCTTACATTATAATGATCAATATTGAGAATCCGTCCTAGGGATTAATAAAAAAAACATATCAAGTTAGTAAACCGAACTATTCGCATAGCGTGTGTTGATAACTTGTGTTATAATTGATTTTGGTTTAGTAGACCAAAACCTTAAATTATAATTACTTCAAATAAATAGTTGTGGGTTTTACTAAACTGTGCCTAACTTGTGCTGTGTTGCATGCGATTAGTTTTACTATATTACAGCACTGGTTTATTCAAATACATATGCGAGAGCGAACTTCGAGCGTTGCTACTACGGGAAGTACGTCGACGTCAGAGCCGCTCGAGTGGAGTTGGAATCACCAATGACACGGGCTTTAGGGGTGATCTGTACGTAGCAGCAGTGGAGTTGGAATCACCAATGTTACGGGCTTTAGAGATGATCTGTGCGTAGCAGCAGTGGAGTTGGAATCACCAATGACACGGGCTTTAGAGGTGATCTGTACGTAGCAGCAGTGGAGTTGGAATCACCAATGACACGGGCTTTAGAGATGATCTGTGCGTAGCAGCAGTGGAGTTGGAATCACCAATGTTACGGGCTTTAGGGGTGATATGTACGTAGCAGCAGTGGAGTTGGAATCACCAATCACACGGGCTTTAGGGGTGATTTGTACGTAGCAGTGCCGGGGTAGTAGACTTACCGCTGCAGTAGGCCAAGTTGACGGACTTTGCGTCCAGAAATGAGAGGCCAGTTCGTTGACCCATGTTGTGCTGATACAGGGGATTGATAGTCTCCATCGTGTTCTTGCCGTTAGTTGAGCCATCCTGTTTTAAAATGGGCAAATTAGTCATTGCCGTTGGGTTTGTTTGTTTTTTGTGGTTTTGCGTGCATGTGTGCATATGTTTGCTTATTGTTTGTTCGTATACATCCTTATTTTAATTTTAAATTCATAGTTGGCCTGAGAGCCAATCAGCGTCTCTACCCTAATATGGGGTAAGGACGTCCTGGCGGTTACAACGGCAGCTCATTAATTTCCCAGGCAGAGTTTAGGGGATGAACAGTGCTGACACCTCACGGATCATGGGTAATTAAGGCTAATGATGGTGTTGATGATGACGGCGACTATGGCGATGACAATGATGAGGCCGACGCCGACGCCGACGCCGACGCCGACGCCGACGCCGACGCCGACGCCGACGCCGACGCCGACGCCGACGCCGACGCCGACGCCGACGCCGACGCCGACGCCGACGCCGACGCCGACGCCGACGCCGAAAACCACATCTACAACCACAACTACAACGACGACTACGACTACGACTATGACTAAGTTTATTTTAATTGTTCTCACCTTTGGTCCGTAGTGCATGACGGATCCGACGTCATAGGGCAGACTGAGGTCTGAGTTGTGCAGCTTGAGGAACTGACCGCGGTAGTAGCCAAGGTTCTCCTCCAACACGTGCACTGTGTCTTCTCTGTCCCAGCGCTGCTGTTCGTGCCACAAGCCAAGGCTGTGTCCAATCTCGTGCACCGGAGTCCCGAACTGTAGAACATGACGTCACACATGTACTTATTTAATCTCGGCCAGAAAGGCAACCGGTTTTGTCAGTTCAGCTTTTGATAAAAACGTATACACAAACAATTTTACGCCAGATGCCTATGATAATTGATTAGTGAGAATTTATAGTGTAATTTTAGATTTGAATATCACGCACTTTATAGTCGGTTATTCAGGTCAACATAACAACTACAGTGGAAGCAATGCGTGTAATGTGTTCATCGTGTGTATATAAACACATTACAATACTCTTATGTAATTTAATTCTATTTATAGCAACTCTTCGTTTGTTAATGTTGTGTTTTTATATTTAAGCTATTTGCTGAAAACTATCAACATCATCAAACCGTAACACAGGCTATTTCATCCGTTGTGATCACGATACAAACATCAATACGTCAACATGGTATAGCATAGTACAATGGCTTGATACATTTCAATTCATCCGTGTGTATAAACGTAAGTCAACAATCCCAGTATACTTACGTTATCCGTGCACCCAGCTTGCAGATTAATAATCTGAGGTTTCACGTCAACCATGCCCACGTGTGCGTAACATCTGTGAAATGTCAAAACCAAATATCAGAACACGTAGCTGATGCGTAACTAAATGTGTAGAGACTTTTTTCAGCCCAAAGCTTGGACATGCTATCAACCGATGATACCCGTATGGCGCTACACGTCGCAATGAAATAACGTAATCTTTATGACAAACGTATATCTTTTTTTTATCTCCACTGCTGTTTTTCTTCTGTCAATCTTATCTCGAATTACTGGAGTTTTATTTATCACTCTATATAAGTACACACAGTGTTTAAGTCACAGGGACAACGATATTTTTACTGGCAATTCGCTCGTATACGCGTAGCGCTATAAACCATATTTATCTCAAGCACGCTGTATAAAGTGCATGGATAAACTATATATCCAGCTATTGAAAATCGTAACATGTAATAATGTTTATCTAAGCGGGTCGAATCAACACGATGTGAAGAAATCAGGGTCGATAACACGGCGGACAGTCTGACTGACCTCTGCACGCCAACACCAACAAACACCTACCCGCTGTTCGCTGTCACGAGGATATGGTTCGTCGTCACTCTCTCGTGGGTTCCGACTTCCCGGAAGCGGATACATGTCTGGTCACTCCAGTGCTGGAAAGCGCCGCGGATCTTTTCTTTCAGCAATTCGGCTGAGCAGCAGAAGCGTCATAAAGATGTAAACATGTCACAGTACGACGCCTACAGCCACAAAGTTGATCTAATGGGCGCGCCGTGCCTCGGGTGCAGTGAGTCACGTTTTGCACCGACAGATGAATACGAGATGAACCCTTCTTTGTTTATAGTTGTTCCTACTGCTTGCCGACAGTCGTTATTTTATTCTCTCTTTAAATATTGCATTAGAGATATTGTTAGACATTTCACTTAATAAAACGATAAAAAGCAAACGTTTTCATACAACAGGGTCGCTTCTGGAAAGAATGCAACGCCAAACTAAAATGTAAATACGGCAATTATACTGGTTCACTGCTGTGTAAGAGTGTGTGTATATGTTGTTGTTGTTGTGTGTGTGTGTGTGCGCATGCGAGTGTGTGGGTGTGGGTGTGGGTGTATGCGCGTGTGTGAGTGTGTGTGTGCGCGCGCGTGTGTGAGTGTGTGCGCGCGTGTGTATGGGTGTGTGTATGTGTGTGCGCGCGCGCGTGCGTGAGTGTGCGTGCCCTCCATAAAAGACGATTGGTATATCAACTATCTCAATACACAGTCAATACTAATAATGCTTTATTGGGCAGAATAAAAGGACCTTGGTTCAGCACTGACATGATTTCCTATTTGAATCTGTTTTTTAAAGAAATGTTTTATTTATGCAAGTCCTAAAGATACACTCATGATTGTTCCACAAGAATATGCATGAAAGGTGCTTGAAACGTGATGTCGAGGAAGGCAAGTGACATTGCCAAATACAACCACAAACGCAAGACGGAAACGCCATTATTCAACAGTTATATCGCTTCAAGCCACGATCTGTTACCTACGTAATTGACAGGCGATTCATAATAGCGACATGGTGTGTGTGAGTCACGCTGCTACGGCACTAGAAAGAGTCATTGTGTTTCTGTCAACCGAAACGAAATGACGAAATGAAGGCCTGCTACTGGAAGATTAATATGAAATCATCATTGTATACGTTCGTTCGTCGCACCTTCAGTTATAGTTAATTGAGCATGATGATAATAGGCTGTCTCTTACTTTACTCCCCTTGTTGTTTACAACATTGTCAGTTACAACAACAAAAAGTAATAACTCCATTATTTTGTCATCGTTGTTGTTACAGTGTAGGGCGTGTTGTTACAGTGTATGGCATGTTGTTACAGTGTAGGGAATGTTGTTACAGTATAGGGCATGTTGTTACAGTATAGGGCATGTTGTTACAGTATATGGCGTGTTGTTACAGTATAGGGTATGTTGTTACAATGTAGAGCATCTTGTTACAGTGCAGGGCATGTTGTTACAGTGTAGGGCGTGTTGTTCGTGTCATTCCTTCTAGCACTCATTAATCGTGCAATATAATAATTAGTAGACGGTAGTTTAGGTGCGATGTATGTTGTACAACTATCGAAAGGCTATCACAGTATTCGTGTGCAAATATTGCACCAACAATTTGTGTTGGCCCTACGTTATCTATTTTGTATTAGTAACAACACCAAAATATTTATGCTTACAGTGTCTGCCGTCAAACTTCCACGGTATCGGCATGACATTCCACTTCGTGAAGTTGGTGGTTGCTGTCGCTCGTTTCTTTCGTCCGTGCACCGCGTTGCGCATGTCTTCCAACAGTTCGTCGATCTGTTTCTCCGTCAGAAGGATGCAGCCGCCCAATAAATCTGGTGTTTTGTCTTCAGGCACGCCCTCGGCAGCCAGATGCTGTGAGAACAAGAAGGTGAAAATGTCAGTGACTTGCGCCAGCATTTACGAGTACGATAACTTTCGCTAATTACTCACAGAGCTTATTTTTCTGAAGAGTCAAATAATCATTTTATTGTAATGTATATTGTATTGGTGGTGAGACGTAGCTGGTTGGTTCAGCCATGAAGGTCACAAATGAAACATACAATGTGTCTTAAATAGTAATCGACATCATGTATCATAGTAACATGGTTTGTCTGATGACAATACTCTTCCTCGATTATATTGCTGCATGGAGCTACATGGCATATTAAACATAAATCAATTGTTGCCATGAACAATAAGACGCTTCCTAATAGCCGTGGCTATTAAATCTGTCTGTCATAACGTAGATAGAACATTAGATATCTTACCGGATAATCAGCGGCTTTACGGTCGTCCAGTGCTAGCGTTTTCAACTTGGCCAGTTTACGTTCAGCTCGCTGCCACTGTTCACACGGAATGCCGCGACATCGCATCCATTGCTCTCGAGTTCCATTCTCGGGTTGCCAAAGTTTCGACCCAACACTTCGCGCCTGAAAAAAAAAAATCTCTAAGACGTTTTGGTACATGTCGCTGACATAATTGTAGTGACGGACACACAGATAATGTTGCGACAAAAACCTGGCCCTGTTGTGAAAGTCAATGGCTATGTAAAATAGGGATAACGAGACAAGTGAAACGTGCTCCTAGTTGCAGAGACAACGCACTAAACGGATCATTCGTTTTGAGGGCGTCATTTTATGCGACCATGAGTGTCACTGTGCGTCTGACGTAAATAACAATAATGTTTCTGCACTCGTGAACACCCTTGTGGTTGCATCTGTTGTTAGTGGGCATTACTGCAACACAAACACATACACGCACACACGATTGGTCAAGCGTGGCTTTTCATAAGAACAAGGTATCCTGTACACGAACATAGGCCTACACCGAAATTCTTGACGTAATGCTAATAGGCAATGGCATGTCAAAATTACAAATTGGTGACACGTCGTCTGATGATATGTACCTATAATGGCACCATTAAATAGTGTTCAATACCAATAATATGAATAATTTGTCGTCGTAAATAACTGTTATAATTTCACTTGTGACATAGACTACGTCTGGGCATGCTGTCTCGAAAGGTTATACAAAATGTTATTATATTCCAAATGATCCTATCAAGATATTAGCACATCATTTTGTTCGTTAGACGTTCGTTAGACACAGTATGGGTACAATGTCTAATGCGATGTATGGAGTAGTGCCAAAACGTCTAGCTTGTGACAGTAATGTCAGAGTTTATATCAAACACGTGCCTGACACGGTATTTATAAATGCACGTGCCACAATTACACGTATTCTCTCTTAATAAGTCGGTCGTTAAATACATCCACGTCTGGGCTTGGTACATTCGTTGCTAACTATTATGTTTGCGTCAATGGTGTATTTCCAATTAATGCAGCTGAATCCAACTGAATAAAATACAACCAAACTTACTTGTGTTGTTGTCCACAACAAAACGAAGGTCACGAAAATGCAGCAGTAGATGTTCATTGCAGTAGATTTGTATTGACTTGTACAGAGCAGTCGAATTTCTTGTTACCGTTTTTAAAGAATCGTTAAACTCTCTTGTCGCGTTGTCACGGTTGTTCTGAAGAGCTTCGGTACAGCCGTCGTTTATATGCTCTGTACAACACGCCTTCTGACCCGGATAGAGAGACCTACGTGTGTAATTGGCTATTTTAACGCGTCACTGGTCGACCCATTCAAGGACGTGTTATCTACAGCCGCAGCGGCGGCACAGTGAATAGAAGCAGACAGAGCGGAAGTGAATAACGCTACACTTGCTAACCACGCGGAGTCCTTTGTGTGAACAGAACCGGACACTACGAGTATCATTGTTTGCGTAACCCGATAGTGCTGATAGAACCGATTCGGTTGACTTGCACAGGTCCTTCCCACACCCTTGCTGTCAACTGACAAGTCCATTAGAATCGTCATGTCAGGATGTCCGTGACTCTTCACCCGTGTTTTCAACAGAGACGCTTCAAATGCACCTAAACAATATTTTCGAATATA
>OZ024862.1:32208690-32246190 GCA_964017155.1 Oasisia sp. SBJ-2009 | reverse complement strand
TTTAAATTGTTTTCACTGTCCTCATTGATGTGAAAACGGGCTTCTGCTACATGCAGGTATTGCTGTTATGCGCTTATTCAATACTAGTTGCGAGTGACGAATAAAAGTGTACTTGTAATTGATTAGACCGATTCTACTATTGTGAATTCCTTCGATTTCAATTTAGTTGCCATTAATGTGATGTTAAACTAACGATAGCATATTCTGAGTGATTGAAAAAATTGAAGGGAAAAAGGGAGATGAAAAAATTCAACTCACATACGATTGTGCAAAATAAAGGGCCTTAGCCGTCTACGCCCGCAACATAATGGCACATAACGATGATCACGATGATGATAGTTATGTGGATGGTGACGGTGATGGTGATGGTGGTGGTGGTGGTGGTGGTGGTGGTGGTGGTGGTGGTGGTGGTGGTGGTGGTGGTGGTGGTGGTGGTGGTGGTGGTGGTGGTGGTGGTGGTGGTGGTGGTGGTGGTGGTGGTGGTGGTGGTGGTGGTGGTGGTGGTGGTGGTGGTGGTGGTGGTGGTGGTGGTGGTGGTGGTGGTGGTGGTGGTGGTGGTGGTGGTGGTGGTGGTGGTGGTGGTGGTGGTGGTGGTGGTGGTGGTGGTGGTGGTGGTGGTGGTGGTGGTGGTGGTGGTGGTGGTGGTGGTGGTGGTGGTGGTGGTGGTGGTGGTGGTGGTAGTAATGGTGGTGATGATGTGATGGTGATGGTGATGATGATGTGATGATGATGGTGATGGTGATGGTGATGGTGATGGTGATGGTGATGGTGATGGTGATGGTGATGGTGATGGTGATGGTGATGGTGATGGTGATGGTGATGGTGATGGTGATGGTGATGGTGATGGTGATGGTGATGGTGATGGTGATGGTGATGGTGATGGTGATGGTGATGGTGATGGTGATGGTGATGGTGATGGTGATGGTGATGGTGATGGTGATGGTGATGGTGAAGGTGACGGTGACGGTGACGATGATGTTGATAGTGTTGGAAGTGATGTAACACAGAATGTATTCTTTATTAACGCTAAATCATGTTATGCACGTGTATCGTTATATGTTTGATAATGATTATACCTGTCGCGGTAGTAATGCTTTCCACAACACAGAAATCCGGTTTTTCCTATACACTTCATCGGTGGCACATCAATTTATAAATGCTACGTACACATAGCAATGTATAAAACCATGTTCGCGTCAAATAATGTCTTTGCGATGTGTGTTTCTAGAACTGACCTATTAACTTTCTGATTTCAGTGACCTGTTTTAAGTTAGCAACATGTACCAAATGGTACGTTAGGCTTCAGAACGCCCATGTGAATTAGGATAATGGAATTTAGCAACTAAGGCTGATAGACGTAATAGGGCTGAAGGAAATATCTCAGTGAGCAAAACATAAAACAAACATGTAAATAAGTTAGCTTCGATACAAACAGCAAGGCTAACAAAACAATATTTTGAAAATTCACGCATATGTAGATAAACGTTTTGGAAACAGCATGAGACATATCAATAGAGCATATACCGGTTTCACAGTACAACGTAATATAGATTGACGTCAACTTACTATCCTTGACACAGTGGAAAACACGATTCATATTAATTGCACGTACATTTCGGAAATCCGTATCATTTGAAAGGTGTAATAAAATAAACCATTCATGTCGACCAAGGAGACCCGGATGTCCTGGTTGCAACTCAAGCGAGACGAAGGTAATTGTGGTCCGACTACAATGTACATTGACCAAAATTAGATGTCCATATACATATTGTGACCAATCCGGATCTTGATGGAAGGCCTTAGCGTGATGTTGTTTTTATATTTATATACTACCCCAATGAATCAATCCCTGGTGGACTCACACAAAAACAAGAAATTTATATTTAACCCATACATCGCACAAACCAATGCAATCTGCTGTCGTGGTGTGATTTTGATCAGTTTGAATATCAAATGTAAATGTATGAGTTGAGTATAACTAATAATTATAGCCTTGTTCACGGCCCCGTAACCCACGGAACCAATGCTTTCTGACCTGTCTAGCCGTAGACAGGCCAGCTCTACATAGCGCTGAAGGCGTTGTTCGGCCACGCGTGACGAAATGACGCAGCGGTTTGTGTCTCACCGTAGGATCCTTCATTTGTGTTTGCGCAATACATCATGCGATGCACTCAGTGTTAAGCACCTTTGTTAAATACCGGTGTAACTGTGTCACCCACCAATAGGTTACGCAATGGTAGACAGAATACGTAGAAACACAAGAGATAATTGGTAGAAATAAATAACATGCCTGCCCCCAGCCGATAAAACCACGGGTTTGAGTAGTGAATCGACTTGCACCATATGGCATATTAGTGAACTGCATCAACTGTAGCACTTTGTAGAAAACAACTGTCACTTTATTTAAATTATATGCACGAATTATATGAACAGGAGGACATTTCTCGAGATCAATATGAATCATGAATATGAACAATCTGACCAGAACGTAGATGTTACGTTGTGTTACCCATATTACAGGTCAGGTACCCTTACACATAGGCATTGCATAGCCAGAATCTACTGCACGATAGGACCAACTATACCTTTCCACATTTCTCTCATCGATTAATTGCTTAAGCGGCAATAACATCGTGTCATCGTTTGTATGCCTGCCTCTTGATTATATTAATTAATTATGTTGTGCTTTTATTATAATGTTTACTTTTGTTCTTTAATCATGTCAACGTGGGGAATACGTGTTCAATGTGTCTCTGGAGAATGCGTACGTGTGTGATAACAGAATATAAACAGTCCATTGCGGCCTGCTTCCAGATTGATATATGTCTTTTGTGGGTGCATAGATTTCACACCATTCTGAAACCAAAACAAACTAGGTTAATTGACCGACATGTCGCCTTTCTATAACATCCATTTTATGCCGACATGTTGCCTATAGAGCCATTCATTATCCTCTATTGCCCAGTTCGTCTATTCGTATAAACATGACGATGGTACCCGCAGACCAATAAAAAGTCTACACCAGAAGATCAATCATGTGTACAATCTGATACGGCGTCCAGAGATCTGGATCAACAGGTCGTCAACAGTTATGTGTTTGTACACAAACAACACCAAGAGTTATGTGTATGTGCACAATCAACACCAAGCGCTCGCAGATATGGTAGGCCTAGGGGTCAAGCCGGAAGACAGAGTTTCCCGTAAATGGGATGGGAAGGAGAGGAATGGGTAGACCTATGGGAAGGAGGGATGATTGAAGGGAAAGAGGGGGGACCGAGGGAGAGTGGTGGAAGAGAGGGACAGGGGGCGGGAGGTTAGCAAGGAGTGGGAAGGAGGAAGGCAGGGAGGCACGAGCACGTGGGAGGGCGGGAGGTAAAGAGGCCAGGGAGGGTATGGAGCGCAGAATGGACAGATCAGCCGATATATATATATATATATATATATATATATATATATATATATATATATATATATATATATAGCTTGCTAGCTAGTTAGCTATCTGTATAGATAGTTATACAGAGATAGATTGCTAGACAGAGAGAGAGGGGGCAATGAGGGAGAGAGAGGAAGAGAGAGACAGAGAGAGGCAGAGACAGACAAAGAGATGTATTGTATACATATAATCCTGGTGTCGACACCAATCTACCAAAGCAGCATAGTTATATATAAGCCACTGTTGGACTTTTACGTTCGATGAAAATATCGAACAGCCAAGACAGTTATACCAAGGATCTTATGTGAAGGTATAGAATCCTTGGTTTACTGTCAAAGAAGGTAATTGGTGGGAGGCCTTTAAGAAAGTATCTTTCTAATATTAGTTTCTGTCCGAGGTGGACGACACTAACGTTCCATTGGCCTGGTTGAATACGATTGTAGTTGGGAACTATAACGATATGTGTGTATATATATATATATATATATATATATATATATATATATATATATATATATATATATATATACAAATATATATATATATATATATATATATATATATATATATATATATATATATATATATATATATATATATATATATATATATATACCGAAGCATTGATCCCCACAATAATATTGTTAGTAAGGGTGAGACGTTCAAGTATTGGCTTCAATAGAAGTATGCTATTTAAAAGTATCGTCCATTTGACAACAGACGGACTTCAGCCAATTTAACAACAACACAAATAGTTGCGTAAATTGTTCGTGTTTTATTGTGTTCTTTATAATGCAGCTTTATAAAATAAAAATGTACATTGGTGCATTTGAACAACAACGAAGCGTGTTACGCTAACACTTGAATTTGCTTAGTAGATGTTAATCTACTTTTTGATACCATTTGTTTTGCATGTACAATTGTGATCAGACCGAAGTCGTTGTGGTCGGTCACGTGTTCCTATGTTTAAAAGTACACAAAGGTTAACGAGGTACATAAACTTAAACGTAGCAACACTGACAGCACAGGCAGTAGTAACGCAGTTGTAATTATACATTTACGAGTCAGCTACACGCAGGTGGAAAATCACCCAAGCATGTCTTGGCCGAATGTCAACAACATACAGTAGTGCGCGAACTTTCGAGGCGAACCTATGACTGTGTGTATTGTGCGTGTGCATAGGTGCGTGCGTGCTTGTGTTTGTGCATGACACAATGAGTGTGTGCATGCATTGATGTCGTATGTGTGTGTGAGTGCGCGCGCGTGTGTGTTTGTGTATATGTGTGTGCGTGTGTGCGTGCGTGTGTGCGCGCGTGCGTGCGTGTGTATGTATGGAGGTTGTATGTGTAGTATTTGTGTACGTATTTGAGTGCATGTGTGTGTATACGTGTGTGTATGTATGTATGTATGTATGTATGTGTGTGTGTATGTGAGTGTTTATGTGTGTGTGTGTGTGTGTGTGTGTGTGTGTGTGTGTGTATGTGTGTGTATATATGTGTGTGTGCGCGTGTGCGTGTGTGTATGTGTGTGTTTGTGTGTGTGTGTGTGTGTGTGTGCGTGTGTGTGTGTGGTGTGTATGTGTATGTGTGTACGTGTGTGTGCGTGCGTGTTTGTGTGTGCATGGAGGTGGTGTGTGTATTTGTATGGAGGTGGTGTGTATATGTATGGAGGTGGTGTGTGTTTGTCTACTGAGGTGTCTGACTGTCAGTTTATTTCCAAGCTCCTGTTCCTCATCCACTTCATCAAACTCCCGTCAATTACATCCCGGACAGACCCGCCCAGACAAACAACGTGTGCACTGCGTTAACTGAAGACCCCAGTGCGATGTGCTTAGCCGTGTCTCTGCGCTACTAAGACCCACGTTCCATTGTGTCGTGAACCAATTCTCATTGTTGCGCGACCTCCAGGCGAACCACCCAGGAAGTACGGTGTATCAATGTCATGTTGAGAACAACCGAGATCAAGTCAACGTCATGATAATTTACCGAATCCACAGGCAACAAAACCAAGATGCTTTGAAACAACCAATAGATGGATTTTGAATAGGCATGTTAGAGCGCCTTGTCGGTGCTGTTTATTCACGAGTATATTCGAACACTCGTAAGTAAACTGTAGAAAAGGTACTGAGACAATTACATCTAAGCTGGGGCCCAGGCTCCCAAGCAGACACAGATAGGACGACGTGGAGGACCTTGTTTCTGCGCTGTTTGTCACTTGTACCTTCACACCGAAGAAATAGGTCAATGCCAATCTTCTGTGGACACTCGGTGTAAAAAAAAACAGGGAAATATATAAACTGATACGTGATCACTTTAATACTTACGTCACTGAGCTGCTTTAATTAATTAATAATTGCCCCTTATGGAATAGAGGGGTCAATGATATGGCTCAATAGTGGTGTTGATCACTATACTATACGGTGTATGATCATAACCTATATTGATCTGAGTGATATCTTAGATAAATACCAGACACATTGAATGTGAATGAATAGCTACAACAGTTGCTTTGAATACATTAATCATTTGTATGTGAGACTTTTGATTGCGTTTCCATTGTGGGCAACGATCTGTATCTAAACTACAGTTTGCTTGCCGTCATAGGGGTGCATGTTTATGTACGTCCAAGATGATCGTAGACGATATTGGCTCGCAATAAACTGTTCAGGCGATTCAATATAATCGATATTCAATATGAGTGTCTTTAATTGTAGTTTCTTGGGTACGGATTTGCAGAATAGTGTACGATTTGTATGGGGTTAACAGGAATGGCACTTTGAATGTACTGGACTGTTAATGTAGAAACAGTTTTGACCCAAGCTGGCCCGCAAGAAAGAGTTCAACCTTTTCAAAGCACGGACGGATTGCTATCTCCCAGTCGTATGAGTTCACCGGAAGTCTAAAGGTCAGTTGCAGCAAAACGAACACGTGTGTGTGCGCGCGCGCGCGCGTGTGTGTGTGTGTGTGTGTGTGTGTGTGTGTGTGTGTGTGTGTGTGTGTGTGTGTGTGTGTATGTGAGAGAGAGAGAGAGTGCGTGTGTGTGAGTGTTTGTTTGTTTGTTTGATTGTTTGTCTGTTTGTTTGTTTGTTTGTTTGTTTGTTTGTTTGTTTGGGTGTGTGTGTGTATGTATGTATGTATGTATGTATGTATGTATGTATGTATGTATATATGTATGTATGTATGTATGTATGTATGTATGTATGTATGTATGTATGTATGTATGTATGTATGTATGTATGTATGTATGTATGTATGCACGTATGTATGTATGTATGTATGCACGTATGTATGTATGTATGTATGTATGTATGTATGTATGTATGTATGCATCTATGTATGTATGTATGTATATATATATATATATATATATATATATATATATATATATGTATTTACGTATGTATGTATGTATGTATGTGTACGTATGTATGTATGTATTTATGTATGTATGTAAGTATGTATGCATGTATGTTAGTAGCCTGTTTCTGAAGTGAAATTATGGATGTAAAAAATTTGTGTGGTATTGTATCACTGAATCTATTCTGTTTGTAAGTTAAGTGGCAAACAAATAAAATGGCAACTTCGTGTCTGAGTAGATCGATGTTTAAATAGGGTCAGTTATAGTAGTATTTATATGTCAACACGTTATTATACGGATTGCAGGCGTTGAAGACGCATATTCACGCCTCAGTAATCACTACTCTGCGTACATTTTCCTAAACGACCTCACACACCTAAGCGATAGTTAAATAGACCCTTTCCAATTCCCGCTACTAACTCTCCGCTAGCCAATGTTGTTCAAGTGTTATGCCGTCCGTCCCGCAGTCCGAATGCCGGGTTTGCATTGCGAAATCACTGGAAGTGAACAGCTATTCTTCTTTTATCACACGGTACTGCGTTATTGCAGGGTTTTCGGTTGGTGCCTACACCGTTAAATGACTTTAAATGTCTGTGCTTGGCAAGACATCTTGTAACTTCTCATTGAAACAGGATACACAGTGCGGCAGTCGCACACTATAAGATATACTGGCTGCATGGTGATTCATGTGTTACATCTACGCTTCGCTACACACGGTGAAACTGTTTAAGCAGTTTACATCATAATATATATGCCTGTTCTAATTATACAGATATTCTCACTGCTACCATTGACATAGTCAATCGATCGTTTGTTTAAGTAATTTTTCGTCCTCGCCGAGAATATTTATTTTCTAAACTATAATGCATCTTTTCATTTTACAATACTGCCTTCTTTAAGTTTAAAGAAAGTAATGCTATCAGCGTTCACAATCATTCAATACTTAACATAAAGAAGATATACTTTATATTGTTTTAATATCCTTCAGGTGCAGTCTGTAGTTACCAAACTACATTATATACCACATCGTTTTTTTATGCCTGAAGTCTTTCAGTATAACAATCAATTGCAATAGTTGTAACTTGTAGTCGTTTACGGTGTGGCATTTTGCAAACCACAATGTGCATTCAGTCTTTGTACTCATATTCATGAAACAAGTGTTGGCACAACAATCGCCGGTACATCTCAGATCACGTAAGGCAGGTGACAAGACCGTCGTTGTTAGACAGTTTAGGCTCTTACTCAAGTGACAGACAGCACTAGGGTCACAAAGTATAAGATGGAATTAGAAAAACAGAACCCCACAAACATCAAGGATATCACACGGGGTCAGTGAACTGAATTGAACACGCACGAAGAGCGATTTCTTTTGTGTGAACTCGTGTTTGTTCAACGCATTATGTTTGTATCAGCCAATGTTTCCGAGGGTATCGAGTACTTGTCTCAATGGCGTGGGGAAATGCAGCTCTTTGGCTTTATGCTCTTTCTCTTTTGCTATCTGGCCACCATGCTGATTAAACAAATATCTATTTTACTCTTTGTCGTGCTGTTGAACAAGAAAACGGCAGACGTTCGCTTTAGTTTAGGAGAGCAACGCACCATAAATATATAACAAATAACGTAAAGCTATTATACATGTACACGACTTATTTAATCAAGTAAAAAATGTAATGTTAAGTTCTTAAATAATGCAGCATCCAGCCCTTAGGCAAGAACTTTATGCGTTATCACGTCTAGACGACACCGATCGTACTCAACACAAAGGAGACGTCACGAATCCTCTCGTCATTCTCACCTTTTTACACGAACGAGGTTCGTTTTTGTCACGACTGCTCAGGGTAGAATTCCGTCATGGTGACAAGTTTAACCACAAGTTTCGCCCGTTTCAAACGGCGCCGGTGGTGAAGTATCTGATAAAAATTGTGTCTTTTCTCCCTGTGGTTTAAACGTGTTACGATATGAATGGCAGACACTTCAGCGGCTATGTTTGTACGTCGTGACAGGAAGGACATTTCTGAAGCCAATATTACGTTGACGTCTTATGCCTTTACGATTTACCATGGCTAGATAAAGTTTAATAGTAGGACCCTACACCGACACAGGATTATGATTTTTTTATTAATTTCTCAGGGTTGTGAGATAGTAATTGTACCAGCCTATCAAGCAGTTAGATATATTGGGTCGTATTAGTTATTTAAGTGAAGAATCGCATATGGTATAGTACTGATTGAGAGACACACGTGCTCACCACGTAATATGTCTTAGGCATCGACGTTCACTAGCAAAGCCAAGAGCATGTTGCTAAGCCAACGTCATGGTAGCTTTGTCCGTACACTACGAACATTTTAATGCGTAAAATAAGCTTTACAATTTGGTTACGGAGAATAAAACACAACTTTTCTCACACACATGCACGAAGGTAACGTATTGATGATTGTAATAAAACGACACATAAGCAGCCCGATTGGTAGGATTGATACATCATAGGGCAGCGTTCAGCAAAATTGCTTAGGCGTGGGCCAAATATTGTCCCGATGCCTCTCCGCGGGACAAAACATTCCATTAGGTAAACATAAAACAGAGACTACTAAAATGTCACCTAACACAATGTCTCAGTACAATGATGATGTGACGGACTACAGAAAGCTAGGCTTGGGGAAAGCAAATAAATCACTACAAGAAATGTCACCCGTGACATTTAAACTAACTAAATGTCACCCGTGACTATTAAACTAACGCCTAACGGTATACAATGAACCAAGCATTCCTGCTTTGTCTCAAACGACGCTGAAAGTAAGCCTTTATATATGCTCATATATGCTTTATAATGCTCATATACGCGCGAGATTGTCTTTCTTGGTAAAACGTCCTTCGTTAAAATATTCGCCTACAGAGCAGCTTTGTCGCGTGTGCGAGCATTTTAACATCTGTCCATAGGTGCGTGCGTGATTTTGTATGATCGTTAATTATTTACACAGACCAGCTTTGATTCATAATGTCATATATTAATAGCAATAGCAATAGCAATAATTGTTTTGTTTAATTGACTGTTATTGGCTTTCTGTCATTTTTCTGTCCATGTCACATATGTACTTATCGACCGTAAGGTGCTGCCACCTGGAGTACACTATATAATCATATGTAATCATATATAATCAATATATATATATATATATATATATATATATATATATATATATATATATATATATATATATAATCATATATATATATATATATATATAATCATATATATATATATATATATATATATATATATA
Source organism: Oasisia sp. SBJ-2009 (assembly GCA_964017155.1). Taxonomy (NCBI): domain Eukaryota; kingdom Metazoa; phylum Annelida; class Polychaeta; order Sabellida; family Siboglinidae; genus Oasisia; species Oasisia sp. SBJ-2009. The sequence goes on along the minus strand of OZ024862.1, from coordinate 32,236,116 downwards.
TATATATATACATATATATATATATATATATATATATATATATATATATATATATATATATATATATATATATATACATATATATGCACACACGCACATGTACACACGCGTAAGCGCACATAGTCATAGACACGCAAAAACACGTGCGCACACACAAGACTAGATCTGATGAGATGTAATCTTAGGGGAGACCGGGACTAATTCTAACAAAAACAAAACAATTCAGGATTGCGGGTGAGTTTCTTAACCGGTTGAAACTTGTCATGCCAAAGGGTCCCCATATATCTTCAGCAGATAAATGGTGCATAATTAAATGCCTGGCTTATTACATATGTGTAGCATAATAAGTTATATGAAGTGTGTTAAAGTGGTACAAGTTATCCCGGTGCCGTAGTGCCTGTTTTCTTGAAAATGGCGTATCGACTGATTCACGTGATATTACACACGGCATGCTCAAATATATTGATAAACATGCTCTTGTCTTGCAGAATAACTTGCATTAGCAGTTTTGTCTGCAATCCCGGTGTTACAATTTACCCGTGTTAAAACTAGCCCCGGTCTCCCCACTGACAAATTATTACAACAGTGTTGGCATCTTGCGGATACCATTCAAAAGGTGTGATTTGACCGAGAAAATAATCTGCTGAAACTTACGGAATAACATTGATCCAAGCCGTCAGATGTCACAACCGTATTGGATTAACTACACGATTTGTGTGTTTAATAACAACTAATTTGTATACAATTTGCCAGAGGCTATGAGAAACTAATCAATGGCCAAACGAATGGACCCAATCCCTCATAATACCTATCTCCAAGAAAGGAAACCTGAGACTATGTCAGAACTCCAGAACTATCAGTCTAATAAGTCACCCAAGCAAAGTGATGCTGAGGGTTCTACCGAACCGAATAAAAGGGAAGGCTGAGGGAATCCTAGTAGAAGAACAGGCAGGAATTCGACTACAAAGGAGTAGAGGAGAATAAGTCTTCATCTTAAGACTGCTGATATAGAATAATAATAATAATAATATAATATATTGTATTTAACATAGCGCCACATCCAATTTCAAATTGTTCGTGGCGCATTACATACATTAAAATCCTAAAATACCAATACACACCAGAAGAAAAAACACATAAATATACTAGTGACATATATAAATAATAATAAAATATATATATATATATATATATATATATATATATATATATATATATATATATATATATATATATATATATATATATATATATATATTAACACGAATTTAAGTTGAATAAATGTATATATGTATAATAAATATATGAATAGGATAAATAAAATATCGGTAAAGTTACACAAACATTAAACTAAGCCGCGAGAACAGTAAGAAGAAATGTGTCTTTAGGCGTGCCTTGAAGGTGGCTAAACAGGCAGACGTCTTAATGTTATTGTATTAGGTAGAAACATCTGCAGCACGAACTGTCCTCTGTCGACTTACTGTATCGACGTCAAGAAAGCATTCGATCGTGTATGTCACAAGGGTCAGATTTCCAGTTTGAAACCTCCCCATCAACTAATACTCTTTGTCTTGTATTAATAAGCCATTTTTCTATCCAGTTAATCATACCATTTCCTATGCAATGGGCCTTTAGTTTAATTAGTAATCTTTAATGTGGCACTTTGTCGTAGGCTTTTCTTTAAATCTAAGTATATTATATCTACTGGTGATCCCTCATCTACCCACTTTGTGACATCTTAAAAAAAACATAACATATTTGTTAACCATGACCTCGCTTTTAGAAACCCATGTTGAGATGGCTTTATCAAGTTATTTTAAAACGAAAATCAACAAAGTGATCTTTAATTAATCTCTAATAGTTTCCAAATCACTGATGTTAAACTCACTGGTCTATTGTTCTCTGACATGTTTCTTGAACCTTTTTAAAATAATGGTATGATGTTTGCTTCTTTCCATTTAAACGGAACTAATCCCTCCTCTAATGACAAATGGAACACTGTTGCAAGCGGTAATCTAATTTAGTATACAATTTCCAATAGTAATTTGGGAGGGATCCCATCCACTACAGATGATTTATTGTCCTTCATATCCCTTATCTTCTTAGCTACATTTTTGGGGTTACAATTAGTTGTCCTAAATAGTCTGACTCTCTCCCTTCGAACTTAGTCTCTGGTACTGGTAATACACTAATATCTTCCCTGGTAAGCACCCAACTAAAGTACTTTTATAGTTTTTCTGCCATTATATAGAATCCCTCTGGTATTATGTTTCCATCACTACCTTCTAGAGGACCGACCATATCCTGTACTTTCTGTTTACTTTGAACATACTCAAAAAAAAACTCTTGCAGTCATGTTTTGTATTAAAAGCAAATGTTTGTTCATAGCTGCTCATTGAATTTCTAATTACAGCTGTAGCTTGGTTAAGTGCTTCTTTATAAATGTTATATCTTCTTCACACCCCGTATGTCTCTATGATTTCTACATTATTTGTTTGTACTTGATTTGCTAATGGCTTCTTTTGACAAGTGTTTTTTTAGACCGTTTACCCTGGGTTTTTTCAAGGAGGCATATTATGAACGATGCAGTCAATTTCACTCGTTGAGATATTCCAGCATTCTGTTGTCTTATTTTTCAGTTTGTTTTTCCAGTATAACTTTGCTAAATATTTCTTCATATCTTTATATCTTCCTTTGTAGAAATGTTTCTGTGTCGTATTTTTCGGTTCCGCTCTCCTTTTACGTTGATGCTAAAATATATGTGGTTGTGATCACCACACTCCAGTGCCTCACATACCTTGATATTAAGTTCCTTATGTGAAGTCAAAACTATCTCTAACACATTCTCTCCCCTGGTTGGTTCTAGCACATGCTGAGAAAGAAAACTATCTTGTACTAAGCTTTAATACATTTGAACCTCACTTCATCAGTATTCTGTAGAGATTTCCACTGTATATGCCCATAGTTAAAGTTCCCCCAAATACTATAGTCCCGCTTACTCACTTCTTTTAAGGTGTCCTTTTTTCTAATGTTACTACATAAGCCTGGATGGATTCTTTAATATATAAAATAATTCCACCTCCCCTTCTTCCTATTCTATCTTTCCTAAACATTACATATCTTGTTATTCCTAATTTAGCATCTGATATATCGGTGATGGCCCAAGATTCAGTTATACCTATTATGTGAGGGTCAAAATAGTCAACCTTAATGTTCAGTTCATTTCGTTTGTTTGCCATGCTCCTTGCATTTAAACAAATACATTTATGACCAAATTTAGAAGAGTTGTCACACTGTTCTTTGCTGATTTCTTTATGCTGACTTTATCTATGCCTCCAGTATTTGGCTTCTCTGTGAGTCCGCCCCCTTGCGAATCTATTTTAAATAGTTCCAACATGTTCTACTGTCAACAGATCGAAGCATGTTCTATCGTGTATATAATCTTCTTCACACAAATCTGTGAATCCAACTCCTTCGTCACACATCTGCTCGTTCATGCGCAACCGCCCACAATTACTCTTGGTGCGTCACTATTATACGAACTCATTTTAAGAATCTTCGTGAAATTACCTTTATAGAACTGGTAATATAAAGAGGATGTAATGTTTGTTCACGGTGAACTGTGGGCAGTATCTATGGAAATTACGTTAAGACAGGAACGTGTAGTTCCTGTAGCGCTGCACAGCTCTGTACAGATATGTAGTTGATCATTTAGTAAGCACCTTTTACCGTCCATACGTTGTTGGTTGATTACAAATATGGCATATTATGCGATACAAATCTATAGGGCCGTGTCACGTTGGATAGATCCATTCTCGTCCGATCACTGCAGACAAGAAACTGCCCGGTTAGTACTTAAATACGACTGATGGACTGAAAATGCTCTCCGTCTATGAAATAGACACTTGTCTACATGAATAGCCCCTATCCAATGAATAAAACTACATGGACTCATTGTTACAGATAAAAATCAATAATTGTCACCTAAGCTGGCATAGTGTAATTCCCGCGCGTGATGACGCCTCGTTAATAAGAATGACATTGTCATGCCAACATTCGAATGTGAGCAATCGTATATGGGAAGTATTTTAAAAACATATTGCATAATGTATCTAATGAGGAGGAATCAGTCAGTATTTTAGATTTGTCCCAAAGAATAGAGGGGTTGGATTTCCACAGTTGGCGAGGTTTTCAGAAAGCGTTAATATGTCAGTCAGATGTTGTCTTTGTCATCATATGATTGCAATAAAACTTGTATGACATCAGATATGGAGCCACTGCAGAGTTTTTAATAAAGAACATACACGTTTACCATATAGAAATGGGATACACACACAAACGTATACTAATAATAATAACGTTTTATTATTTGCGTCTTTTTTTCCACAAGAACAAATTCGTCCAATAAATATGTATCATTTATGTATATATATATATATATATATATATATATATATATATAATCGTTCATGATAAAAGTCACAATGTTTAGTATTGATCCCACCCACGATGATATGTTGCGAGAATTAATATAGTAATTGAGCTAAACTGGTTATAAGCCTCATCCTGCTTTCAATCTTTCTACCAGGACATTGCAAACCATACAGGCCACATGTGGTAGCGTTCGTTGTGTCACGTGAAGGAGTGTTAGTTACATTTGCATTTTAGATGGAAAATGGAGTTATTGCCCGTCATGCACCGTTATCCACCGCGCAAGCGCCGCGGCCAGGTATAAGAGATCATGCCCAGTGACGTTTTCTTCTTCGGCCTCTCGTTTTTTGCAAGTAGAAGCGTTCGATGAGCTAACAACGTCCTTTCGTAACCTCAATGTTATCGAGTGCAATGTCCCCTGAGAATTCGTGGCCGATCACACCAACGAACGCCAGCTGGAAAACGTATAATCGCATTATTACTTCTGGAAAACGTGTGCATTAGCGTGGAATAATTATGCTCAAGAACCGGTACATTTTTTATTAGATGATATCATCAATGAAAAAGAATTATAAAACTTGAAGCTGTAAATATATAATAAAGTAAAAGTAATAAATCTGAATAAATTATAAACGATGCATATTATATAAAGCTATTTTGCAATTAACAGTCTCTGGGCCACTGAGTGCATTAAACAAAGTATGACTTGGCTATCTGAGACACTGTTTGTAATTGTACCACTGCGTGTGTTCCTAGCAGAAGCCGCACTAACAGCGCAACAACACAAACTAGCAAACATTAACAACGACTAACAATGATAATAAGATCACAACCCATGGGTACACGACTAAATGGGAAGCAGTGTAGGGGAGAGTAAATAATCACGGCATCATCACCAGACCTGCACAGCAACACAATGTGACTTACATCTAACAGGAGGACGAACAGCAACACACTGTGGCTCTTACATCTAACAGGAGGACGAACAGCAACACCATGTGACTCTTACATCTAACAGGAGGACGAAAAGCAACACACTGTGACTTATACATCTAACAGGAGGACGAAAAGCAACACCCTGTGACTCTTACATCTAACAGGAGGACGAAAAGAAACACACTGTGGCTTTTACATTTAACAGGACGTCGAACAGCAACACACTTTGACTCTTACATCTAACAGGATGACGAAAAGCAACACGCTGTGACTCATACATGTAACAGGAGGACGAACAGCTACACACTTTGACTCTTACATCTAACAGGAGGACGAAAAGCAACACACTGTCGCTCTTACATCTAACAGGAGGACGAACAGCAACACACTGTGACTTATACATCTAACAGGAGGACGAAAAGAAACACTCTGTGACTCTTACATCTAACAGGAGGACGAAAGGCAGCACACTGTGGCTTTTACATTTAACAGGACGTCGAACAGCAACACACGTTGACTCTTACATCTAACAGGAGGACGAAAAGCAACACACTGTGACTCATACATGTAACAGGAGGACGAACAGCAACACACTGTGACCCTTACATCTAGGTAGATAACATAGACGAACAACCTACCTTGTGAGCATTGTCCATGGTAACGTCCACTTTGGCAGAGAGCCACTTGTCGCCATGGTCATTGTGTTGTTGCCATACTGTCGTCAGTTCTTCCCGCGTATTAATTTTTGCCAATCGAAGCTCGTTGATGTGGAAGCCGTACATGTGATAGTTGAACGTGGCGCAGTGAGGTCCAGTGCTGTGCAATTGAGGTATCGTGATACTACAACGAGAGACAACACCGTCACAAACGGAAAGACAACGACACTGATATAATCTTACTATGCTCTATCAATCCAATTAAATCAATGGAATTGTTGTGTTACACCTTACAATCATATTTGCATTTCTGGCCAAACAGTCAGAATATATATATATATATATATATATATATATATATATATATATATATATATATATATATATGTATATATATATATATATATATATATATATATATATATATATATATATATATATATATATATATATATATATATATATAGATATATATATATATATATATATATATATATATATATATGTGTATATATATATATATATATATATATATATATATATATATATATATATGTATATATATATATATACATATCACACATCTACAACAAAAGCTGCCCCATACATGTAACTGAGCACATGTGTGATACACATTTTCTCAGGGCTGATAAAATATTGCTTTTACATAGGTGTCATTTGGGAACAAGTCATTTACTAGATTTCTAGGGCAATACAAACATATTTATAGGGAGATACAGGAAAAATATCGCCCTCTTCTGAGAGCCAATAAGAAGGCTCCCTGCAGTGTCTAAGCCAATGAGAAAAAGACATGTGATGTTGTCATGGCAACTCGTGGCACGAGGCAAAGAAGGAACTATCTCTAGGTGTGTATGGTTATTTATATGTTATCACTTTGCTTCAAAAGTATGCATCCAATGTGTAAATCTGTGGCGAAGATCACTTTATTTGTTTTGATTCTTGAGCGTTTGACAAGAGCCGACCGCGTTCATGGCGCTGGTCGATATTGGCATCGTGCCAACCAAGCTCCACGTTTTTATTCCACGCTCGAAAGAAAAATATTAACTGATTAACTGACTAAAAAACATGAAATAATAAGTCACAATTCTCAACTTCACACTCAATAGCTCAAGCGTTGTCTGAAACTTTGTGACGTGATCTACATATTTACGTGACGAGTGCATTTTGGAAGTAGGGGAGACGGCTTAGTCTACGTAGTAACTTAGTAAAGGGGTGATTGGGTTGTCAGGCGGAATTTATTTCGCGGCCTTTAATCTGGATACGACACTTTGTCGGTTTCTAACTTTAAAGTAGAATATATATACAGTTTATCTCAACTTATCTTTATGTGTGCCCAGTTGCATGTATGAGACAGCTTTTTGTTGTATATATGTGATAAATAAATTATTACATGTCTTGTTCTGTATCACGCCCTGTATCATGCGTTTGGTCGCCTCGATGTAGACATGATACAGGGTTTGATACAGAACAAGTCATGTAATAATATATACATATATATGTATACACACACACACACGCACGCACGCACGCACCCACGCACGCACACAGTATCTATTAGCCCAGTACTCTCCATGTCAGGAATATATTTCTTGGATTCCTTGAACTATTATACGTATATTCTTCGATTATTCCACGTTACAAAAACGTGTTCTCTGCTATATACATAACAAAATCTATCAAATTTACTTGAAGGCAACTAGTTCTGTGCCGCTACTCATGTAAATTGACCTACGAGAACCCGGTTCCAATTATGGCGACATTGTTTTACACAATTCCGGTGCTTCCGGTGTTGGACGTGCGACTGTCCACTTACATGGCTTTGTCTTTGTATCGGCGTTTGGTCGCCTCGATGTAGATGTAGTTCGGCTGACTGTCCGAGATGGCTGAACGTGGACCCGTTTCATCTGAAGGTGTCCGACCACTTTGGACAGTCCAGTCAAAGTTGTCGTTTGTCATTTGCTGCATTCCGCACAGCGTCTTGTTACCGCTGTTGTCTTCGAACGAACACCGCCAGATGGACGCGCTGCTACCCACTGGAAAGATCAACATCATCGTCATCTTCATCATCATCGTCATCATTGGCTTCGAGTTCGCTATGCATCCATAGTACTATTAATAGTATCGTTTGTTTCTCAATATCTCACACAAAATTTGTTATTACAAATTTATGAATTTGGTGAATCAGATAAATATTTACCTCAGTAATCTCCAGCAATGTCTGAGTGTGCCTGTGCCACTATTATACTATTTCGTTTGCAATGACGTTGTTTACACACCAGCAACTGCTGCAGCGTCACTTTTTGCGACTGCTGGTGTTGTCTTGTCAAACATCAACTTGCCACTGTCAGCAATGACATCATACCGCTGTATGTGATTATATACAACTACTGATGTTGCATCTATTACTGTTGATGATTTGGTGTTTCTGTGATTGTAAATGCAGTGTGTGTGTGTGTGTGTGTGTGTGTGTGTGTGTGCGTGTGCGTGTGCGTGTGCGTGTGCGTGTGCGTGTGCGTGTACGTGTACGTGTGTACTTGTGTGCATGTGTGTGTATCTGTGTGTGTGTGTGTGTGCGTGCGTGTGCGTGCGTGCGTGCGTGTGTGCGTGCGTGCGTGTGTTTGTGTGTGTGCGTGTGAATGTGACTTACCTGCGTAAAAGGCAGCCTTGAAGCCCCTCTTGGCCGAGTTCCACGGCATGGTCCAATTAGTCCTGAAGACAACGGACATCTCTTCCGTCTCGCTCCGCAGTACACTCGTAGGCTTCTCGTAGCAGCAGAACCTGTCAACGACACATCCGTATGATTATCGTTGCATCGATCCTGGTATCACTTTACAAACTTTACATTGTTAAATGCTTTAATTCAGTGGTTACTATTCAAGCACAATAGTACACTACAACTACTGAATACGACTATTGAAGGTATGGAGTTAAGTGTTAATGCATTTATATGTCAGTAAACTTATATAATTAATTAATTAAGCCTCGTCTTACCTGGGTCCCTGTCTGCCGAGGTTGGTGCCCGTCCGCACCTCCACCCAATGGTGACACTGTCTTTGGTTGTGACAGTACAGGCCAAACTCGTCCTCGAAGCTGAGCACCACACGGTGGTTGGCCGGGGCCTGGAAGAGATGAAAGATGCAGTATTACTGGATGCGTTGATCTCTCATGTTAGGTGTCATCATTTCTAGGGAAACGTGACATTTTTAAGTTGAAGGTGCCTTACAATTGTGTTATTTATAGAAAACGTACATTCCCCGTAACGCGGTATCCAGTTTATACGATCGCTCAGAACAGTTTACACTTATCTCAGTGGCAGATAGTTATAATCGAACCCCGTCTCGACTCAGATAATCATGACTATCATTCACGGTTAAGTGAACTGAAGAAACCTGGAATTAATTAACGTAGATTTCGAAATATTAGAATCAGGAGAACGAAAAGCCAAACTTGGATTCTGTCAATTAAGATACGATAAATTAATAACAACGCACTCCACGTCTAATGACATATCTTGCATATGTCAATGCTATTCACCGGACCTATCGCGAGTAGCTCACCTTAATGATCCAATTGCACTGTTGGCTGTTGCCGTAATGTTTGTCTGTGTCGTATCCGGGAGACTGGATGTACTGGGGCGTGGAGGTCGCTTGAATGGTGCCACCGCAGTTGGCTGTAACGACGAGAACAGATGCATACGATCTCTACGCGTCATACGTTACTGTAGTTTACAGGTTACTCCGATTACTACTACTACTACTACTACTAATAATAATAATAATAATACAACTACTATTACTACAACTACTAATACTATTACTACAACTATTACTACTAAAACTACTAATAAACTACTACCATTACTACTAATAATAATATTAATAGATCAAATTCTTGGATACTACGTTCAGAGACGCATCAAGAATAAATGGCTGGTCAATTTGGTAACCAACAAGCAGTATCCATTTTGTTAACAGAGGGTCGAATACTCCAGGGAGATGTTGATTAGCAAGGCCGTAAGGTAGGTACGACGTTGACGAAGACAAGATCGCCAGTCCACGGAACCGTTTCAGACTCATCGTTTCACTCTTCCACGATACACAGGATTTAGGATAGAGGTCACCTAAGGCGTAAACAGTGATGACAGTAGGGTATTTACCGTTAACAGGCGGTGCCACGTCGTGACAATAGGTTCCACTGAATCCGTCGGGACATCTGCATCTGTTGCAGTGATTCGGGTCCTGGTAGCCATCGCGTTCACACGGCCGAGGAAGGCGGTTGGGACAGGAAGCTGTAGCAGAAACGGACATTGTGTAGAGGAAAATCTACGCTAAGTTATAGAGTTCTTACATTTTAACGATCATAATTGAAAATCCGTGCTAAGGATTAATAAAAACATATCAACTTATTAAACCGAACTATTCGCATAGCGTATGTTGACAACTTGTTTAACAATTGATTTTGCTTTAGTTGACGAAAACCTGAAATTAGAAGCGTTTACTTCAAATAAATGTTTGTGGGTTTCATTTAACTGCACCTAACTTATTTTGTGTTGCATGTGATTAGTTTTACTTTATTACACTACTAGGTTTTATTCACAAACGTATGCGAGAGCGAACTTCGAGCGTTGCTACTACAGGAAGTACATCGACGTCAGAGCCGCTCGAGTGGAGTTGGAATCACCAATGACACGGGCTTTAGGGGTGATTTGTACGTAGCAGCAGTGGAGTTGGCATTAACACTCACACGGGCTTTTGGGGTGATATGTACGTAGCAGCAGTGGAGTTGGCATTAACAATCACACGGGCTTTTGGGGTGATCTGTACGTAGCAGCAGTGGAGTTGGAATCACCAATGACACGGGCTTTAGGGGTGATCTGTACGTAGCAGCAGTGGAGTTGGAATCACCAATCACACGGGCTTTTGGGGTGATCTGTACGTAGCAGCAGTGGAGTTGGAATCACCAATGACACGGGCTTTAGGGGTGATCTGTACGTAGCAGCAGTGGAGTTGGCATTAACAATCACACGGGCTTTTGGGGTGATATGTACGTAGCAGCAGTGGAGTTGGAATCACCAATGACACGGGCTTTAGGGGTGATCTGTACGTAGCAGCAGTGGAGTTGGAATCACCAATCACACGGGCTTTTGTGGTGATCTGTACGTAGCAGCGGTGGAGTTGGAATCACCAATGACACGGGCTTTATGTGTGATCTGTACGTAGCAGTACCTGGGTAGTACACTTACCGCTGCAGTAGGCCAAGTTGACGGATTTTGCGTCCAGAAATGAGAGGCCAGTTCGTTGACCCATGTTGTGTTGATACAAGGGATTGATAGTCTCCATCGTGTTCTTGCCGTTAGATGTGCCAGCCTGTTTTAAAATGGACAAATTAGTCATTTCCGTTGGATTTGTTTGTGGTTGTGCGTGCATGTGTGTATTATATTTGCTTATTGGTTGTTCGTATATGTCCGTTCGTGCGTGTGTTCGTGATAATGATGATGATGTAGTCTCCGTTAACCGACTGTCGGTCGGTTGCGTAACTACGCCTAGAAGACCGACTGGTGACTTTGCCTGTGGGGCTAAACAATGCTGCTACCTCAGGGATACAGGTTAATCCTGCCATAATTCGTATTTTATAAACTGTAAATTTATATTTGTATTTAGGTTTGTGTTAGTCGAAATTCAATGTTGAATAATTTTCATAGGATATCGGATCTTGCAAAATATATCGTTATTTTTATCTCATAGTAGGCCTGAGAGCCAATCACCGTCTCTACCCTAATTTGGGGTAAGGACGCCCTGGCGGTTACAAATGCAGAGCATTCGTTTCCCAGGCAGAGTTTAGGGGCTGAAAAGTGTTGCCACCTCACGGAGCCGAGGTAATCGAGGCTAATTGTGGTGACGATGATGGTGTTGATGATTGCGGTGACTATGGCGATGACGATGTCGACGACGGCGACGACGACGACGCCGATGACGACGACATCAAAGACTTCGATAACGACGACAACCACAACGATAGCAACTACGACTAAGATTATTTTGGTTGTTCTCACCTTCGGTCCGTAGTGCATGACGGAGCCGATGTCATAAGGCACACTGAGGACTGAGTTGTGCAGCTTGAGGAACTGACCACGGTAGTAGCCAAGGTTCTCCACCAACACGTGCACTGTGTCGTCTCTGTCCGAGCGCTGTTGTTCGTGCCACAAGCCAAGGCTGTGCCCAATCTCGTGCACCGGAGTCCCGAACTGTACAACATGACCATTTATTGCAACTCTTCGTTTGTTAATGCCGTGTTTTTATAGTTAAGCTATTTGCTGAAAAATGTCAACATCAATACACCGTAACACGTAGGTAGACCTTTAGACTATTTCACCCGTTATGATCACGATCACATCAAACTGCTGATGTCAACATGGCACAGCATAGTACAATGGCTTGATACGTTTCAATTCATCCGTGTGTGTAAACGTAAGTCAACAATCCCAGTACACTTACGTCTTTGATGCATGCATCTTGCAGATTAATAATCTGAGGTTTCCGGCCAATCATGCCCAGATTTGAGTAACATCTGTGAAATGTCAAAACCAGTTATTAGATGACATAGCTGATGCGTAAATACATGCTTGGACATGCTATCAACCGATGCTCGAGATACATTATTATATACTTCGATACATTATTATATACTTCATTCGCAATATCTCTGAAGCGTTCAGCCGCGATGCATCTACTGCTCGGAAATAGTTCTAAGTAATTAATGCTGTCTTGTAGACACAACTAAAACATTGCATATTATCAGATAGTTATATATTTAACTGAGTTAACTGCACAAATTAGGGTGAAATGTACCACACAAGTTCAGGTTGTCAACATGGTGCACTGAACGATTGGCATTATGACGTCATAACCTAAGGCGCTACATGTCGCAATAAAATAATGTCATCTCGATGATAAACGTATATGTTATCTTTTATTTCCATTGCAGTCACTAATAAATAAACGCAGTGTTCCTTCTCTCAATCTTATCTCGAATTACTGGAGTTTTATTCATCACTCAACATAAGTACAAACAGTGTTTAAGTCACAGGGATCATGTAGACTATCATACGGGTAAACATTTCTTTACTGTCATCCATTAATCAGTAAATTTATTATGCCGATAAATCTCACATGGGCAAGGCATGATTTGTATGGGCAATTTGCTTGTATACACGTAGCGCTGCAAAACAAATTGATTCCAAGCACACTGTATAAGGTGCATGGATAAACGACATATCAATCTATTGAAAATCGTAACATGTAATAATGTCTATCTAAGCGGGTCGAATGAACACGATGTAAAGAAACCAGGGTCGATAACACGGCGGGCAGTCTGACTGACTTATGTGCGCCAACACCAACAAACACCTACCCGTAGTCCACTGGTGTCACGAGGATATGGTTTGTCGTGACGTTCTCGTGGGTTCCGATTTCCCGGAAGCGGATACATGTCTGGTCGCTCCAGTGCTGGAAAGCGCCGCGGATCTTTTCTTTCTGCGATTCGGCTGAGCAAGAGAAGCGTCAAAAAGATGTAAACATGTCACAGTACGACGCCTACAGCCACAAAGTTGATCTAATGGCCACACCGTGCCTCGGTTGCAGTGGGGAGTCACGTTTTGCGCCGACAGATGAATACGAGATGACCTCTTCGAAATGTGTTCTTTGTTTATGGGTTTCCTACTGTCTACCGACAGTCATTATTTTATTATCTCTGTATATATTGCGATTATAGATATTCTTAGACATTTCACTTAATAAAACGAATAAAAAGCAAACGTTTTCATACGACACGATCGCTTCTGGAAAGAACGCAACGCCAAACTAATATAAAAATACGGTACTTATACTAGTTCACTGCTGTGTAAGAGTGTGTGTATGTTGTTGCTGTTGATTGTTCCACAAGAACATGCATGAATAGTGCGTGAAACGTGATCACAAGGAAGGCACGTGACATTGCCAAACAGAACCACAAACGCAAGACGGAAACATTTGTATTCTATAGTTATATCGCTTCAAGCCACGATCTGTTACCTGCGTAATTGACAGGCGATTCATAATAGCGACATGGTGTGTGTGTGTGTGTGTGTGTGTGTGTGTGTGTGTGTGTGTGTGTGTGTGTGTGTGTGTGTGTGTGTGTGTGTGTGTGAGTGTGTGTGTGTGTGTGTGTGTGTGTGTGTGTGTGTGTGTGTATGTGTGAGTCACGCTGCTACAGCACTAGAGAGATTAAGTGTGTGTCTGTCACCCGAAACGTCATGACGAAATGAAGGCCTACTACTGGAAGTTTGATATGAAATCATCATTGTATACGTCCGTTGGCCGCATCTTCAGTTATAGTTAATTGAGCATGATGATAATAGGTTGTCTCTTACTTTAGCCCCTCTTGTTGGTTACAATAATATTCAGCATTGTCAGTTACAACAACAAATAAAAATAACTCCATCGTTTTATCGTCGTTGTTGCTAAAGTGTAGGACATGTTGTTATAGCATAGGGCGTGTTAGTACAGTGTAGGGCATGTTGCTACAGTGTAGGGCGTGTTGTTACAGTATAGGGCATGTTGTTACAGTGTTGTGCATAATATTTGTTATTATCACAGTATAGGGCTTGTTGTTACAACAATAATAGAGCATGTTGTTATAGCATAGGGCATGTTGTTACATCACAGGATGTGTTGTTACAGTATATGACATGTTGTTACAGTGTAGGGCGTGTTGTTGGTGCCATTCTTTCTATCACAGTTTAATCGTGCAATATAATAATTAGTAGACGGTAGTTTAGGTACGACGTATGTTGTGTAAATATGCAACAACGATTTTTGTTGGCTCTACGTTATCTATTTTGTCCTCGGAACAACATCAATATATTTATGCTTACAGTGTTTGCCGTCAAACTTCCACTGTATCGGCATGACATTCCACTTCACGAAGCTAATGGATGATGTCGCTCGTTTCTTTCGATCGTGCCACGAGTAGCGCATGTCTTCCAGGAGCTCGTCGATCTGTTTCTCCGTCAGAAGGATGCAGTCGTCCAGTAGATATGGAGTTTTGTCTTTAGGCACGCCCTCGGCCGCCAGAGACTGTGAGAACAAGAAGGTAAAATGACAGTGATTTGCGCCAGCATTTACGAGTACGGTGACTTTCGCTTATTACTCAAAGCGTTTTTTTTTTTTTTTCAATCAAATAATCGTTTTATTATAATGTATATTGTATTGATGGTGAGATGTAGCTGGTTAGTTCAGCTATGAATGAAACATACAGTGTATATTAAATATTAATCCTGTAGTGTATCGACATCATGTATCAGAGTTCCATGGTGGTCTGATAGCAATGCTCTTCCTCGATTATATTGCTGCAATGGCCTGCAGGACATATTAAACATTAATCAGTTGTTGCCATGAACAGTAAGACGCTTCATAATAACCGTACCTACGCAATTAAACCTCTCTGTTATAACGTAGATAGCACAATATATGTCTTACCGGATACTCAGCACCCAGGGCTAGCGCTTTCAACGTGGCCAGTTTACGTTCAGTTCGTTGCGATTGTTCACACGGAATGCCGTGACATCGCAACCATTCCTCTCGAGTTCCATTCTCGGGTTGCCAAAGCTTCGACCCAACACTTCGCGCCTGAAATAAGGCATTTTCTCTATGACGATTTGGTACATGTCGCTGAAATAATTGTAGTGACCGACACACAGACAATGTTGCGACAAAAAACCGTGCTTTGTTGTGTACGTGAATGGCTGTGTAAAACAGGGATAACAAGTCAAGCGAAACATGCCCCTAGTAGTAGAATCAACGCACTAAACGGATCATTCGTTTTGAGGGCGTCATGTTATGCGACCATGAGTGTCACTGTGCGTCTGGCGTAAATAACAATAACGTTTCTGCACTCATGAACACCCTTGTGGTTGCGTCTGTTGTTAGTGGGCAACAAAAGCACATACACGCACACACAAATGGTCAACCGTGGCTTTTCATAAGAACAAGACATCCTTTACAGGTACATATAACAAAGTTATATTGACGTAATGGTAGGCAATGGCATGTCGAAATTACAAATTGGTGACACGTCGTCTGATGTCATGTAACTATAATAGCACCATTATATAATATTCAGTACCAATAATATAAATAATATGTCTACGTAAATAACTATCATAATATCACTTGTGACATAGACTACGTCTGGGCACGCTGTCTCGAAAGGGTATTCAAAATGTTATTATATTCCAAATGATCCTATAAAGATATTAGCACATAATTCTGAAGTTCGTTAGACGCATGCTGGGTGCAGTGTCCAATGCGATGTATAAAGTAATGCCAAAACGTCTAGCTTGTGACAATAATGTGAGAGTTTATGTCAAACACGTGTCTGACATGGTATTTATAAATATGCAAGCACTTGGCAAAAATACACGTATTCTCCCTTAATAAGTCGGTCGTTAAATACTTCCTCCTCTGGACTTGGTACATTCGTTGCTAACTATAATGTTTGCGTCAATGGTGTATATCCAATTAATGCAGCTGATTCCAACTGAATAAAACACAACCAAACGTACTTGTGTTGTTGTCCACAGAAGAATGAAGGTGACGAAAATGCAGCAGTACATGTTCATTGCAGTAGATTTGTATTCACTTGTAAAGAGCAGTCGACTTTCTTGTTACCGTTTTTAAAGAATCGTTAAACTCTCTTGTCGCGTTGTCACGGTTGTTCTGAAGAGCTTCGGTACAGCCGTCGTTTATATATTCTGTAAAACACGCCTTGTGACCCGGGTAGAGAGACCTACGTACACACGTGGATCTCTATGTCCGGGTCAGAAGCTTCACTGATAGTTCCTGTCCTTCAGCCGAAATGTCATGGGGCCATAAAGAAGCAGCGTCGACGTCATAACGTGGTTCAGAGTTTGAACTGGTATATAAATGGATCGTAAACGCAACGCCGACATTTACCAAACAATGATCAACTGCATTAAAAGTATCTTAAGGAGCTCGAGGTATTAACAAAGGTAAATGTCATGTTTACGTAAGTTTGTCCTTTTTGTCTTTGTTGTGTTGCATTCATCGATGAGCAGTGACTTTTATGCATTTGTGTTTACGATATTGTTCGGTGTAACGGTGCAACTTACCCGACTCGACAAAGATCACGTAAGAAGGAATGCCTTGAAGGCGACAAACACTACATCAGGTCGAAAAACAGTTTCCACTTCGTGTTTATGTCACCGAAACCACACACCCGTTGTCATTGTCGGCATAACGGGTTACCTTTTTCCAATATTTCGTGTGCAAATTAATCTCGACAACGTTCGTGAGAGATTCCCGAATAACAACTAATGTGAAGTGCGCAGTTACGCTCCCGGAAATACTGTACCGTCGCGGTGTTCAGGCGTATTTGCATTACAAACGTATTAGCATTCTTTAAATTGTTTTCTCTGTCTTCACTAATGTCAAAAATGGGCTTCTGTTATATGCAGGTATTGGTGTTATGCGCTATGTCAATACCAGTTGCGGGAGACGAATAACAGTCTACTGGTGGCACATCAATTTATAAATATTATGTACACGTAGCAATATGTAAAACAATGTTCGCGTCAAATAGTGTCTTTGCGATGTGTGTTTCTAGAACTTACCTATTAACATTCTGATCTCAGTGATCTGTTTTAAGTTAGCAACATGTACCAAATGGTACGTTAGGCTTCAGAGCGCCCAACTGAATTAGGATAACAGAATATAGAAACTAAGGCTGATAGACGTAATAGGGCTGAATGTCATTTCCCAGTGAGCAAAAAATAAAACAAACATGTTAATAAGTTAGCTTCAATAAAAAGTGGCAAGGCTAACAAAACAATATTTTGAAAAATGTTTTGGAAATACTATGACACATATCAATACAGCATATACCTGTTTCAGAGTACAACGTAATATTGTATAGTGTATACCGACTGACGTCCACTTACTATCCTTGACACAGTGGAAGACACGATTCATATTAATTGTACATACATTTCGGAAATCCATATAATTTGAAAGGTGTAACAAAATAAACCATTAATATCGAACAAGTAGACACGGGTGTCCTAGTAGCAACTCAAGCGTGACGAAGGTAATTGTGGTCCGACCACAATGTACATTGACCAAAATGAGATGTCCGAATAGGGCGTGTAAGTCTCGCGCGCGAAAACGAGGCTGGGGGCAGTTGGGGGCAAGAGGTCCATATTCTCCATGTTAACGTATAGGACTTCGTTTTGTTTTTGGTTGTAATAATCGAACGGTTCCAGTCTAATTATTTCAGTTCTACTGTCCGAAGGATTATTTCAAGCAGAAGCAGTGGAACACTTTGCCGGTGACAATGATCACAGAAATCATGAATTTTAATCGATTATAATGGTGGTTGCCATGGCAATAGCGGCAAGTACTTGCGTTTGGCGATCTTGACTAATAACGAAAAGTGCCATTTTTCGCGTAGTACAACCTGTTTGGGGCAAATGTACACATGTGTTATGATTATGTGAATTTAGACAACTTGTCAGATATAAGAGCTTATCGAAACCACAATGTACAGCAATGTAAAATGCAAATCCCGTAAACTATTTTATTATGTATTATTCTTGTCACCAGTCCCCAATTGTCTCGCTTAGACCCCAATGAGCTCCAATCGCGCGGAGTCACGCCATTTATCGTGACACACTTACGGGCCCTATAGACATCGTGACCCGTCCGGATCTTGATTGAAGGCCTTAGCGTGACGTAAATATATATATATATATATATGTATATATATATATATATATATATATATATATATATATATATATATATATATATATATATATATATATATATATATATATATATATATATATATATATCAAGTGTGATCAAGGCGATGATTATTAGTTATCCTCAACTTTCTGTGATCAAGGCGATGATTATTAGTTATCCTCAACTCATATATTTACATTTGATATTCAAACTGATCAAAAGTACATCACGACAGCGGATTGCATTGGTCTTGTGCGACGTATGGGGTAAATTCCTTGTTTATTTGTGAGTCTACCAGGGATCTTACGGCGAGACACAAACCGCTGCGTCATTTCGTCACGCGTGGCCTAACAACGCCCTCAGCGCTA
Organism: Oasisia sp. SBJ-2009; assembly: GCA_964017155.1. Taxonomy (NCBI): domain Eukaryota; kingdom Metazoa; phylum Annelida; class Polychaeta; order Sabellida; family Siboglinidae; genus Oasisia; species Oasisia sp. SBJ-2009. The sequence continues at coordinate 32,216,904 of OZ024862.1, read as the reverse complement.
TGTAGAGCTGGCCTGTCAACGGCTAGACAGGTCATTAAGCATTTTTCCGTGGGTTACGGGGGTGTGATCAAGGCGATGATTATTAGTTATCCTCAACTCATATATTTACATTTGATATTCAAACTGATCAAAATTACATCACGACAGCGGATTGCATTGGTTTTGTGCGATGTATGGGTTAAATTCCTTGTTTATTTGTGAGTCTACCAGGGATTGATTCATTTTGGTAATATATATATATATATATATATATATATATATATATATATATATATATATATAAACCTGGTAGTATATATATATATACTACCAGGATTGAGTCATTGTGGTAGTATATATATATATATATATATATATATATATATATATATATATATATATATATATATATATATATATATATATATATATATATATATATATATATATACTACCACAATGAATCAATCCCTGGTAGACTCACAAAGGGCATAGCTGAGGGCGTTGTTCGGCCACGCGTGACGAAATGACGCAGCGGTTTGTGTCTCGCCGTAAGATCCTTCATTTGTGCTTGCGCAATACATCGTGCGATACATGCTGCTTCTTTATGGTCCCAGATGTCTGACGACATTTCGGCTGATGGACAGGAACCGTCAGTGAAGCTATGTTGCACTTTGGACTAAGCCCCAAAGAAAGGTTAAATCCGGTGTAACCTTTGTTAAATACCTGTGTAGCCTTTGTTAAATACCGATGTAACCTTTGGTAAATACCGGTGTAACTGCAACCCACCAATAGGTTGCGCAATGGTAGATAGAACGCGTAGAAACACAGGATATATTTGGTATAAATAAATAACATGCCTGCCCACATCCGATAAAACTACGGGTTTTAGTAGTGAATCGACTTGCACCATATGGCATATTAGTGAACTGCATCAACTGTAGCACTTTGTAGGAAACAAATGTCACATTATTAACATTCTATGCACGCTGAACAGGAGGGCATTTCTCGAGATCAACAAGAATCATGAATACGAACAATCTGACCAGAACGTAGATGTTACGTTGTGTTACCCATATTACAGGTCAGGTACCCTTACACATAGGCATTGCATAGCCCATCTACTGCAGGATGGGACCAACTATACCTTCCGCCATTTCTCTCATCGATTAATTGCTTAAGCGTCATTAACATCGTGTCATCGTTTGTCTGCCTGCCTCTTGATCATATTAATTACTTATTTTCTGCTTTTATTATAAAGTTTACTTTTGTTCTTCTAATTATGACAATGTAGGGAATAATTTTTTTTATATGATGGTCAACTGAGTCAATGTCCCTTCATGTTTATCTTAGAGCTTATTTCCAACTGTGCCGTCATTGCCGTTTGTTTGGCATTTTAAACATTTAATTAAGTTATTGATTATTTCACAGTGTCTGCCAAAATGGCCCCAGTCACTGTGTGGATTTATGTGGTGTTTGTTTGATTTTAATAGCACTCTTTGACGAACATGACCTACTTTCTTCGAAAGCGCATGCTGGTCTAGTCTACAGTTTCCTGTGTGGCTGTGTGTCCAATGTGTCTCTGGAGAATGCATACGTGTGTGATAACAGATTATAAACATTCGATTGCGGCCTGCTTCCAGATTGATAGATGTCTTTTGTGGGTAGACTTCACACCATTCTGAAACCAAAACAAACTAGGTTAATTGACCGACATGTCGCTTTCTATAACATCCATTTAATGCCGACATGTTGCCTATAGGGCCATTCATTATCCTCTATTACCCAGTTCGTCTATTCGTATAAACATGACGAAAGGGGGTGATGCCCGTAGACCAATAAAAAGTCTACACCAGAAGATCAATCATGTATACAATCTGATACCGCATCCACAGATCTGGATCAACAGGTCGTCAACAGTTCTGTGTCTGTACACCAACAACACCAACAGTTCTATGTCTCTACACAAACAACACTAACAGATTTGTGTCTGTACACAAACAACACCAGCTGTTCTGTGTCTGTACACAAACAACACCAACAGTTCTGTGTCTGTATACAAACAACACAAGCAGTTATGTGTCTGTACACAAACAACACCAACAGTTCTGTGTCTGTACACAAACAACACCAGCAGTTCTGTGTCTGTACACAAACAACACCAACAGTTCTGTGTCTGTACGCAAACAACACCAACAGTTCTGTGTCTGTACGCAAACAACACCAACAGTTCTGTGTCTGTACACAAACAACACCAACAGTTATGTGTCTGTACACAAACAACACCAACAGTTCTATGTCTGTACACAAACAACACCAACAGTTCTGTGTCTGTACACAAACAACACCAACAGTTATGTGTCTGTACACAAACAACACCAACAGTTCTCTGTACACAAACAACACCAACAGTTATGTGTCTGTACACAAACAACACCAACAGTTATGTGTCTGTACACAAACAACACCAATAGTTCTGTCTGTACACAAACAACACCAACAGTTCTGTGTCTGTACACAAACAACACCAACAGTTATGTCTGTACACAAACAACACCAACAGTTATGTGTCTGTACACAAACAACACCAACAGTTATGTGTCTGTACACAAACAACACCAACAGTTCTGTGTCTGTACACAAACAACACCAATAGTCCTGTGTCTGTACACAAACAACACCAACAGTTCTGTGTCTGTACACAAACAACACCAACACTTCTGTCTGTACACAAACAACACCAACAGTTCTGTGTCTGTACACAAACAACACCAACAGTTATGTGTCTGTACACAAACAACACCAACAGTTCTGTGTCTGTACACAAACAACACCAATAGTCCTGTGTCTGTACACACACAACACCAATAGTTCTGTGTCTGTACACAAACAACACCAACAGTTCTGTGTCTGTACACAAACAACACCAATAGTCCTGTGTCTGTACACAAACAACACCAATAGTTCTGTGTCTGTACACAAACAACACCAACCGCACGCATATATGGTAGGTCTAGTGGTGAAGCCGGAAAACAGGTTTCCGATAAATGGGATGGGAAGGAGAGGAAGGGATAGACAGATGGGAAGGAGGGATGATTAAATGGAAAGAGAGGAGGGACGGAAGGAAGGTGGTGGAAGAAGAAAGGGAGAGACAGAGGGCGGGAGGGAAGCAGGGAGTGGCAGGGCGAGAGGTCAAGAGGTCAGGGAGAGAGAGAGCTAGCTAGCTAGTTAGCTAGATATAGAGATAGATTGATAGCTAGATAGAGAGAGAGGGGCAATGAGGGAGGGAGAGAGAGAGAGAGAGGGGGGAGACAGAGACAGAGACAGAGACAGAGACAGAGACAGAGACAGAGACAGAGACAGAGACAGAGACAGAGACAGAGACAGAGACAGAGACAGAGACAGAGACAGAGACAGAGACAGAGACAGAGACAGAGACAGAGACAGAGACAGAGACAGAGACAGAGACAGAGACAGAGACAGAGACAGAGACAGAGACAGAGACAGAGACAGAGACAGAGACAGAGACAGAGACAGAGACAGAGACAGAGACAGAGACAGAGACAGAGACAGAGACAGAGACAGAGACAGAGACAGAGACAGAGACAGAGACAGAGACAGAGACAGAGACAGAGACAGAGACAGAGACAGAGACAGAGACAGAGACAGAGACAGAGACAGAGACAGAGACAGAGACAGAGACAGAGACAGAGACAGAGACAGAGACAGAGACAGAGACAGAGACAGAGACAGAGACAGAGACAGAGACAGAGACAGAGACAGAGACAGAGACAGAGACAGAGACAGAGACAGAGACAGAGACAGAGACAGAGACAGAGACAGAGACAGAGACAGAGACAGAGACAGAGACAGAGACAGAGACAGAGACAGAGACAGAGACAGAGACAGAGACAGAGACAGAGACAGAGACAGAGACAGAGACAGAGACAGAGACAGAGACAGAGACAGAGACAGAGACAGAGACAGAGACAGAGACAGAGACAGAGACAGAGACAGAGACAGAGACAGAGACAGAGACAGAGACAGAGACAGAGACAGAGACAGAGACAGAGACAGAGACAGAGACAGAGACAGAGACAGAGACAGAGACAGAGACAGAGACAGAGACAGAGACAGAGACAGAGACAGAGACAGAGACAGAGACAGAGACAGAGACAGAGACAGAGACAGAGACAGAGACAGAGACAGAGACAGAGACAGAGACAGAGACAGAGACAGAGACAGAGACAGAGACAGAGACAGAGACAGAGACAGAGACAGAGACAGAGACAGAGACAGAGACAGAGACAGAGACAGAGACAGAGACAGAGACAGAGACAGAGACAGAGACAGAGACAGAGACAGAGACAGAGCCAGAGACAGAGACAGAGCCAGAGACAGAGACAGAGACAGAGACAGAGACAGAGAGAGGCATACACAGACAGAGAGAGTTATTGCCTACATAGAATCCTGGAGTCGACACCAATCTACCAAAGCAGCACAGCTAAGGCACTGTCGGACTTTTACGTCCGATGAAAATATCGAACCGCCAAGACAAGTATATCGTCAAAGAAGGGACAATTAGTGGGAGGCCTTTAATATTTTTCTAATATTAGTTACTGTCCGACGTGGATGACAACAGCGTTCTATTGGCCTGGTTGTACACGATTGTGGACCTGTGGTCAGGCATAACATCCGCCTGGCCACCACTAACATTCGTTCAATTCGTGAAAAAACTGCCTCTCTCACTGATCTTATAATTTCCAAAACAATAGACATTCTCGCTGTGAGTGAGACCTGGCTCAGACCGCATGACACAGATGCATGTATTGCCGACATCTCCCCTCCTGGCTATACCTTCCACCGTCGACCACGTCCAGTTGGACGAGGCGGAGGTGTCGGTTTCCTTATTTCAAAACTATTTAACGTAACCCTGTACACCAGCCCGGACTATACCACATTTGAATCTATTTGTCTTAACATATCTAATTCGTGCTTCTGTGGGGTTTTCATTTGTATTTATCGCCCTCCAGGTCATCCAGCTAACTTCTTTGAAGAATTCCAGGATCTTTTGGAAAATGTTGCAACCATGCACACAGAATTTTACATTGTGGGCGATTTTAATCTTCACCTGGATACACCATCTGCAACAACTACCACGTTTAATGATATCCTGGCATCATTTGACACAAAACAACATGTCAATTTTCCAACACACATACATGGACATTGGCTTGACATCTTGATAACTCGTTCCTCTTGTAAAAACATTCAGACACCCACAGTTGTAGATGGCTTATCGGACCATAACACAGTAATTGCAGATCTTAAAGTTCCTATAGCCCCAGCCGTGTCCAAACACAACATGTTCTACAGAGCCATTCACAGTATCAACATTGCATCATTTATGACTGATATAATTACATCCGACCTTGTCACACATCCTAAAGAACATGTATCAGACCTATACAAACAGTACCGTCAAATTATGAAGACATTGCTTGACAAACATGCACCCACTAAATCCAAATCTGTGTCACAAAAGCCGCCAGCTGCTTGGATAACCCCGGAAATAATCCAATCTAATAATATATATATATATATATATATATATATATATATATATATTTGTGTGTGTGTATGTATGTATGTATCTTGAGCACATCACGGGAGAATTACAAACATCGTACTAAAACATATACATAACACATTCTTTAAGAAACCATTTCTTCATCTGGGTTTCACACTAGCATTGAACCAGCAAGCCCCACGCCTGTGGGCATTCGATACCCTGACATTATAGCATGGAAAGGGAACACTTGTGAGATCATCGATACCAGGATTTGGGCCGACAATTTCGTTATCAATGAAGCCCACATGTTGTATTACACCAACCCGTCATTAATAAATGGAAAGAGAATGTATAACTCAAAATCCTGACCTGCTTGGATAAATATGACTTCCGAATTGGAACCAGCATATTGGATTTAATCTAAATTGATTCCGCTAGCAAAAGTTGTGGTATTGCGAAATAGAAGAAATCGACGAAATCGACGAAATCGACTAAGTACAAGAAACCAACATGAAGTCCACGAAAACGACTAAATCCCACGAGAAATGTGTACGTTATTACATTATCAGGCGAAAGTTATTATATTATCAGGCAAGAGGAGTTTATTACATTATCGGTTGAAAATTATTACATTATCGGTTAGCAAGTTTATTACATTATCGGTTGATGTTATTACATTATAGGGTGGTTATTACATTATCGGTTGATTTTATTACATTATCGGGTAGTTATTACATTACCGGGCGATTATTACATTATCGGTTGTAACAGCATGCCTTGACGTTTTAATTAAACCAATAACAGATATAATAAATGCATCACTCTGCTCCGGCTTATTCCCTGAAGACTTTAAATGTGCACATGTAAATCCAATTCTTAAGAAGACAACTCTGTCAAAAGAAGATCTAAACAGCTACAGGCCTATTTCTAACCTTAGCTTCATTTCCAAAATACTCGAAAAGGTTGTTGCAAATCGACTTACTTCTCACATAAATGGTTTAACCAATGAATCACAGTCTGCGTACAAACAATTTCACTCAACAGAAACTGCTCTTTTAAAAGTACACAATGACATAAACCTTAACATTGATAATGGCAAAGTTACTGCACTAACCCTGCTTGTCCTATCCGCCGCTTTCGACACCATTGACCACGACATTCTCATTACACGCTTATCAACGTGGTACGGGATATCTGGCACAGCCTTGGGCTGGTTTACTTCATACCTTACTGACAGACGGCAAGCCATTAAAATAAGTAACTGCTTCTCAGACATGCTGCCCACCTCTTGTGGTGTCCCCCAGGGTTCTGTTTTGGGTCCGTTGCTTTTCACTCTGTACACAACGCCATTAAGCTCAGTTATCCAGATTCACAACCTGGATCATCACCTTTATGCAGATGACACACAAATCTATGTTTCTCTGACCACACCAGATACTTGTCGCTCCCTAAACCAGCTCAGGGATTGTCTCCAATATGTCTCCCTTTGGATGAAAAATAATAAATTAAAACTAAATGCAGATAAGACTGAATTTCTCATAATTGATACCTCAACGCAGCGGGCAAAACTCAATGGCTTTTTTCCGACACATACTCTGTGTCAGAGTATCACACCAGCCGCCTCAGTTTTAAATCTCGGAGTAACGTTTGATGAATACTTCAATTTCAAACAACATATCTCGAAAACATGCCGTTGCTGTTTTTACCATATCCGTGATCTTCGCCGTATCCGCCGGTTTTTATCACTTTCCGTTGCGAAAACCATCGCCACGGCTCTAGTAAGCAGCAGACTCGACTACTGCAATTCCCTCCTTTACAATACCGCAAACAAGGACATAGCAAAACATCAGCGTGTCCAAAATTGTTTAGCAAGGGTAGTCACGCGTTCTCCTCGTTTTTCTCGCTCAGTGCCGCTTCTAAAATTACTGCATTGGCTACCTGTGCACTATCGCATCATTTTCAAAATGTGTACAATAGCCTATCAAGCACTCTCATCTACACAACCAGCATATCTAAATGCAATGCTAACTCCAACAAGAAATTCCAGACAGCTACGCTCAACCAGTAGTAACCCTCTTTACATCCCTCGGGTGAAAACGAAAGCCGGCACCCGAGCTTTCTCGGTTGCCGCACCAACGGTGTGGAATTCGCTTCCTGCCAGTGTTAAATCACAAGGTAATATAGTTTCATTCCGCCGACATCTAAAAACCTATCTCTTTAATGCTGCCTATCTCCCTTACCCTCTTAGCTTTTCCATCCATCCGTTGACGACTCACGCATTGCTTTCGATTATGAGATTGATTAATCCCCTGATTTTGTCGCGCCACTGAGCTTGATTTTCGAGGATATTGGCGCAAAAGAAGTTACTATTATTATTATTATTATTATTTGGACAATAACGAAACGTGTTACATCAATACCTTAAACAGTTTTTGGTAGATGCTTATCTACTTTTTGATACCATTTGTTTTGCATGTACAACTGTGATCAGGCCGGATTTGTTGTGCTAGGTCACGTATTCCTATGTTTAAAAGTTAACAAAGGTTAACGACGTATATAAACTTAAACGTAGCAACACTGACAACACAGGCAGTGGTAACGTTATTATACATCTACGAGCGAGTCAGCGCCCCGCAGGTGGAAAATCACCCAAGCATGGCTTG
>OZ024862.1:32186190-32206190 GCA_964017155.1 Oasisia sp. SBJ-2009 | reverse complement strand
TCCGCCTCCGCCTCCGCCTCCGCCTCCGCCTCCGCCTCCGCCTCCGCCTCCGCCTCCGCCTCCGCCTCCGCCTCCGCCTCCGCCTCCGCCTCCGCCTCCGCCTCCGCCTCCGCCTCCGCCTCCGCCTCCGCCTCCGCCTCCGCCTCCGCCTCCGCCTCCGCCTCCGCCTCCGCCTCCGCCTCCGCCTCCGCCTCCGCCTCCGCCTCCGCCTCCGCCTCCGCCTCCGCCTCCGCCTCCGCCTCCGCCTCCGCCTCCGCCTCCGCCTCCGCCTCCGCCTCCGCCTCCGCCTCCGCCTCCGCCTCCGCCTCCGCCTCCGCCTCCGCCTCCGCCTCCGCCTCCGCCTCCGCCTCCGCCTCCGCCTCCGCCTCCGCCTCCGCCTCCGCCTCCGCCTCCGCCTCCGCCTCCGCCTCCGCCTCCGCCTCCGCCTCCGCCTCCGCCTCCGCCTCCGCCTCCGCCTCCGCCTCCGCCTCCGCCTCCGCCTCCGCCTCCGCCTCCGCCTCCGCCTCCGCCTCCGCCTCCGCCTCCGCCTCCGCCTCCGCCTCCGCCTCCGCCTCCGCCTCCGCCTCCGCCTCCGCCTCCGCCTCCGCCTCCGCCTCCGCCTCCGCCTCCGCCTCCGCCGTCCCCGTCCCCGTCCCCCCCCGTCCCCGTCCCCCCCCCGTCCCCGTCCCCGTCCCCGTCCCCGTCCCCGTCCCCGTCCCCGTCCCCGTCCCCGTCCCCGTCCCCGTCCCCGTCCCCGTCCCCGTCCCCGTCCCCGTCCCCGTCCCCGTCCCCGTCCCCGTCCCCGTCCCCGTCCCCGTCCCCGTCCCCGTCCCCGTCCCCGTCCCCGTCCCCGTCCCCGTCCCCGTCCCCGTCCCCGTCCCCGTCCCCGTCCCCGTCCCCGTCCCCGTCCCCGTCCCCGTCCCCGTCCCCGTCCCCGTCCCCGTCCCCGTCCCCGTCCCCGTCCCCGTCCCCGTCCCCGTCCCCGTCCCCGTCCCCGTCCCCGTCCCCGTCCCCGTCCCCGTCCCCGTCCCCGTCCCCGTCCCCGTCCCCGTCCCCGTCCCCGTCCCCGTCCCCGTCCCCGTCCCCGTCCCCGTCCCCGTCCCCGTCCCCGTCCCCGTCCCCGTCCCCGTCCCCGTCCCCGTCCCCGTCCCCGTCCCCGTCCCCGTCCCCGTCCCCGTCCCCGTCCCCGTCCCCGTCCCCGTCCCCGTCCCCGTCCCCGTCCCCGTCCCCGTCCCCGTCCCCGTCCCCGTCCCCGTCCCCGTCCCCGTCCCCGTCCCCGTCCCCGTCCCCGTCCCCGTCCCCGTCCCCGTCCCCGTCCCCTCTCTCTCTCTCTCTCCCTCTCCTTCTATCTCTATTTCTGATCAGACGTAGAACCGCCCGTGCGACAGGTTGTCCGGGTTAATTGCCATGCTTGCTCGGTGCACGACGTAGTCGACAGACGGTTGATAAGTGCGCATGTCACTAATGTTGTTGCGTCTGACCGTTGACCGGTGCACTGGTTTGTTCCGGACATACCCCCACGCCCCTCCACTCATGCAAACCTTGGCTAATTGAAACCCAGTTTCTTAGGTACACAGCAGGCCAGTTAGTGCACATTCGCTCTTTCGGTGTCTGTCTACTTATACTGGGTAATTCTCATTGGCGCCGATCGGTGGTGGACGAGAGGGACGCGTCCCCCAGTTTTTAGCCTGAAGGGGACAGCATAGGAAATGTCCCCCCACCTTTTCAGTTCAGAAAAAAACACATTTACGGTAATGTAGCGAGACTGATTACTCCCGTCTCTTAAAAACCTTACATAGGTCTAGTAGTAAGATTAATATACTCTGATATAAATTTCCGACTACCCAGTGGAAAATCACCGATGTGTCTTCCGTAAATAAACCTGCCCGCGTAGGTTACGCGACAACAGAAATCTACATCTTAGACGGGAAGATGGCGCATTAGTAAACAAGGAATCCGACTGAGAAATCGACACATAAAATGTTAACGATGCTTTCTGGATAAGAACGCCTATCAATAGCGACGAATGCCGCTACGGTCTACGTCGCACGTGCGATAACGTCATTAAACGTCATAGGTCTTGGAACTGTACGAGTCGAGGCCTAACACATCAATCATGCAGATTTGTCAACTAAATGCTTATAATTATATATATATATATACATATATATATTATATATATATATTATATATATGTGTGTGTGTGTATGTATTACATACATACATATATTATAATAAATAATGTATTATATTTGTCTGTGCGTTTGCGTTTGCGTTTGCGTTTGCGTTTGCGTTTGCGTTTGCGTTTGCGTTTGCGTTTGCGTTTGCGTTTGCGTTTGCGTTTGCGTTTGCGTTTGCGTTTGCGTTTGCGTTTGCGTTTGCGTTTGCGTTTGCGTTTGCGTTTGCGTTTGCGTTTGCGTTTGCGTTTGCGTTTGCGTTTGCGTTTGCGTTTGCGTTTGCGTTTGCGTGTGCGTGTGCGTGTGCGTGTGCGTGTGCGTGTGCGTGTGCGTGTGCGTGTGCGTTTGTATGTGCGTGTGTGTTTGCGTTTGTGTGTGCGTTTGTGTGTGCGTGTTTGTGTGTGTGTGTGTGTGTGTGTGCGTGTGCGCGTGCGCGTGTGCGTGTGCGTGTGCGTGTGCGTGTGCGTGTGCGTGTGTGTGTAGGGGAAGTAGGGGCATATCCGCACACTGAGGCATATCCGCACACCCTATTATTTGCGCATCGCGTAACATCTAGTTAGTGGAATCATGTTAAACGGCATCGTCTACCCCCCAAATCAACCACTTGCTTATATTTTTTTATAGAAGTGAATAAGTAAAAGGTTATGACATAACATTTTATTTTCGTAAACACTGATGTAATTTTACTCATATGCTGTTATGTGTATTACTTTAACTGTAAGACGTGCATATGTACATTTTCTTTCATAATTCCAAATTGCATTTTAATGTTTTATGATGTGTGAAATAAAGGATACTTTCATAAGTAGCATTTTCGCGCAATTCAGAATTATTCACGTGTTGGATGCTTGGGGCATGTTCGCACAGGCCTGTGCGGTCATGATACATAGATACATATTTAGATACTTCAGTTGCTTACCACAAATATTATAGGAAACTTTGATGTGAGATAGTATATGATGATTATTATATAATTATTTAATATTATATATCACACTTATTATATCATTCATCGCTTCGTCAATGTGTAATTGGCTATATCGTGCTGACGTCAAATTTTCCATGCTGTGTATCATTAGGTCCGTTAAAGAAATAAAGCTTAATTGATCATTGCTCATAGACTAAAATAACCAAGATGACAAATTATGTATAATCTATAATATAGAACTTTGCCCGTATACGTTGGTCCATGCAAAGCCATGATCGCACAGGCGACAAACTGAGTTTTTAGTTTGACTTTGCGCTTTACGAGACTGCTGTTTTAGCTAGAAGGCTTCAGACAAGCTGGGTTGCAAACTTTGACTTTCCCCGTTACAAAATCATGCTGTTGTTTGCTTTGACTCTCAAGGAGGAATAAACGTGGACTATGATTCAAGGCCACTGTATTTTCTAAACTTTACGTATGTATGAAAACTTGAAACCGTTCATTTGTGTTCTCTGCTGTTTTGTTTTTTGAAAAATGCACGTGTCAGTAGTGTACACATACCAATACATATTATTATTGCATTTCATGGTCAGCTCTGTGAGACCAGCTGTTGTTTCGCCATTCCTGGGGCATAACCGCACATAGTGTGCGGCTATGCCCCGTACCTCGGGGCATGTCCGCACAAAGCTATGCCTCTACATTTGACCACATATTTAAATATCTGATGGGATATGCGATTTCCTAACTAACTAACAACAAAGTAATATGATTGCTCATTCTGAATGCTAAATATCACCCTCGTAGCACCCACAGTGCATTGTCTATAGCTTGTTTCACCTTAAGTGTGCGGACACGCCCCTACTTCCCCTATGTGTGTGTATGTGTGTGTATGTGTGTGTGTGTGTGTGTGTGTGTGTGTGTGTGTGTGTGTGTATGTGTGTGTGTATGTGTGTGTATGTGTGTGTATGTATGTGTTAGTGCATGTGTGCGCGCGCGTGTGTGTGTGTGTGCGTGTGCGTGTGTGTAGGCTCAATCGCCGACGTGTGCCATCTACCGGCACCTGTGAAAGGTAGCTCTGTACTGGCTAACTATTGACTGCCTAAATCTATTTAATTTACAAGGGAACTTTGGAATAATTCATGACATAATTTATGACAACCACAAGAGGAGTGAGGTGCCACTAACTAAGCAACTAAGCATTTTAAGTCAGGTCAAGGCAATAAATCAACTTATCTGAGGAACCCGTGTATCAGAATGTTGGCCAAGAATGTTAGACCTTGTGAGTAAGATTCAAATAATGTTAGCCTTTACATCGAGCAATTGATTACAATTTCCCAATAATCTATTATACATTTAACGGTTTCTTTCATCACCCCAGACCAATGCATCAGGGCAGCTTTCTTGCAACTGCCTGGACCTCTACCTCGTGTCTTGCTGCCGCGGCTAAGTAGGCCTCTTGATGACGTGTGTCTCCATTTCAGACGTCGGTCGTTCCCTTTCTCATGAACGCGCGCAATCATAATTTCTTTTCTTTTTTACCTTGTCAATCCATAATAGTATAATCGTATATAATGAGGCACGAAGCACTGCTTATAGAATTGCCGCTGCTGGCGTGGGCCCGAGCGACTGTAGCAGATGGTAATGGGAGCTTAAAATAGAAGAGACAGACGTAGTTAGTCATGTCGAGCTATTTCAGTAGCTGTCAAATGCTGTATATATCCACTACGGTTGACCTTGTTGTATATTTAGGTATTGCTTTTGTTGTTGTTGATGATGCTGTTGTCGTTGTCATTGTAGTTGATGTTGTTGTTGCTGTTGGTGGCGGTGTTTAGGTTGTTGATGGTTGTGGTGATGTCGTTGTCGTTGTCGTTGTCGTTGTCGTTGTCGTTGTCGTTGTCGTTGTCGTTGTCGTTGTCGTTGTCGTTGTCGTTGTCGTTGTCGTTGTCGTTGTCGTTGTCGTTGTCGTTGTCGTTGTCGTTGTCGTTGTCGTTGTCGTTGTCGTTGTCGTTGTCGTTGTCGTTGTCGTTGTCGTTGTCGTTGTCGTTGTCGTTGTCGTTGTCGTTGTCGTTGTCGTTGTCGTTGTCGTTGTCGTTGTCTTTGTTGAATGTGTACAGCGAACAAACAATGTTGTGTTGCATGTGTGTGTTGAAATACATCAATTTGCTGGTCCTTCGGTATGCGTGCATGCATTGGTGTGCAATTTAACGGAAATTCCAATATTTTGTTTCATTTCATAACATATGGTATCAAGAAAAATAGAAGATGACATTTCGAAAGATAATAATTATACTACACACATAACATATACACAACACTCACGCACACGCACACGCACACGCGCGCACACACACACACACACACACACACACACACACACACATGCGGGAAGAGAAGACTGAATACCAGGGCAGGAACAATACACTACTTCGCGATACGGATCATATCGCGATACAGACTAGTTGCCTGGAATTGACAACAACAGTAAGATTCGCTCATTTATTGTGAACGATCGACACAAATCAACAGCATACATACTAAATGTCATAACTAGATATGTTGTCGATACTTAAACAGTTATGGTTTATGCCGAAAGTTGACTGGCTCACAACGGTGGCGGTGATACTGTTTTGCCTAACGCTATCGTATATCGCAGCGTATCGCGATACTGATATAGTGTGTATATCGTGCACCGTGCAATCAGTATCGCGGTACAGGAGACTGCTACAAAGTCGGCGGAACCCCGCGTCAGGAACACGACGCTCGACGGCAACTGTTTGGCGGTGAACCGACGAGTTATGTGTACTCGCACTCGTTTAGGAGTATCCGCCTTTGTAGATCCAAGTTGCCCCGTTCCCCGGCATGTCGTTCCTTGTACTGCCGCGGGCCGTTACCAGCGCCGCGAGCGGACAGGTTCCTTCGTCTCCTCCCGTTGTTGTTGTCCCTGCACCTGTTTCACCGGAACCCAAACATCACGCATCTCTCTTGGCGGCTGTAGACGTCAGTGTCGCCGGCGGCCGTGCTGTGCCCGCGTACGTCTGCTTGGGCCGTTTCGTTCATATTTGTTGTGTAGCATCCGTGGAACAAACTGCCTACCGAAATAAAGCAATGTCAAGTTAAAAACAGTTATAGATAAAAGGTAACGACCATGCTTTACAGCAGATTGATGGCTGACGAATTATCATCTTAAAGTGGCATTTTAAATACTTTGTTTGTTAATTTAATCTTACTACGTACTATCATGTTATTATATTTTAGTAGAATACCTTTTATGTTACATATTGTCGTATTGATGACATTTGTTTACCTGTCTTTGAAAATATTTACATTTTAGTTATTGTATTACTGGGTTTATTTTTGTTTGTTTTTTCTTAAATCCATACTTAGTATTATTTGGAGGACCACATTGGAAACAAGTGTGCTATTGTGTGCTTTAATGTGTCTATCCTCGGTAAATATTATATATGCTTATTTCGTTATTTGCTTATGCATTGAATACACCTTTTTATTTGCATGTATTATAAAGTTTTACTAAATAACATCACTCACTCACTCACATCCCAGACAATAAATACATCGTACTGTTGTTAAATACAAAGTCAGGAATAATAACGATGCGTTCTTTGTTCTTATAACTATCGTCTCTGGTCGCATCCGACGGACCTTTGTATACTTCTATAGCAATATAATCAAACGAATAATAAATATAGCAATAAAAACAACAGGGTCAATATAAACAATAAACATAAATATAACAAACATAACTACAATAGTATTACCAATAACGACCAGTGCTGTAGTAATAACGATAAAAATACCAACGATATAGAAACCACAGAACCAACATTAATAAACACTTTCGTCGTGTCCTGTCATTTTTGTATTGTGTTTGCATTTGGGTATATCTTTTCTGTGGGAAATAAAAAGGCATTTGCGAAAATACTCCTCAACTGATCAGTGACAAGACCAACATTGTAATGAATTGTTTGAATGTTTAACCCGGATCGTAACTTAGCGACCTTGGTCAGCTTCTGTTTCAGTGAAATACAGCAAGATTATTGGTCTGCAACCAGTAGCCATCCTAAGTAAATACATTTCCCCAAATTGTGAATAAACGTGCAGATTGGCAGAAAAGTGAATGTTGAAGATTCATGTCCGCTTACTTGTATTATTTTACTGTACACATTATCCAACATAGTAAATCATTTGCCGAGTCATCTATTTCACTCAATTAATAACACTCGTAGCCGCCATGAACGATTTATACAACAACCGACCAGGACTCAGGTTTATGCTAACAGGTTGTTTTAATAGAACATTAATGAAATGGACTGACTTAAACAGCCGTATCCACAGCAACGATGAACATCTTTACATCTAGCCTGGGGAGACGATTTTAATTTCCCAGTTTGCTTTGGGACATGCCCCACCCCCTGCGTACATTATTGTAAAAATCCTATTGTGTTTGCAGATTAAGAAATAATCCGATTCATCACGCCGTTGCTTACTGTATCGTTTATCACAGATAAACGACAAGACAGGTAATTGTATATTTTCGGCATTTCATATCGCCCACACCAAAGCGTTTCTCATTGATGTACGGTGCCTGAAAATAGCCACTAGTAAGTGGAAGAGCCGGAGTTTGCACCGCCTTCCTCCCATTCATTCACAACTGACCACGTTCAACTGTCTGTGAACCTCTCGTGTACACTGGCTGGTATTCAACTGCACGAAGGGATTTCCCCCGGGTTACGACTGAACGAGTTCAGCTGCCGGAACATCACACACCGTCCTGTCGCCGTCAGAGTAACACTACGTGCCGACACAAGTTCATTATCGCCGGTCTGAGCGCGGAATCAGGAAATGCCAAGAATACTGAAGCCGAAAGAAGACGCCTTTGAAATCTGCCAGCGAGTAACCGTTACCGCGGCCAGGCCGTTTGACGCTTTCGCAATGCCAGCTATGTTGGCATCGCGGGCATGTGCGGTGTTTACGCTCGGAAATTTCATTCAAGCTTCCGTACGCGAAAGGCGGTTCCTACTTCCGGGTGAGCGGCCGAAATAACGCCCGTCCTTCCGTCGGCCGCCGACATTTGTTCACTTCCGGTTACTTTGTTTGAACGCAGCGACACAGCATGGGGTCAGGAGATGGCTTCATTATAGAACGATGTATTAATAGCGAGTCTGTGGGGAAGAGCGGCTGTACGTTTATGGTATCTCTCTGATATGCTTAGCGAATCACACGACAGTAATCCTATAATTATTAGTGTGAACCATAAAGCCGCGCACACACGCACGCACACACGCTTATACGCACACACACACACACACACACACACACACACACACACACACACACACACACACACACACACACACACACACACACACGCACACACTCACTCACTCACACACACGCACATGCACCCGATCGCATGTGTACACGTAAGCATCGGAAGTCTACACATATGTATACACGCACACGCCCGCACACACGCATCCACACACACATGCACATATACAAGCACACGCGCACACACACACACACACACACACACACACTCACGCACGCACGCACGCACGCACGCACGCACGCACGCACACACCACACACACATACACACACACACACACACAGAAACACACACAAACACACACAAACACACACAAACACACAGGTATTACGCCAAACAAAGTAGTAAAATTCACATATATTCGTACTTCCGTGATCACAAAGTTGATGTCAGTCTGCCACCCAGTCCACGAAACTGCTAGTACCCCCTTTGATAGTATGGATTGAGTGTCCGTCAGTCTTGCTTAATCAGAAGTATACATTACGTTGCCCACCAGTAACGAAGTGTCTTCAAACGTGAATGTTCGTATAATTATATCATACATTATGACGAGATGGTCCATTCTCGTTCATGTAGGCCTACAAATTCATTACCTTAACATATTACGTTACGTTAGTTACGTGTCAAGTTGTCAAGTTGTTTAGTTAACAAG
The DNA here is from genome assembly GCA_964017155.1 of Oasisia sp. SBJ-2009. Taxonomy (NCBI): domain Eukaryota; kingdom Metazoa; phylum Annelida; class Polychaeta; order Sabellida; family Siboglinidae; genus Oasisia; species Oasisia sp. SBJ-2009. The sequence goes on along the minus strand of OZ024862.1, from coordinate 32,197,108 downwards.
ATTGCCACCTAGAGTATCAACTCTACAATGAAGGTGGACAAGGAAGCCCTTTGGTGTATCGAGAGTCCAGATTATCTATCTAAGTGTGTCTAAGTGTCCTTCTAATGTATATATTATGTTTATTCTTGTTTAAACATATTAAAACTACACGCACCCACACAATCAGCTGATAATCTATTCCATTCATTAATTGTTCTATGTGAACATGGGATCTTTCTAATATCTTTCTACACTGCTTCTTTGCTAATGTAACTCCATGTCTTCTAGTCCTTCTATCCTCCTTAACAATAGGAAGATATATATATTTCTATCAATATTTTAAAACTTCTATCTGATCTCCTCTCAATTTCTAGTCTCTAGTGTTGCTAAACCACATTCTCTTAGACACATTGCTTAACTCAATTTTTGTATCAGTTTAGTTGCTCTTTTCTGATCTGTGTTTAGCATGTCTATGTCCTTCTTGCGAAGAACCGTAATGGGAAGCTCGGAAAAGGGAAAAGGGCCCTATAAAGAGGACCCTGTAGCGAGCTCACGTATCTCGTAAACTCGTTGTCACGCTTACATTTTTCCGATCGTTATAATCTTTCCGATTGACGTTTCTGCGCATGCGCGATAAATGTAAAATCATGGGCTGTTCGTTAACTCTCCTGTGATGATTACTCTGAAGAGTTGCTTAAAATGTCGTTCAATGCAATACCATATTACGTTTGTTTAAATCACTGTCACGGATTATGGCGCACTACAGTCACGTGATTTGTGCTTTCCATCAAAACATGCCTCAAAACTTGTTTGCCTCGTGTTAATTTGCGACAAAATAAATATATTTGCTGAGAGGTTATATACGTCCTAGCGAACAACCCGTAGTATTCATATAATAAATGCTTTGTCCTTTCGCTGAACTTTGATGATTTTACATATTGCGCATGTGCAGAAACGCCAATCGGACCGTTTATAACGCCGGAACAATGTGAGCGCTACAGCGAGTACACATATATCGTAAACTCGTCAACTGGCAATTTCGCGGGTCGTCTCAGTACGTGACCTACTTTACATAAGAACCACCAAAAGTATAGTTGCTGAAGTGGCTTAGTCCCAGAAACAGAAGACAGGAAGCAGCTACCCCCTGGAATTTCGGTGGACAAAAATAGTTCTGACCTACCTCCACAGTAAATCAGTAGTTACGCCCAGAATTCTGTTGAATTTTGCAGTCCCTTGAATTTCGATTGGGATAGGGCAAACATATGGCTCTGACCCCAGTACGCGTAAATCAGATATTACAACAAGAAGGCTCAGGCAATTGTGATGCACAATACCCCTCCTTCATCCGGAGTTTCGGTGGGAAGGATTAACCTTTATGCTAATATCATCAAAATATCACCTCCGCAATAAACTGTAATAATAATAATTTCTAATAATAATAATTGTATTTGTAAAGCACCGTATATCCGGAAATATTTCCGTCCAGAGGCGCATAAAATACATTGTAACACATACATATTTAAAATATTCATAATCAGTTAAACTTGCACGTTAAGACGACACGTTAAATGAAAATAATATATAATTAAATAAAGCTTCTAAGAGTCCTAGTTCATAAGCTAAACTTATCAGCAATAAATATATAAAATAAAATAATAAATATATAATAAAATATATTAATAACCTAATAATAAAGTAAGTAAAAATATTATTACGCCTAAAAAACGTAATGCAAGGTACTTGACTAATGTCAAAACCGTGTCTCCTCGATTGGAAACGGTCCAGTTGTTCTTCCCGAATAACATTAATTTCGTTTTAAATACATTTCTATATAATTTATTTACGTTAGCCTCAAATGAGATCTCAGTTAATTCTGGTAGCAACATTTCATTTAACCCATCCCATATGTAAATATATCTGTATCATCCAGTAAAGTAATTATTATTAAATGAGATGTATTGCGTATTAATAAGATTAACAACGGACCAAGCACACACTCTTGTAACACTCCGTATATAATCCGTATATGTGGGTTTCTTTCGGATTTCCATCATCGTAGTAAACAGTAATACTTATTTGTCAAATCCTGTTGTATGGTACTCTCCTAATGTCGAATTCTTTAATTTTAAAGGACACGAACAGTTAATGTTTTTTGGCCAAAAAAAATCGAAAGGCCATATCGAACTTATGAAGTATGTTAATTTCATTTTTGTAATATATCTACTCTGTGAGACTATTGCTTTGAAAGTTTGAAGACAATACACTGCGTCCCTAACGATATAAGTCCTTATATGTGACGTCACACCACGAATCACAATGGAGGATCTATGCAGTCAATTTCCAAAACATAAACTCTCTCACCAAAGCTTATACAACTTTGTTTAAAAAAAATGCATAATTTCCTCGACCAAAGAATACTAAATCTTGTCATTACAATGTTTCGACCACGAATCATATTTATAGTGTGCACTGTATAGGAGGAATTAGGCAATCCTTTTCCCGAAAAGAGTTTAGCATAGCCAATCGCGATCGCGATGTGTGAATCAATCTGACAATTGAAAGCAGACATTTGGAACACTTCCTTGTCCGCACGCAGACTGGAGCTTTCGTTTCTAGATGGCAGTCATGTTAAATATCGTTACATCCTGCTAAATCTTGTTAATTCCTACAGCCACGTAAGTCCATAATTCGTTATGAATCTATATTTTGTATATGATAGTATGTAAATTCACGATTGCGTTAATCTTTTGCTATAGATATTTGTCAAAACGTGACACAATTCAGGCTACACACACACTGGCGTATTATTTTGAGGTACCACTGAGCTTGGTTTTCTGATATTTATTCGGGAAAGAAGATGTCTACGAAAATGCATATGGCTGTCTTATTGCTAAGCAACGCGTTTGTCTACGTAATAAACGGCCGCGAAATTAAAATTGTACCGATAACGGGACAACATTGAAAGTATCTATTTGGTGTATTTCGGTCCAAAGCGATTATATACTATGAATGCAGCCGGAAAGCTAAGCTCTATCGTGAGCGTGTGTATAGACCTACTTCTTTACGGCGATGTTCTGTTGAGCGTGGATGCCAAAGGTAAGTTACACCTAAAACAAATTCCACCGTTGGATCAACACGTAAAGCTATTTGAAATATTGAGCACGCACGTTTCTCAGACGGATTTCGACAGAAACGTAGGCTAGTACTGGCATATATGGGTACAACAATTCGTTGTGCCAAAGGCCAGACCCTATGGACGTATTATATTTGCCTCTCCGACCTATATAAGCCGGTCGCTGAGTCAGCATGACGGATGACCTACAGCGAATTCAGTCTTTTACTTTCAACTAAACACTGGTTGGCGTTGACATTTGACAATCATTTCAAGATTCAAGATTCAAAAAACTTTATTACATGTACATGATGAATCCAGGACAAAATCCCCTCCGGACATAATCCTCTCGGACCAAATCCCCTCCAGACAAAATCCCCTTATTAACGTTTCAATTCGGACAACTTATTGTGTAAAAACATTGAATCCCCTCACCCAAAACCCTAACCCTAACCTTAACCCCAACAACTAACACCTAATCCTAACCCCAACACCTAAGTGAATTGAGGGGATTCTGTCCGGAGGGGATTCTGTCCGGTTACCGTGCGTGATGCATATGCGGGAGCAAACAAACATACACATATTATATGTACATACTTATGCATACACGCACGCACGCACGAACGAACGAACGAACACACACACACACACACACACACACACACACACACACACACACACACACACACACACACACACAAACACACACGGGCAACCACGTTATGATCTGCGTTATCACTTGCATGTGACGTTGCTGTGCAAGCTGTACCCATACAAGCCACGGAAGCCTTCTACTACGAGAAATATGGCGGTAAGTGCAGTTATAATATGGTGTATTGCTCGCGTATAATCATGAATTTAAAGCGTTGAGGCGCAAAAACCGCCATCATAATTGTATATATAATTTTATATTCTGAATATGTCCGTTATGATGGTTGGAGCCGCATCAAAGATAAGCCTGTATGTACCAAATGACGGTTTCTGTAAGGTATGACATATAACAAGCAACTAATAATTACCGAGAACAAGCAGATTTATTAACTAGACTACAACCATTCCAAATGATAGTTTATATTATAGCTCACACTGGCATTACAATATCCAAAACAACCTACTACCAAACATTCTAGGTCACCATTCTGTTACAATGACGACCACTCATGTATCAGTCATACATTTCATCTCACCATGCTGTTACAACGACGACTACACGTATATCAGTCAAATATCCCATGTCACCATGCTGTTACAGTGGCGACCACAGATGCATCAGTCATACATCCCATGTCACCATGCTGTTACAATGACGACCACAGATGTATCAGTCATACATCCCATGTCACCATGCTGTTAGAGTGACGACCACAGATGTATCAGTCATACATTTCATCTCACCATGCTGTTACAACGACGACTACACGTATATCAGTCAAATATCCCATGTCACCATGCTGTTACAGTGGCGACCACAGATGCATCAGTCATACATTCCATGTCACCATGCTGTTAGAGTGACGACCACAGATGTATCAGTCATACATTCCATGTCACCATGCTGTTAGAGTGACGACCACAGATGTATCAGTCATGCATTCCATGTCACCATGCTGTTACAATTACGACCACATATATATGTCAGTCATTTATTGCATGTCACATTTATCACTCGTGCATTTCATGTCGCTATAGTATGCAGTAACACATACCCGTTACCTTTTGTCACAGTCGTACATGTCACGTCACCATGTATACGCAATGACACGTGCGTTGTCGCTGTCACGTACCTCTCTCACACATATCACGTCACCTCGTCGTTGCCGTCAAAAACGCCACAACATCTGTTTATATCCCTATTATATTATAGGGATATGACCCAGTATAATCGTGTACGACTCGAAAGCACGTGACCTATGCCATGTGAACTTTTGCTGCAGTCACGCATAGCGTGTCACCTAATCGAAACAATCATCCATACCACGTCACCATGTCGTAACATCGTGTCACCGGGTTGTCGCGATCTCATATACAATGTCAACGTATCGACACAGACCGAACCACGCCGTGGTTGTTGAAACATCGACGTCCAGGGGCCGCCACGAAGGACAACATGTGTTACCGTGTCACTAAAGTATCCAGCAAACTGGCGAATCAGTTCGGACCCGAACGACTGTCACCCATATACGTGAAGTACACGCACGCCTACAACATCCCCGTACTAGGTGGGTAGCTGTCACGTGCAACTGTACAACACAGTTCAGTGCAGTGTGTAGTTCTAAATTATGTGCGTTTCGTTATGTATGTTATAAAGGTTTTTCCGTTCGTTGGGTCGTTTCGTTTCGTTTCGTTTCGTTTCGTTTCGTTTCGTTTCGTTTCGTTTCGTTTCGTTTCGTTTCGTTTCGTTTCGTTTCGTTTCGTTTCGTTTCGTTTCGTTTCGTTTCGTTTCGTTTCGTTTCGTTTCGTTTCGTTTCGTTTCGTTTCGTTTCGTTTCGTTTCGTTTCGTTTCGTTTCGTTTCGTTTCGTTTCGTTTCGTTTCGTTTCGTTTCGTTTCGTTTCGTTTCGTTTCGTTTCGTTTCGTTTCGTTTCGTTTCGTTTCGTTTCGTTTCGTTTCGTTTCGTTTCGTTTCGTTTCGTTTCGTTTCGTTTCGTTTCGTTTCGTTTCGTTTCGTTTCGTTTCGTTTCGTTTCGTTTCGTTTCGTTTCGTTTCGTTTCGTTTCGTTTCGTTTCGTTTCGTTTCGTTTCGTTTCGTTTCGTTTCGTTTCGTTTCGTTTCGTTTCGTTTCGTTTCGTTTCGTTTCGTTTCGTTCGTTCGGTCGGTCGGTCGGTCGGTCGGTCGGTCGGTCGGTCGGTCGGTCGGTCGGTCGGTCGGTCGGACGGTCGGTCGGTCGGTCGGTCGGTCGGTCGACAGGTCGGTCGGTCGACAGGTCGGTCGGTCGACAGGTCGGTCGGTCGGTCGGTCGGTCGGTCGGTCGGTCGGTCGGTCGGTCGGTCGGTCGGTCGGTCGGTCGGTCGGTCGGTCGGTCGGTCGGTCGGTCGGTCGGTCGGTCGGTCGGTCGGACGGTCGGTCGGTCGGTCGGTCGGTCGGTCGGTCGGTCGGTCGACAGGTCGGTCGGTCGGTCGGTCGGTCGGTCGGTCGGTCGGTCGGTCGGTCGGTCGGTCGGTCGGTCGGTCGGTCGGTCGGTCGGTCGGTCGGTCGGTCGGTCGGTCGGTCGGTCGGTCGGTCGGTCGGTCGGTCGGTCGGTCGGTCGGTCGGTCGGTCGGTCGGTCGGTCGGTCGGTCGGTCGGTCGGTCGGTCGGTCGGTCGGTCGGTCGGTCGGTCGGTCGGTCGGTCGGTCGGTCGGTCGGTCGGTCGGTCGGTCGGTCGGTCGGTCGGTCGGTCGGTCGGTCGGTCGGTCGGTCGGTCGGTCGGTCGGTCGGTCGGTCGGTCGGTCGGTCGGTCGGTCGGTCGGTCGGTCGGTCGGTCGGTCGGTCGGTCGGTCGGTCGGTCGGTCGGTCGGTCGGTCGGTCGGTCGGTCGGTCGGTCGGTCGGTCGGTCGGTCGCCAGGTCGGTCGCCAGGTCGGTCGCCAGGTCGGTCGCCAGGTCGGTCGCCAGGTCGGTCGCCAGGTCGGTCGCCAGGTCGGTCGCCAGGTCGGTCGCCAGGTCGGTCGCCAGGTCGGTCGCCAGGTCGGTCGCCAGGTCGGTCGCCAGGTCGGTCGCCAGGTCGGTCGCCAGGTCGGTCGCCAGGTCGGTCGCCAGGTCGGTCGCCAGGTCGGTCGCCAGGTCGGTCGCCAGGTCGGTCGCCAGGTCGGTCGCCAGGTCGGTCGCCAGGTCGGTCGCCAGGTCGGTCGCCCGGTCGCCAGGTCGCCAGGTCGCCCGGTCGCCAGGTTGCCAGGTCGCCCGGTCGCTGTTTCAAAATACGTGAATATGTATATCTAAAACATTGTTGTACGGAAACTGAATTACAGAAACTGAAATTAATTAGAGATGGGATTGTTGTAATTGATATTATATGTCAATGTAGTAAAAAAATTGAAGTACATAAAAATGATGTATGTATATAAATATAAGGTTGTATAAAACATACCTATATCATAGTTGCCGAATAAATAAATATATAATATTATACATAGTAGTTAATTAATAATAAATGACTATAACAATACAATATTTGTGTCAATTGTAATTAATAAAAACTAAATATATGTGAAGTAGTAAACTATTAATTAGTAAATAGTTAAATTGATATGCTAATTGAGCTAATAATAAACAATTAAAATGGGGAACGTTTTGAAAACTGGACATTAAAAATGATCTAGAAATAATAAGTTGTAAGATGTGCTTTGTTGTGGTTTGCTAGTCACTATGATTAGGTTTTTTAATAGTAGTATTATCAAAATAATAATAACGTATGTTTCTCAATACGAATTATGGACTATAATAAATATGATAACATATTTGAATGTAGCGACGAACATTTATTATCTGGGGCAACCGAAATTTACGAAAATTGGGTGGATCCACATTTTGTGAAAATTAACATGAAGAAATCCTTTATATCCATACTGTACATTCTGTCAACCATACTGCAGTAATATGTTATTTATCGGATCACTGTATGTTAAGTAATAATCGCATGCTATTTGCAGGATCATTGTAATCACGTAATTAACTATCACAGATAAATTGCAGGATCATCGTGCGTTCATTGCATGATATTCGTATACGTGTCATGCATAATCATAGCACATTAAGATTAACCATTTTCCGGCGTTATAAACGTTCCGAATGATATTTCTGCGCATGCGCGATAAATGTAAAATCATTAATGTGCAGCGAAAGGCCTATGCATTTATGGTATAAATACTACGGGTCCTTCGTTAGGATGTATATAGCTTCTCTGCAAAGGTATTTGTCGCAAATTAACACGAGGTAAACAAGTGTTGAGGCATGTTTTGAGAGCAGGCGTAAATCACGTGACTATAGTACGCCATAATCCGTGACAGTAATTTAAACAAATGTATAAGATGTTATTGTATTGAACGATATTTTAAGCAACTCTTCATAGTAATCATCACAGGAGAGTTAACGAGCAGCTCGTTGCATAAATACCAAAAATGCTTTGTCGTTTCGCTGCATATTGATGATTTTACAGTTATCGCGCATGCGCAGAAACGTCAATCGGAAAGTTTATAAGTATATTTATAAGTTTATCAGAAAAACGTAAGCGCGACACCGTCGGTTACTTGTAGGATCAAAGTGGGTATCAGATAACGCTATGAAGCGAGCGTGCTACTTGGTTCGTTTCGTGCTCGCCGACCGAAACGACGTGCGCCAGATATTCTACCAAAGATACGGGAGGGTGGCGATCATCGCTGGAGGCAGCAAGCTGACCGATATCCCGGAGTACAAGTTCCTGCCAAACAGTCAGAAACAGAACTACGACAGAGCGACGGAGGGACTCGGGGCCATCAGGATCGCGCCAGTGTCGACGGCCCGACAGAACAACGTCTTGTGCTATCCCAACGCAACGACTGAGGAAGACATACTATTTAAGGTGAGTTGGTACTTTGGTCGTTGTGCTATGATAATAATATCCACCACTGTCTATAGTTAGATACTTAGTTTCGTGTCTTACTGGATTGAGTCAAAGCAGAGTCAATGAACTTGCCTAAGGTTCGCCACGTATCCATAATTCGAATCTCACAGCACCACTTCGCCCTACAACGGTATCCACCATCTCGGGCACGTTAGTCGATTCCACGTCTCGAGAGTCACTTGACTATAGACAGTGGTGCACATTTGGGTACAATTACTCGCTGCGCGAAATTTGCAGCGCCGACGAAAAACGCTCCAGAGAAGTCAAGAAGAAGTTCGATTGAATGTGCGTGCGCTGTAAGGGATTGAATTGTACAGCCCAATTACTCATGGCAACCGTTTCACTAAGATGAAGAGTTCTTCAAGGAACATGCAACCATAGTATTAAATATGCGTTAAAATACCCCCAATTCCCACGTACCATTCATGATAGAATATTGTAACACGTGTATTTTATGTTTAATTTTTATGAATGTTATACATCATAAAATTAATCTTGAAACGTACATTTTCACTGACTATGGGCGCTGCCATTGTTGCCCATTTCACGGGGAACTCACGAAGAGTAACGCGAGAGAATGCGTGAGTGTGACGTAGGCTGTCCACAACCTCAGCGATATAGGCGGGGCGTTATATGTAAACACTAGCATAGCGACATGAATCGAATTGTTTTATGAGTCTTGTGATAATGAAATGCTTGAATGTCAAGCATACGGATGTCAAAAGAAGGCAGGAGAAGAGTGGGTGAAAGGAAAGAGATTTTTCAAAATGCCAATAAATTCTCTACGAAGCGCGAGTTGGCGATGAAATGGCTCCACAATATAGGTACGGGTCATATACTGTGGAAACATTCAATTTCAACCGGAACATGGTTTGCCAGGACCATGTCACCGTTGATCTGGAACACAGGTTGCCGGGATTGGGTGAAAGACGATTGTTGAACGAGGCTACTGTCCCCACTGAATTTGTGAACAGAACGAAAAGTCCGGGGCCGAAGCGAAGGGTCGGTATTGCACGCAAAGAATGGTCTCGCAAAAGGGACGAACTTAATGTATGCAAATACCATATATGGGGTACTAGAATATCATTCAATGTATTTCCTTTATAATAATAAAAATCAATGATTAGTAAAATATTCATTGCGCGACGGTCGACTGGAATAATTAGTTGGATAAACGATTGGTTTACATGTGAAAGTGGGCGATAATAAAAGTTATTAAGCTCCGTGGAACCAACCAAGTCCAAAATGGATTGCGCGATTGCCTTTGTTGCAGTCTCTACTTGAGCATCATTATTCTTTATCCTATTCTTTATGAATGTTTATATGTAAGGGACGCCGTTTTCTTTTTTATAGCTAACGCTCTGTAACTAATCAAATGGATGAATAGATCTCAGACTCAGTGGGTACGTGGAGAATTCGTTTTGTTTTGCCCACCCGAGGCGCTAGCGGTTGTGGATCTGTGACGTCACACACCCACAGGCGAAATGTCCAAAATGTCAGCCTCCATGGAGGTTCATTAATTATCCTTAATAGTTAATAAATCATTTCAGAAAAAAATAACAAAATAAGTGATATGATTCAATGAACATTGTTTAATGGTTTAAGCAATTTTTACTTTTTGGGTTGCATGTTCCTTTAAAGGACAAAAAAGACTACGGTTTCGCGTCATACACCTAATAGAGTTTATACAAAGTAACAATTTCCACATATACTCAATTTTTTAACGTCAGCGGTTTACTCAGAATGTGACTTTAAAGTCAAAAATTCTAACGAAATCCACGATGGTCTAGACGCCGCCATAGGTGAAGGGTTAACTTGGCTTGACCATTCAGCGCGCGGCATTCTATGTCTCTGCTGAAGCCGGTCAGCTTCCTGCGACGTTGTTAAGGGTCAACAACTTCGAGTCTTCGACAGTTCGTTCAGTTGGCGTGACATCTAGCAGCTGCTTATAGACGTATATCTAAATCTGTGGTTAAATCTATGGTAAACTTTAGTAATTATGCCTTACTGTTCGGCATACGGTTGCAATAATAGTTGAAACAACCGGTAGTATTGAAGCAATGGATTCACATTGTTGATTTGCGGGGGTACTGTTTGAAGTCCAAGTACTGTTCACTTTGCTCGGTCCATTTTGAGGAGAAATGCTTTGAAGTAGACATGTATCATCAGTTGATGGGATGATTTCAGCGATAACAATAATAGACAACTTTATATTTACCGTCATCAGCATGTTACGCGCGTTGCCGAGTTGCAGCC
>OZ024862.1:32163690-32176190 GCA_964017155.1 Oasisia sp. SBJ-2009 | reverse complement strand
TGATTACTGATACCATTTGTATCGAATAACATTGCAATTCTCTTGCGATACGAGCCGGGCTGTTTGGTAGAATGCACTGGTCGTAAAGTGACTGGTTATTTTATACTGAAAGATGTTACGGCACGAGACAACTGGAGTAGCGACAAGGATCAGTTGCCGCGTGAGTAGCGAGGCTGCGGGAAGACCACGATATCAATCGGATGTGCGCCACTACGGGCATGAGGAAACACGCTCTGTTGCAAGCACAAACTGACAGCAGGGTTGGCGTATCAGTTATCAAACGACCACGGAGGCCGCAGTTTGAGTTGTTTCCGCCAAAAAGGTAAAAGAAGCTACACGACTGCATCAGCTGTGAGATAGTGTGAATTTATAGCCTGACAAATGCAACCACGTCATCATTTTATCGAATATTAACGTACAATTGCTGTTATGAGATGACAGAGACGTCTTCCAGTTCAGAACGACCTATGTACGAAGTTCCAATAATGAGAAATGCAGTAAAATCCAAACAGCCTGGGATAGGCCGCCGGGTCTGTGCTATACACGTAGTCAGCTTGTGTCTGTATTTCCGACCAAACGGACCAACCAAGCCGCAAGCAATTTTGAGTGACAACCAACTGACGCAGACGACACTTCTGAAGTGTGAAATATTCACGCACTACGGGGAACTGCGCCATGTCGCATGCTCAATGACATTCGGGTTTTTCCTTGGCCTGTTAACGCGCATGACCGGAAGTTGATTGGAACGTGTGTGGGGAAGGTTGCTGCTCAGCATCCGAGTTCAGAGCCTATGTTGACGGAAGCAAAACAACGTCTGGGTCTTTGAGATATTGCCCGAGTAGGCTTGCTACACATGATTCCTTTTTTAGGTGCACGCGAGTTTGTATTCTTCAAAGCTTTTTAGACGTAGATTGTTTCTGAAGAGTTTGTGTTTGACCCATCTTAATTTTATTTGTTTTTTTCTTCAACTTTTGTGATACTCAACATCGACATAATTTATTCTCTTTGAATTGAACAGATTACTCTTCAGTGTTTCTGGAAAAGGTGCTGGTCTTTTCTAATGAGTGAAATTGTATAGTTTGTTGTATTGGCGACCTTGTCACGTTGGCAACAAAACGCCACATTCCGTCACTTATCAATTCGATTGGTCTGCCGCATGTGTTTACGTTGGCCAAATAGAGAAATAGTAATCTTAACTGCACTGCACAATAGTTATTTATATACCGACACATTTATTTATTTTAATATCAGCGCTCATCTTAATGTATTCAATTATTATTGTTATTTATGTTTACTTGTAATACGCGGTGAAGCTACACGAACAATTGTGGATGTGGCGCTATATAAAATATGATATCTTACCATAGTATTAATATGTTGCTGACAGACTCCGGAAAGAAGAAACCCTACCCAACTCGAAGTTTTATACCGTTCTACAGAAGCTCCTGCACAACGGTGGGGAAAGTTCCGGACTTCTACAGAGGGTCCTACAGCATGCGGATCCCAAACTACTACCAGAAGTACCTGCACGCTTACGGCATACCGATTCTAGGTGGGCGCGCGGTGTCATTTCTTACTTTAGCATTTCTCACTAGCTCCTCAGAAGTGATATAAGCGTATTCAACATCAAGAGGGCGTTACTCAGAGGTCAATGAGCGGCGCGCTGTCGTTAAGCCAATGTGGTCCTTGTTTATCCGTCTGTGTTTGTTTTAGACGGCTACGTCTTGCAAAAGCCATTGCCACCCTGTCATCATTATTGTATGTCATGCCTGCCACTAACATGACCGTCGCTCCTGTCGTGGCACCGGTATATTGGTCATTAGTCAACATCCTCGAAATCACCTTACGCCATCTTGTCACTTCCTAACACAGATATATGGTCTTCCCCATTACACAGTTCCATTCCCCGCGTAATGTTCTGTTGTAATAATCATCACCTTAAATGACGTATGCCACGTCATGTACGTGTTGTCATCACCGCCGAGCTTTGGTGGCCGTCAGTGTTTGCAAATGTCCATTGAGAGCGTCTTTACGATCCGCACCATCATTGCGTTGTGTCGTCCAGTGTCATTCCGTCACATTAAATACACCTCACTATTCCCTCGGCCGGCGAAATCGTTCCCCTTTAGAATCAGTCGCTCATTACATGTGTGTTTGTGTTTTCTTGCACTTTGCCACGCATATTTCTTATCAGTTTTCTCTTGTTCCGGGTGTTTTATCAGTGCAATGTGTATGTGAACAGTTATCGAGCTTACGTCCTTAGAGAACGCCACCGATACACTAGACAATTACTAGTTCATATTACGCTACTGTAATAGAATTATAACACAGTTGAAATCCACTTTATAAATTAGTATCTGGTTTACTGAATGTTTGTATGCATGCATGTGCGTGCATGTGGATGCGGCGTGTGTGTGTGTTGTGTGTGTGTGTGTGTGTGTGTGTGTGTGTGTGTGAGTGTGTGTGTGTGTGTGGGTGTGTGTGTGTGTGTGAGTGTGTGTGTGAGTGTGTGTGTGTGTGTGTGTGTGTGTGTGTGTGTGTGTGTGTGTGAGTGTGTGTGTGTGTGTGTGTGTGTGTGTGAGTGTGTGTGTTTGTGTGTGTGTGTGTGTGTGTGTGTGCGTCTGTATGTATGTATGTATGTATGTATGTATGTATGTATGTATGTGTGTGTGTGTGTGTGTGTGTGTGTGTGTGTATGTATGTATGTATGTATGTATGTATGTATGTATGTATGTATGTATGTATGTATGTACGTACGTACGTACGTACGTGTGTGTGTGTGTGTTTGTGTGTGTGTATGGGTGTGTGGGTGTGTGGGTGTGTGTGTGGGTGGGTGGTGGGTGGGTGTATGGGTGGGTGGGTGGGTGGGTGTGTGTGTGTGTGGGTGGGTGGGTGTGTGGGTGGGTGGGTGGGTGGGTAGGTGGGTGTGCCTGAGTATGTACGTGCATGAAGCGTATGTACATCAATGAGCGCGTGCGCTCATGCATTGATCCACGCATATAACTCGAATTAACACACGTCATCATCACCGAATTATCACACGTCATCATCACAGAATTAACACACGTCATCATCACAGAATTAACACACGTCATCATCACAGAATTAACACATGTCATCATCACAGAATTAACACACGTCATCATCACAGAATTAACACACATCATCATCCCCGTCCACAGGATCGTCGCGTGTGTCTGACCGGGCCATGAAAAGGGCCTGTTACGTCCTGCGCTTCCTGCTCGCGGACCGCTACGACCTGCGAAAGAGCTACTTCCGCGCGTCCGGCCGCGTCGCCATCATCCCGGCCGGCGAGAAACTGCGCAGTCTGCCCGAGTTCCGGTTCCTGCCCGAACAGTTCGACGAGTCACCCGGCCTCGGAGCGACCGTCAACGTGCCCTTGTCGGTGGCGAGGGAGGAGAACATCGTGTGCGACAGTAAAGACAAGAGTCCGGACGACATTCTGATACAGGTGGGTTCACGGACGACGTGTGGTGTGAAGGGTGTTGTGGGGAGATCGTGGGGGTTGTGGTGGTTGTGGGCTGCGGGCGGGTAGGGATTGTTAAGGTAGAAGTAGGGGTCTCGTCAGCGGATGAGGTGTGAATGGTGTATGTAGGATTAAGGATTGTGTCGTGATTGGGCTGGGTCGACAGTGTTTTGTGTCAAGGGGTGTTTGGGGACGACAATGTAGTGTGTCATGTGTTGTTGGGGTCGACAGTGTGCTGTGTTATGTGTTGTTAATTACCGATAATGAGCATTACTCTATGGTCCGTATACATTCAACGCGCGCGTGCACGTTCACACAAACACACACACGCACACGCACACGCACACGCACACGCACACGCACACGCACACGCACACGCACACGCACACGCACACGCACACGCACACGCACACGCACACGCACACGCACACGCACACGCACACGCACACGCACACGCACACGCACACGCACACGCACACGCACACGCACACGCACACGCACACGCACACGCACACGCACACGCACACGCACACGCACACGCACACGCACACGCACACGCACACGCACACGCACACGCACACGCACACAGGCACATGTACGTACACTCACACAACAACAACAACAACAACTGCTGCTGCTGCTGCTGCTGCTGCTGCTGCTGCTGCTGCTGCTGCTGCTGCTGCTGCTGCTACTGCTACTACTATTACTACTACTACTAGCATCCGCAGCAACAACAGACCACTGACAAAGTATAGTTCAATTCAACAGACATTACACCCTATTCCGCGCTACCCGCCCTGTTGTAACCCGTCCCGTGTCGCTGCATACAGACCATAGCGGAAGGCATCTACCAGCTGGCCGTACGAAAACAGATGCCGGGCTACGAGGCAGAGATACGCCGTCTGTACACCTCCGCCCTAGCGACCGGCTGGTGGAAGAACACGTACTCTCGCTACTCACCCGAGGTGTACTTCGTAAGTTGCGTCTTTGTGCCTTTCATTAACGTTGTAGCGCTTACATTTCTACGGCGTTATAAACGTTCCGATTGACGTTTCTGCGCATGCGCAATACATGTAAAATCATCAATGTGCAGCAAAAGGACAAAGCATTTGTGGCATAAATACCACGGGTTGTTCGTTAGGATATATATATATATATATATATATATATATATATATATATATATATATATATATATATATATATATATATATATATATATATATATATATATAACCTCTCAGCGAAGTTATTTGTCGCAAATTAACACGAGGCAAACAACTTTTGAGGCATATTTTGATAGCAAGCGTAAATCACGTGACTGTAGTGCACCAAAATCCGTGACAGTGATTTATAAAAAGCGTAATATTTTATTGCATTGAACGACATTTTAAGAAACTATTCACTTGTCGTTTCGCTGGACATTGATGAGTTTACATTTATTGCGCATGCGCAGAAACGTCAATCGAAACGTTTTTAACGACCGGAAAAATGTAAGCGCGACAACGTTGTTATAAAAAAAAAAGTTTTCTTTGTTTGTTTATAACGGTGGCACCGTCAGGTGTCTACACTTAATTGGTGTAGACACCTGAATGAGAGTACGACCGATATTTTAAGTTATTCCAACAGCGGATTGGGAAGGTACACATTTATATTTATTTCATACGGGTAACGAGTACAAAACATTTATTTAAAGACGTGAACCAAATCGTATAACGTCGCAGACAGACTGATGTCATCACTTGCGTCATTGTATACGCCATTATTGCGTTATGACGTAAACAAGTGGAGCCTCGTTATCAAACGTAAGCAGTCATTAAATCGTAACTAAAATAACCCATTTTGGATATAGCGTTGGCACACGAGAACAGATACAACCAATATGCCACCGTTCGTTCGTTGTTCATCGCTCCTGGAAAATGCGTCACCAACAATGTTGGCGACTTTTAATGCCTCCCCAGAAGTCTGCGTTCTAGATTCCTGGAATTTGGAAATAATTACATCTATTTTAAAACATCCGATAATGTTCCCGCTAGAAGTATGATGTGGGCATGTACAATAATAGAACATTAATGCTAAACGTATTGAGCGGCAAAGAATGATTCAGTAATAGCTAATGTCATTTAGACGAATATGAACATTAGGCTACCTAAGATTTCATGTACCGGAAGTTGTCGGTGGACGAACGAACGAATGTACGTCATAATGCACGGACATGAAATGTCATACGTTTCACGTTGTAATGAAAGAACATTAACTATAATAGCATTGCGTTTCGGTTAGCTTGATTAAATCAGTAAATTTAATGTACACTGTAGTCACGAATTTTTTTTAATTGGTTCCAAGTAAACTTCCAACAACAACAACAACAACATCAGCAGCAATAACAACAACCTATTGACTTGATCGTAAACGGGCCACAGGATGACAACCGGGGCACTCCGGGTGTGCTCCGTAAGCAGAAGGTGTTCGCTATAAAGGATATAAACAGAAGAGCCAGGAATAGCCGACACCCGGGGGATTCCGGCACTATCGCGGCATGGCCACGGGACGGCACGCGCCGGGACCTGTCTGTGTCGCGTTCGGCGACGACAGCAGCGCCGGAAACACGGCGGATAATTGCCTCCAACGAGGCATGAAAGAAGCCGTCGATCGGCGGAAGGAAGCAGCAAGACCGTCCGTCCGGGTAACGCGAGACGCCGCCCACTTGCATAGCTTTTATGCCGCCAACAGCACCGCTCCAGTCAATGCCAGATGTCCCGCTCCCTCGTCCCAGAAACGCCCCGAGGGCGAACACGGAATCCGCGTAAGCGAGCTATTTGTGGCCGGATTGCTGGAATAGTTCGCCGGCGGTTTTGTTTACGACGCGATGCGATGTAAAGAACTCCAGCTACCGAAGCTTTAATGACGATGCCGATGAACTGTTGACGAAATTCTGGAAATTGTTGTGCGTCGATGCGGAATGAGGCCGAAGAGATAAACAGTCGGTTTAATGATGCGACCGTAACTACGGGACCGGTGATGTAGTCAGATAACACGCGATGTAACGATAATCGTTATAGCTGCCGCTCTCATTGTTATTCGCCATCGATAACCAACCGTTTCGTTTATTGTAGTATAATTTAACTTACTTTGGAACTTAATTGTCGAAGATGAGTACGACGTTTCGACCAGTCATCTACGGGCCTTGTTCACGTATTGGTGTCACGTGTGTTGCCTCAGATTTCGGCGGGATAATTTGGTTGAAGATGGCAGGCAGATGGTATCCCTGGTTTCTGTTCATGGTAGGCAGTACGTGAACAAGGCCCGTAGATGACGGGTCGAAACGTCGTACTCATCTTCGACAATTAAGCTCCAAACGTAGTTAAATTATACTACAATGAACCTTTCTTGTAGTCATGAATAATATATTCAAAAACCGTTTCGTTGTTTTCGGTAGAGCGAGGGAGTGCAGAGTTTCTTCAACGTCAACTCGTACGCCGATCCTCCCAATGGCTACAGCAACCGAGTGAACTCGCGGATGAAGCTGATGAGCTATGACGCCAAGCTCTTCAGTATGATCCTCTTCATCTTCCCCTGCGGCAACAACTACCTGACGCGCTGCCACAGCCGAGGTGAGTAGGACGGGACACGTCGAGGCACCGCGAGTTCCCGTAGAGTGTGTGCCCCAAGTTGTGTCCGGGCTTTGTCTGTAGGATTCAATTAACTCGCGTTATTTTGTTCATTTGTATATTGCTGTTATCCTCTCGTGAGATGCACCGTAGTTCCCCTTATATCATCATCGCCAGCAGCAGCAGTACCGTCACCAACACCATCACCATCACCAACACCAACACCATCACCGCCATCGTCATCGTCATCGTCATCGTCATCGTCATCGTCATCGTCATCGTCATCGTCATCGTCATCGTCATCGTCATCGTCATCGTCATCGTCATCGTCATCGTCATCGTCATCGTCATCGTCATCGTCATCGTCATCGT
Organism: Oasisia sp. SBJ-2009; assembly: GCA_964017155.1. Classification (NCBI taxonomy): domain Eukaryota; kingdom Metazoa; phylum Annelida; class Polychaeta; order Sabellida; family Siboglinidae; genus Oasisia; species Oasisia sp. SBJ-2009. The sequence goes on along the minus strand of OZ024862.1, from coordinate 32,168,720 downwards.
CATCGACAACGACGACGACGGTGACAACAACGATGACGACAACGACAACAACAACGACGACAACAACAAAAATACTACAATATAGCTATCATGTATCATTATGTTATCTGTCATCTTCATCAGGGACAGGATGAAGTCCTAAGCAGGCGGTGACTCATGTTGTTCTTTCTTGCAGGTTACGAGTACCTCCAGAACATGCGCAGGGAGTGTCCCATTCCGGGCTGGAGACGCCGCCCGCCCACGACCCCCAAGGCGTAGATCGCAGTGTCCTTCAACCCGACAGTAGTGGACACGAGAGTCGAGAACCCGCGTGACGTCCCAGTGCTCACTCTCTGGGCAGCTTTGACCACCGGACGTAACCGACACCGCACGACACATTCTCTTATTTCCGGGAAGCGCACCAACTGTAGCCCGGGTAATTTCCAGGATAATTTGACACCGCGCGAACGTCAACTGTCGCGGTGACGCCAGATCGCATTCGGCGTAATGAAACTGTGTCCGACAGATGGCGCCTCGGTCGATAGAGAACGAGAAACACACTCAGTCCGACAGTCTGCGTGCGGTAACTTAGACATGCAGCAGTGTTTATATTCACTGACGCTGGTCGTCGGTGTTATGTACTGAACACGGTCATTTGTGCCAAATATCGCCGCCGAAATATATTTTTCTGAATGGACCTATGTTACCGCACGCGTCGTGCTAGGCAGACTATGTCAATGATCGAAACACAAACGTAAACGAAACATACATTTATGCATTCCATTCAGTTCCGATGACGTGCTTGTACAGTTGTAGAGTATTTAATTTTAATATTGCGTGGAGATTGAAACATGTAAATGTACTCGTGTCTAGAATGCCGGCGTTCTGAATGCGACGCATATTCACAAACATTTGCTTTCTTTGAGTGGCGCAAGAACGTTGTGGACACACGATGGGTCGAACCCACACTCAATATCACGGTCTGTCGTATGTTGTCGCTATGATACGCCAAATGGTAGTTAGATTTAGAATAGTTTGTCGTCGTCAAATAGTCACGTGGACATTGGCGTGTTGCAGGTTAGATCATTACTATTAATAATAACTAAACGTCGACTTCATGCGGGTATTTTGAATATGTCATGATCTCCGTAGTGTGCTCAGTGGTAGCATGCGCATGCGTAGATATGGTTAAAACGTTGTGAAATATAGTTAACGCAGCGTGTATGTAATAATGCAATTATGTCATTTCATATATAGAACAATAATTTACTGCACAAATTAACAGTTACCCGATGGTAGTCTATTTGCCGATTAATCCGATATATAATTATTACCAAAAACCGTGATATTCCTAATTTAAATCAGTTTAATAATAGCTGTTGGCATTTTACTTTCCCGAGGCAAACATCTAGTGTACATGATCATAACTGTTCACACGCCCGACTTAAATTGTCACTGTTATTATATCAATTGTATTGTCCAATGATCCGCAATATAGATTTGACGGTAAGTCTACATAAACGTCCCCTTGTGTTAGTATGTTCTACGAAAAACGTGTTTTGTATGAAACTGTCTGAAGCTTCTGTAAGGATTAGACTGTTGCACGCTTGTTTATGGTTTCTGCAAATTACGCATACGTGCCCAGACCAGTGGTTGATATTTTGGCGTAACCGCGAGAGAAAATATCGGCGTGCATTTAATAGATGATAAATTTAGTGAGTTTAAAAAACAGGTGTGGAGTACACTACCGTTTTACGTCGTTCGAGTAAAGTAATGTTCCTTATTTATTAACGCTATTATAATGGGCGTTGCGACTGTTTATGCGATTAGTGAATGTTTATTTATTTATTTATTTACAACGCTGGTAGTATTAACGTCAAGCTGCGTTGTCAACTGTTATTGACGTTGCTAGACGCGTTCACTGTCAACCACAAACAGGTCATGTGTATACTTAACGAAGGTACTCTGCTAGTCGCTACAAACATACCAACTGTAAAAATGCTACTGTGTTGTGTCATTAAAATGAATATTATGTTTTGCGATTAAACAAAATGGCGCCTGTTCTTTGAAGGTCAATGCAAAGACTTTATAACCTGATTCTGTGTCTGCAATCAAAGACTGAGATACGATGGAAATCTCCCGTTTATATATAAGTCAAGTAGTTGATCGATTCTGCTTCAGTGAGTGAACATAATGTTTATTACGCTCCCGGTGCGAAAACATATTTACAAACACTCCTAATTTTCCTGTTGCATCTTGAATTCATTCATCTCCCAAATTCTGAGAAACAATTAAATCTCCCGGATTTTCGCATTAGCGTAGCACTAATTGGCCAGCGACGTACATGGCCCCTGTTCAGTCGTAAACCGGTTCCAGTAAATGATAGATAGTATAAAGTTTCTTATGTTTATATCAGTTGCCACCAAATTACATAGCGGCCTTCACGGGTGCACCGTGTGGCCGACATCTCTTGCGCACGAATGCACTTACTCGCATTCATAAAATCACCGAATTCGGCCTAGAACTAACCATTAGTCACCGCATTCCACCGACACGGAACTGTAGCCGCCTTCCGAGTTCCGCCACAGACATACCGTGTGGGACCCGTTACTGGGGCGTACGATAAGCCGAGGTGGTGTTAACCAGTTATGTATCAGTGCTGGATTTGTTCGGAACAGCGTGTATTTAGCGTTCTCTGTCCTGGTTTTAATTGTTCTTATCGCGTCAAATAAAACGAGCCGTCAACCTGATGCGTGCGTGTAGCGCCGCCTTGTGAATGAAAGTTGTACTATGTTTCGCGCTATCGGGATCGATCAACACATGCGCACTTAAGCAAGGACACACGCACGCACGCACGCACGCACGCACGCACTCACATACGCACACACATACACAGACACACACACACACACACACACACACACACACACACACACACACACACACACACACACACACACACACACACACACACACACACACACACACATACATACATACATACATACACACACACACCTGCATACATGCACGGAACATGCACGGAAACACCACTCAATAATCACGAATACGCACACTGACAACTGCTATCGCCAAAGAGGAAGCGGCCAACTGAAGAGAGTCATTTGGTTATATCATATTATCAGACTTATCCGAATTACATTCACCTTGAACATGTGTTCCATCCACGTACGTGAGAGGCCGCAGTGATTATAGTGGCCAGTACAAAAGTTACGATACCGTCCTACGTATAGTAAGAATATTAGAATGCCTTGTATTTCGTGGGTAATTCATATTTAGTCTGCTGTGCGGTATTTCATTACCCACTTTTGACATCAACTTCGTACGTAACAATTTCATACCAATACAACACGAATTAGTAGAACAGCGAGTGCAGCTTTAAAGGCAAAAAACACGTATCGAACGTGGCACGTTGGTGTCGTCTGCTCGATACTCATGACTCGACACTTTTACATTTCGTGTGTCGACATTACCAGTGCTTCGTCTGGTCACAGCCTGTGCCCTCAGCGCGGTCACTGCCATTTCCGACTTGACCTGGAAATAGACCGCTAACAAATGTCCGTTCACCCTCGCGACAGGGCCGGGACATCCGCACAGATCATAGGCGGAGCAACTGTAAAGTCTCTGATCTGGCCCGCGCTGTTCAATAAGAGAGTATTTGAATACCAGGAACCGGTGTTCCTCATACCCGTCCTCCTTTCTTTGTTCCATATTCCCTTGTAACCTTTTTTCCGTGCAAACGCGTTTACGTCTTTCTTTTGCACACTCCGTGGATTCTGACGTCACCTGTTGCTCCGTCTCTATTCCCCTAAATACCCTAAATATTCTAAATTATCATCATGCGTACTACTATTCTCTTTCGATGTTAGTTAACAGCGATCTGCCATGTTTATAGAATAATTATATGCGCGTGCGTGTGCGTGTGCGTGTGCGTGTGCGTGTGCGTGTGCGTGTGCGTGTGCGTGTGCGTGTGCGTGTGCGTGTGCGTGTGCGTGTGCGTGTGCGTGTGCGTGTGCGTGTGCGTGTGCGTGTGCGTGTGCGTGTGCGTGTGCGTGTGCGTGTGCGTGTGCGTGTGCGTGTGCGTGTGCGTGTGCGTGTGCGTGTGCGTGTGCGTGTGCGTGTGCGTGTGCGTGTGCGTGTGCGTGTGCGTGTGCGTGTGCGTGTGCGTGTGCGTGTGCGTGTGCGTGTGCGTGTGCGTGTGCGTGTGCGTGTGCGTGTGCGTGTGCGTGTGCGTGTGCGTGTGCGTGTGCGTGTGCGTGTGCGTGTGCGTGTGCGTGTGCGTGTGCGTGTGCGTGTGCGTGTGCGTGTGCGTGTGCGTGTGCGTGTGCGTGTGCGTGTGCGTGTGCGTGTGCGTGTGCGTGTGCGTGTGCGTGTGCGTGTGCGTGTGCGTGTGCGTGTGCGTGTGCGTGTGCGTGTGCGTGTGCGTGTGCGTGTGCGTGTGCGTGTGCGTGTGCGTGTGCGTGTGCGTGTGCGTGTGCGTGTGCGTGTGCGTGTGCGTGTGCGTGTGCGTGTGCGTGTGCGTGTGCGTGTGCGTGTGCGTGTGCGTGTGCGTGTGCGTGTGCGTGTGCGTGTGCGTGTGCGTGTGCGTGTGCGTGTGCGTGTGCGTGTGCGTGTGCGTGTGCGTGTGCGTGTGCGTGTGCGTGTGCGTGTGCGTGTGCGTGTGCGTGTGCGTGTGCGTGTGCGTGTGCGTGTGCGTGTGCGTGTGCGTGTGCGTGTGCGTGTGCGTGTGCGTGTGCGTGTGCGTGTGCGTGTGCGTGTGCGTGTGCGTGTGCGTGTGCGTGTGCGTGTGCGTGTGCGTGTGCGTGTGCGTGTGCGTGTGCGTGTGCGTGTGCGTGTGCGTGTGCGTGTGCGTGTGCGTGTGCGTGTGCGTGTGCGTGTGCGTGTGCGTGTGCGTGTGCGTGTGCGTGTGCGTGTGCGTGTGCGTGTGCGTGTGCGTGTGCGTGTGCGTGTGCGTGTGCGTGTGCGTGTGCGTGTGCGTGTGCGTGTGCGTGTGCGTGTGCGTGTGCGTGTGCGTGTGCGTGTGCGTGTGC
>OZ024862.1:32151190-32158690 GCA_964017155.1 Oasisia sp. SBJ-2009 | reverse complement strand
CTCGCCGATTTACCGCGCGCGCGTACCACGGACAAGCGCGGTCGACGGCAACGAGATTTGTTGTCGTCACGCCGTCGACGCAGAAGAGATATTGCTGCAGGAGACGCCATTGCTGTTGGGACGCTCAGTGTCGTGTCATACGGGCAGGAACGAGCCGGAGTTAGCGAGACTAGGCTGCCTGCCGGGATGTAAGCGGAATGACCAACGCCGATCTCCGATACAGTCTGGCCAGATCCATGCTGTGGATGATACTGCTGATCGCCGCTCCACGACAAGGTGAGAAAATGTTGGGGTATGTCTTGTGGGCTCAGTATGTCTTCGTATCTTATATATATATATATATATATATATATATATATATATATATATATATATATATATATATATATATATATATATATATATATATATATATATATATATGTATATATATATATATATATATATATATATATATATATGTATATATATATATTTATATTGGCCATCGTTGTAATTTGAACTTCTATGTTAACACCCAATATAATTAAGTGTTCCTTAAAACTTCAAATGTCGGAGGTTTAACATATAATATTACAGTAGTGCCAAACCTAAAAATAATTATCTGACCCAAAAGTCACATAGGACGAAAATATATTTATACAGTGCGTATTTCTCGGATGTAATACGCATATTTATATTTTTTAATAATGACCTACCCAGTTTTTATGTAGGTGTGATTTAAAAGTAAAACAACTATAAAATATGTATTCAATATTTTCCATTCAATGCATACGTGTAAAATAAAATGACAACAAGTGGTGCTAGATGAGATAAATTTTCTGACGATACGCAAATAGATTCCAAGTAGAACCTATCGGAACTGGCTTAAAACGGGCAACTTGGTTTATGGCAAAAACGTCTTCAGATGCGAATGCAATTAAAACGAAGACACTCGTGTTCCGAAAGAAATGTGCACCGTTTGGTATCCTCGGTAATCCCAATTCAAATAGTTCACTAATTCCATGCCGGGGCCAAGACACAGCATGTGGTAATTTACTGGCGCGAGTATCTACGTAAAACTCCTTACCCGATTATATTATTTTCCAATACAAATGCACATTGGATACAATTGTAAATCTATTTATCAACGTTTTATTAATCGTTACAGGGATATAGTGTTTGACGTTATAATAAGAGATATTACGAGTTTTCAAATGATACCGGGGACGAGCCGTGAAGTTGCTAGCGACTGTTGACTTTTGTGAACGTATTTTGAGTTGTATATTTTAGGTGCGAGCAAGCTGTCCGTTTGCTTATGTGTGTTGGAGTTATACTGGTTAATTAATTGATGATGATGGTGGTGAAGTTGTTGATAGTAGTGATGGTAGTGATGATTTTGATGATGATGATGATGATGGTGGTGATGATGATGATGATGATGATGATTATGATGGTGATGATGATGATGATGATGATGATGATGATGATGATGATGATGATGATGATGATGATGATGATGATGATGATGATGATGATGATGATGATGATGATGATGATGAATAATGATAATTATGATGATGATGATGATGATGATGATGATGATAGTTTTATTACGGAAACTACACATGCATTCAGTTGTGCATCGTATACAATTGAATATGCTATCAAAGTTTCCTATAATGCTGGAGTTAAGCGACCACAGTGAGAGATGTTCTCTCAGATGCATGTAATACATGTCATTATTTGTTTATGGTGCAACATGAGCAAGTTAACAAAAAAGAAAACAGTTGGAGTAGTTAAAGAACACAAAAGTAGAGTAACAGTCCAAATCACAGCTATACCATTCTCTCGAAGTGTTCGTTACGTCTAACCCTAATGATTGTGTTACTACAATTTAGACAGCTTTCGTTACCTGTGATTCGTGTGACGTGTGCGCATGTGTAGTCTGGCTTATTACAGTTTCAGTTTGAGTAGGCGTGTTAGCAACATGTTGCGAACGTGTGAACGATCCCTGAAATTGTAATTGTAACAGTATTTAATTGGTAGAAACACTTAGTTTATGAACAACAAACAGCCGCGTTAAAAAGTTCATCAAAACAATACGTCTGCTTTGTTCTGCCGAAACGCCATCGTTTTATTTGGCTCAATCGAACGTGCAGCAGTAACCTAACTGCCGTGATCGACTACCGCCTACTCGATCAAGATGTGTTCGCTACTCTCTATCAGCAGATCTCGTTGTTATTAAGTGAATGCAATCATTTCTGATAAATAAACGTCAATTTAGTGTTACTGTATAGTAGTAGTCAGTCGCAATTATGTCGTATCGCGATACATATTGTACGGTATCGCGTCGCTTCGCTTCGGATCGATCGTGATAATGATATGTTTCACTGTCTAAATAGGCTCTGCTATGTGGGTGCATGAATAAGATAGTCCCAGTTTAATGTGTAACTTATGTGCTCAAAATAGTTCATTTAGAAGTGTTTGTGAGTGCGTGCGTGCGTGCGTGTGTGTGTGCGTGTGTGTGCATGTGTGTGTACATGCATGCATGTGCGTTTGTGCATGCGTGTGCGTGTGCATGTGCGTCAGTGCGTGCGTGTGGACTGATTGTGCTCGCTAAACATTTCCTAAACACACCGTTTCTAATTATGCCTGAGCGAAGATTCTCTAAAGCAGCATGGCCTAATCGTCTATAGGTTATTAGTCACCATAGCGACTTACAATTGTCATGAAAACAATTTCAAGTTTGATATTTATGTTGTCGTTTAAATGGGTCGATGTCATGTATTATACAAATGGCGACATTCGCAGAAATGCCAACGTTTCGATTGATGTATGAGATATAAATAATGGATTGTCGGTGTCACAAAATAGACGGGTAATGTTGATGTAGCCTTAATCGTGATATCGAATATTTTATGTAACGTAGGGATGGGCAAGGCGCCCACCATAAGCAGGAACCGCTGCATTTGTTTTAATAATGACCAAATCGAATCTATTTTAAGTTGCAGGCAATCTAAAATATATATCCTACTTTGTCTAAATGTAGTTTACACATAGATACAAAACATAATTAAAAATTCTACTTTTTTAAATAGTTACGAAAACGGCGTCTTGCCCCATAGGTGGGGCAAGACGCCCATCTTGCCCCACGGCATGTGCGCTAGTAAAATAGCTGTATGTTGCTTGCAGCTTAATTATCGCACATTTAACTGTTACCAAATGTTAATCGATATGTATATCCTAAGAGATGAATAAATGTCATGGATATGCATAATAATCCCTGAGTTTTACAATGATATCGGAAAGGACATATTTTACTATTTTACACTTACGAATCAACTAAGTCACATTTTGTACTCAAGATTGTAAACTCTTGCTTCTTTTTATGTTTCCTCTCATGCGCTATGTGGCAGCACGAATAAATAAAACTTAGTGCCTATCTGAGCCGTTCTTATGTAGATAGGACGGGTGGACATAATATTATTATTGCCTCGTATAAGCGCCTCACCCCACCCTACCCCACTATTGTTGTCAACGAATTTGTGATATCATTGCGTGGCGTGCGAATTGTACTTCGTTAAGTTACAGGAGTCATTCCGTGCATTATTGTTGACAAATCACCATCAGGGCCGGTGCTTTGCATGTTGCAGGATATTGACATTTAATGGTTCTGTTTGTTGGCAATGTTTCGAGGACGAGCGAGTACATTTGTAATGGCTCATGAGCTTATATATATATATATATATATATATATATATATATATATATATATATATATATATATAGGCCTATTATGTTATTGTACAGCGGATGTGGATAATGCGTTTTATAAAGATTAAACATTTTTATAATTATTGAAAATGGAAGGCGCTTCTTCTTTGTTTATTGAAACCAAGATCGACCCATGTCCTGATCCTTGTAAACAACTTGGCTGTGTACAGCAATGCGGAAGTCAGTAGCCAGTCCATCCTACCCGGAACTTAAGACCGGCAAACTTGGGGTGTGAAGCGTTGGGTGTCGTTTTAATGACGTCACAAGTTCGTCACCGTGTCAAAGTCTACTTAGCAGTAAGAAATATGCCTAAAGCTTGATTACGCTCCCACGGCACTAACATATTTTATGGATTGATTCCCACGTTCCTGTTGTTTAATGGATTTATTCTTACGTTTATGTTTTCTCTAACTTTCGATGCGCGGAAGATTCCTGCGGCAGTTTACCGTGAAACAGATTAGGCCAAAATAAATACATGTTTGGTTCAAGTCATGCGCCTAATTATGTTTACGTGCGTGTGCGTGTGCGTGTGCGTGTGCGTGTGCGTGTGCGTGTGCGTGTGCGTGTGCGTGTGCGTGTGCGTGTGCGTGTGCGTGTGCGTGTGCGTGTGCGTGTGCGTGTGCGTGTGCGTGTGCGTGTGCGTGTGCGTGTGCGTGTGCGTGTGCGTGTGCGTGTGCGTGTGCGTGTGCGTGTGCGTGTGCGTGTGCGTGTGCGTGTGCGTGTGCGTGTGCGTGTGCGTGTGCGTGTGCGTGTGCGTGTGCGTGTGCGTGTGCGTGTGCGTGTGCGTGTGCGTGTGCGTGTGCGTGTGCGTGTGCGTGTGCGTGTGCGTGTGCGTGTGCGTGTGCGTGTGCGTGTGCGTGTGCGTGTGCGTGTGCGTGTGCGTGTGCGTGTGCGTGTGCGTGTGCGTGTGCGTGTGCGTGTGCGTGTGCGTGTGCGTGTGCGTGTGCGTGTGCGTGTGCGTGTGCGTGTGCGTGTGCGTGTGCGTGTGCGTGTGCGTGTGCGTGTGCGTGTGCGTGTGCGTGTGCGTGTGCGTGTGCGTGTGCGTGTGCGTGTGCGTGTGCGTGTGCGTGTGCGTGTGCGTGTGCGTGTGCGTGTGCGTGTGCGTGTGCGTGTGCGTGTGCGTGTGCGTGTGCGTGTGCGTGTGCGTGTGCGTGTGCGTGTGCGTGTGCGTGTGCGTGTGCGTGTGCGTGTGCGTGTGCGTGTGCGTGTGCGTGTGCGTGTGCGTGTGCGTGTGCGTGTGCGTGTGCGTGTGCGTGTGCGTGTGCGTGTGCGTGTGCGTGTGCGTGTGCGTGTGCGTGTGCGTGTGCGTGTGCGTGTGCGTGTGCGTGTGCGTGTGCGTGTGCGTGTGCGTGTGCGTGTGCGTGTGCGTGTGCGTGTGCGTGTGCGTGTGCGTGTGCGTGTGCGTGTGCGTGTGCGTGTGCGTGTGCGTGTGCGTGTGCGTGTGCGTGTGCGTGTGCGTGTGCGTGTGCGTGTGCGTGTGCGTGTGCGTGTGCGTGTGCGTGTGCGTGTGCGTGTGCGTGTGCGTGTGCGTGTGCGTGTGCGTGTGCGTGTGCGTGTGCGTGTGCGTGTGCGTGTGCGTGTGCGTGTGCGTGTGCGTGTGCGTGTGCGTGTGCGTGTGCGTGTGCGTGTGCGTGTGCGTGTGCGTGTGCGTGTGCGTGTGCGTGTGCGTGTGCGTGTGCGTGTGCGTGTGCGTGTGCGTGTGCGTGTGCGTGTGCGTGCGCGTGTGCGTGCGCGTGCGCGTGCGCGTGCGCGTGCGCGTGCGCGTGCGCGTGCGCGTGCGCGTGCGCGTGCGCGTGCGCGTGCGCGTGCGCGTGCGCGTGCGCGTGCGCGTGCGCGTGCCCGTGCGCGTGCGCGCGCGCGCGCGTGTGGGTGTGTCTGTGTGGGTGTGTCTGGGTGTGTGTGTACATGTTGCATGCGCATGTGAGGGATTCCTATGGGTGTATCGATGCGTGTGTGTATGCTACTGTGCTACAGTTTGGCATTAGCACCCACACTCGCGCGTACGTGTATGTGCGCACGCGCGAGTGTGGGTGCTAATGCTAAACTATACCAGTTTATTTGAGCAAGATGTTTTAAAACTGGTACTAAAACTGTCATAATGTTTTGCTTGGCCTAATGCGCGAGTCATTTCATATGGTCTAATGAGTTCAATTTTAACGCCTGGTTTTACAAGCATCTGCCTGCGTGCATAGGGTGCTAAGAAAATTAGACAGATACCGAACTTTACGTTACGACGACTGAAATATAGATGATCTAATTCCGAAAAAAATATATATATTAATGAAAACAAGCTAATTAATCATATCAACTATATCTATGTAGACTACATGCACACCTACAAGGAAAAAACAAATTTGTTTTGACTGATGTTTTCTTTAGTTCAAATAGTTAAATACATTTATCCCGATAGGTTTCCGTGTCTATTTGACATATGTTCAAACTAAAATTAGATATTCTACTTGGTGACTTATGTCCCTGACCACACGTATGTGGGGCTATCAACTGCGGTAATTCTGAGGAATTCTCGCGCTACGCGGGTTTCCGCGGTCTTAGGCGCCAGATATTTGCGGTGGGCGTTAGGGGCCCCCAGTTAATTTGAATCCCAAAAATGTGGCATCTTATACGACTTGAAGTTATGTACAGTGAAGGCTTCAGTAGAACTTGGTGTATATAATTTCTTCGCGTTTACGTCAATGTGCGTCATACAAATAGTAACACGTAATAGCAACGGTATTCGTTGTTTGCGATGCCAGGATAATATTGACTAACGAGGCAGCATTAATGTGTCCGAACACGATGATAAGACAGCCGGCATGATTAGTGGCTGGCGTGGGGTGGAAGTGAAAGGAACAAAAGGGCATTGTCCAGCTCCCCTGCAACTATAATAAATAAAAATAATAAGACGACTTCTATTACGCCTAAATCCTTGGAAACGACGCTCAGAGGTGCATCAATACAAAAGGTTGAATTGATCTCAGGGTCTATAAACAATTCCAACTGTCAACAGATTGATTGGTGTGTCAGAGAACTGTGGTGTAAAGGTATGTTTTTAAATGACGGCGGTGTTTAGTAATATTTTCAACTGCTCTAACAATAGAAGGAAGCATATTTCAAAGAGTAGGGGCAGCTACAGAAACAGCGCCAGTCCCAATATTGGTATTGACTTTACGGATAAAAGATAAAACAGAACTAGATGATCGAAGCTTTTTTACAGGAGTAAGCACTGAATGTAAATATGATGCATGCCTATAGGAAAGGGCCTGGTACCTAATATTACAAATCTTAAAGATGATACCATATCGGATAGGAAGCCAATGCAGATATTTTAGAGGCGGGGTAGTAAGAGTAAAACATTGATACCTATTCACAACAGTTGCTAAGCAATTTCGGTCACATTGTTATTGTGTGATATCCTTAAAGGCATTGTTTTGGAGGAAACAAGAATTACAGTAGTCTAGTCTGCTAGTGACTATCGCAGTTGTAATTTTTTGCAAGAGTAATAAGCAAATATCGACGAATACGCCGTAACCATGATTTCGTCGTCTAGGAAACACATGGCTGTACACTAATTATTACCGCGGCGCCCTAATCTCGGCAAAGCGAAACGTTTACTACAGTACTCGACGGCTAAATACATCTAATTACGGTACGACATATTCTAATTGATTGGTACGTGTCAGCGTTCGCGTGTCACTTGATACCATGGTTAGTGAATAATTAATGATGTCCGTGTCAACGGCAGAG
>OZ024862.1:32136190-32143690 GCA_964017155.1 Oasisia sp. SBJ-2009 | reverse complement strand
ACTTTTATTTAAAATATGTTGTAAACAAGTTCCTAGAACAAATAGAACAAAGCAATAAATGTGACTCAGCATAATATATTTTGAAACGATATCGGGTATGTAAGGTCAACTTATGTTAGTTATTCTTTGTTTAATTTCACACATAGATATACGCACACACGCACGCGCATATACACGCACACATACCATCCAGATTATGCTATTTCAGTCCCAACTCAATCACTGCCCGCGTAATGACGCTACGTCGTGGGTCTCAGTGAATGCCGCTATGACAATATAGCTACTCGAAAGGCATTAGCGAGTCTTCTATAAATGATCAATTCCGCTGTATCTACAAACTGGAAGTGATACAGCCTCTCGTTTGAAGTACCTCATTACGCGCGAGAGAGATATATAACAGTCGGCACACGCTGTTCGTGTAAATCAATAGAATCGAATATCACCCTACCTCAGTGACTGTGTGCGGTGTTGACATTGCAGCGTGTGTCATTCAGTGTGTTGACAATCTATGCTACACATCGTTGCACGGCAACAAAATGCCTTCAGTTCATGGTCATCGTCTGGCATGAACGGTCAACCGTATAGCGGTTCTTATATGTCATTTTATATATAGAAGACGCATGATAACATAGGACTACAATGCACTCCGTCGGTTCAGTGACCGGATTTGTGTTGTCTTTCATCGGTATAAACTGAATCATTTAGAAAGCCTTATCAGAGTATTGGATTACTTTGCGATTATTATGACCGCAATGTGTATATTACGCATATTACATAAATGATTTCGATGTTTTAATATTATCGTCTATTATTTATCAATGTTATAAAGGACAACTTTTTATTCGGCTCTATTGTATGTGAATGCTTTGATTGATTGATTTATTTTGAAGTAGTAGTACATTTGATCATAATCGTTTGGTGCATGTGAGCGTATTGTCATGTGAACACACTTGTACGACGACGCGATACGACGCGACGCGACGCGACGCGACGCGACGCGACGCGACGCGACGCGACGCGACGCGACGCGACGCGACGCGACGCGACGCGACGCGACGCGACGCGACGCGACGCGACGCGACGCGACGCGACGCGACGCGACGCGACGCGACGCGACGCGACGCGACGCGACGCGACGCGACGCGACGCGACGCGACGCGACGCGACGCGACGCGACGCGACGCGACGCGACGCGACGCGACGCGACGCGACGCGACGCGACGCGACGCGACGCGACGCGACGCGACGCGACGCGACGCGACGCGACGCGACGCGACGCGACGCGACGCGACGCGACGCGACGCGACGCGACGCGACGCGACGCGACGCGACGCGATACGAGGTCACTGAGTACGGTGGAACGGAAGATATTCTAAACCTTCCCGCGCGTCGCGATCCCAGACGTCACGTGACACACGACTCACGTGACACAAATCATTCGCTTCTGTCGTAACACATCGAAATTAGGGCACAATCAACAGCAAGATGATAAATTATAACGCCCAGTCATGTGTAACGTTGTGAAACCACGGTTTCATTGCAGGTTTCGAAATGTGGAAGTCACGTGCTCTGGTGGTACACAACAGTAGCGCCACCTTCTGGGAAGCTCGACAAGTGTGCATCAACGAAGGCGGGGACCTGGCCTCCTTGACCAGTCTACAGGCCATTGAAGCGACGGTGAAGTTGGCAAATGCAAAAGATATTCGGTAAAAAAAAATTAACTTTGTCAATGTTAGACCATCCATAATTGTTGTGTTATTGCAACGGTTCGCATATTTTGGTTAAGTTAAATTTGCAACATTTTGCATGCGACTTCGGAAACTTCGCATAGGTTCAAACTTCATATCATTTATGCAAACAAAGTTTCCTTTGTGTACCATGGAGACAGTTTCACTAGTTATGAGCACAAAATCTATATGTTAGTTGTTACAATCGATTTCGAACCTTGAAAGGAGGGTCCATGACAACTGTGTAGTTTATAATGTTAAGCAATAAATAAGATATGGAGGTTACGTTGAAGGTATACTGCCATCCAAATGTGTCTAACTATTTTAGTTAGTTCGTATTAATGTTCACAATGTTAAGTAAGTTTGTAGTAATGTTCATCATGTTAAATAAGTTCGTAATAATGTTAACAATGTAAAGGTTGCAACTGTTCGTGGCGCTTTACATACATTAAAATCGGAATATACACACCAGAAGAAAAACATTAATATACTAGTGACATATGTAAACAATTATATATATATATATATATATATATATATATATATATATATATATATATATATATATATATATATATATATATATATATAATAACACGAATGATATAAGTTGAATAAATGTATATACGTATAATAAATATATGAATAGGATAAATAAAATATCGATAAAAATACACAAACATTAAACTAAGCCGCGAGAATAGTCAGAAGAAATGTGTCCTTAGGTGTGCCCTGAAGGTGGCTAAACAGTGGTAAAAGTGTTATGGCTGGACGGTGTCACCTGTGACATGTTGGACGGTGTCACCTGTGACGTGTTGGACGGTGTCACATGTGACGTGTTGGACGGTGTCACCTGTGACGTGTTGGACGGTGTCACCTGTGACGTGTTGGACGGTGTCACCTGTGACGTGTTGGAGGGTGTCACCTGTGACGTGTTGGACGGTGTCACTTGTGACGTGTTAGACTGTGTCATCTGTGACGTGTTGGCCTGTGTCCCTAGGTCCAGTGTCTGGTTCGGCCTGTGGCAGCGGCCGGAGAAGGACACGTTTGTCTACGAGTGGACGAACGTCGAGACAAAGGAATACAATCACAAAGGTGTGTCCACATTTAAGACATTCTGTTTGATGAGGTACGTCATGGAGTACGTCATGGAGTGTACGCCATTGAGTACGTCGTGGAGTACGTCACGGAGTACGTCATGGAGTACGTCATGGAGTAGGTCATGGAGTACGTCATGGAGTACGACATGGAGTACGACATGGAATAACTGATAGAGTAGGTCATGTTGTATGTGTTGGAGTACGTGATATAGTAACAGTAGAGTGCGTGACGTATGTGATGGATTACGTGTGAAATAACTGGTCAAGTATATGATTGGCTGATGTCGTATGGCGTGGAGGACGTGTTTGGGACGTGACGAACTATATGTTGGATAACGTGATTGATTACGTGGTAAAGTGCATTACTGAGTAGGCGATGGAGTACGAGATAAAACTAAGTGACGGAATAATTTTATGTGACGAATACGAGATGCCGTACAATATTGAGTACGTGACGTGATATGTGATGGAGTATGCGACCGACGGACCGACGGACCGACGGACCGACGGACCGACGGACCGACGGACCGACGGACCGACGGACCGACGGACCGACGGACCGACGGACCGACGGACCGACGGACCGACGGACCGACGGACCGACGGACCGACCGACCGACGGACCGACGGACCGACGGACCGACGGACCGACGGACCGACGGACCGACGGACCGACGGACCGAACGACCGACCGAACGACCGAACGACCGAACGACCGAACGACCGAACGACCGAACGACCGACCGACCGACCGACCGACCGACCGACCGACCGACCGACCGACCGACCGACCGACCGACCGACCGACCGACCGACCGACCGACCGACCGACCGACCGACCGACCGACCGACCGACCGACCGACCGACCGACCGACCGACCGACCGTCCGTCCGTCCGTCCGTCCGTCCGACCGACCGACCGACCGACCGACCGACCGACCGACCGTTCAGCTGGAGGTTGTTCCAGCCTTTTGTAAGTGGGTCTGTGCTCTCTCGTGTCGTGCAGTGCTGGAGTCCCACTGGGCCGGCCGGGACTACGAAGACGTCGACTCGCAGCACTGCGCCGCGCTCTCCCTGGCTAACTACACCATTTACGCCGCCAACTGCTCCGATTATCGCCCATTTGTATGTTTTCAACCGGCCCCGCCAGGTAAGTCAGACATATTTTATGCGGAGAAGATTCTCATCTTGCCAAAATCTAGAATAAATCGGATAAATACAATAATTGAACATGGCCGCCTAATTATTTATTACACTCTCATAGTTATAGGCATATTTATGTGACTTAGATTCATTCCGAAGTTGTACACACCCGTGATTTGATGGTGTTTCAATATAATGTCTTATCATCATCATCACCATCGTCGTCGTCGTTATTACCATTATCATCACTCTCACTTTTTTATTTTAGCATACTGAGGAATAATAAGTAATGTAACGACTGTGTTATTTTATTTACTGTTTCAAGTATAGGCTTATATATATTATATATATATATATATATATGTTTATATATATATATATATATATATATATATATATATTTATAATGTTTATATATATAATGTTTATATATATATATTCATATATATATATATATATATATATATATATATGTATATATATATATATATGCATGTATGTATGTAATATATATATATATATATATATATATATATATATATATATATATATATATATATGCATGTATGTATGTATGTATGTATGTATGTATGTATGTATGTATTTTAATAATAATTTATCATCCAATTTTAGCGACTATTTGTACATTTACGTAAAGCGCCTGAGAGCAATATTATTGATGTGGGTGCTATACAAATAAATTGTATTATTATTATTTATTATTATCATCATCGTTGTATTCACCAGGGGCGGACGACGACGCCGAGAGCGCGGCCGCGACGGAGGCGCCGGACAGCGGTCCGTCGATGCTCGCCTTCTATATCGTCATGCCGTTCTTCGTGCTGTGCTACGGCGGTTCGTGTCTCGTCTACTGCGTCCACAAGACGGTCCGTCAGTGTCGGCGCCACCGCCACCGCCGCATGGCCGTCGCCAGCTCGTCGGTCGCCCTCAGCGACATGTCCCGGGACCGGCCGCCGTCGTGGACCGCCGCCGCGCCTCCCTCCGCCACGCCGGGCGAGTACAAGCACCGAGAGACCGCCTACGACACCGCGAGTCAGTCGCCGAGTCAACTGAGTCACGACGCCGAGAAACCGACGCAGGAACGTCGCCTGATCGTGACGACGACGACCCAGGAGAACGAGACGGCGACGTGGTCGCACACCGGAAAGACGCAACGGCGCACGCGCACCCGAACGACCGGAAGTGCGGAGTCGGTGACCGACATGCGCATGCGGGAGGGGCAGATGGCGGTGAAGCGGACGGACCGGAAGCGACGCCGGGAGGCGGCGGTCAAGTCCCGACTACTGGACATCGAGGACGCGCTCGAGCTGAAGAAGGAGTTCGGGAAGGAGCGACGAGGGACGAGGAAGATCCTGGTCGCGTGACCTAGTTTTAAATTTATTTCATAAAGGAACGATGAGGTACCGAGAAGATTTCAAAGTCCACCAAAATGCAGCAAACAGTTAATAATGAAAATAAGTATTATTATTATAAAGTTCTATTTTATTGTTAATTAGTTAAGTTTGGCTCAATCCGTCACCCACGTCGGCGAATATACGGCGATGGATTTATAAGCAAAATGGCCTCCAGAACCTCGACTAACCACCGGCGGATTCCGTTAATTTGACATGTTTACCAGCACAGTACTAACACCATATGGATACCAGCACAGTACCACCACCACATGGATACCAGCATAGTACCAATACCACATGGATACCAACACAGTACCCACACCACATGGATACCAGCACAGTACCAACACCACATGGATGCCAGCACAGTACCAACACCACATGGATACTAGCACAGTATCAACGCCACATGGATACCAGCACAGTACCAACACCACATGGATACCACCACAGTACCAACACCACATGGATACCACCACAGTACCAACACCACATGGATACCACCACAGTACCAACACCACATGGATACCAGCCCAGTACCAACACCACATGGATACCAGCATATTATCCACTACATGGTTACCAGCAGATTACCTACAACACATGATTACCAGCACATTTGCCATCACTTGGTTGCCAGCACATTAGCCACACCACATCATTACGAGCATATTATCTACCGCATCACGTGGTTGTCAGATAAATTGTGAACACATTACCTTCCACATCACATGTTTATCAGCACAATTGTCAGCGCATGGTTACCAGCACATTACCCACACCACACGATTACCAGCACATTACTGCCGCATGCCAGGTTCTGCTAACGACGAAGGTGCGTTTATGTACATCCTCTCAACATAATCTTACTGTTACCATTTTGTTCGGATCCAACATATGTTCAATATGCGTCTACGGCGACTTTGCGATCACTCTTTCACAAAACATGACGTTTCCTTAAATGTCACGAAGCTCCTAAACTGACATTTACTTAAATGTCACGAAGCTCATAAACTGACATTTACTATCATGAATATTGATGAAATGTAAGAAATTAACGATTCAAATACGTTGGGAAAAAACCGATGGTGATCTGTCGATGAAATATT
This sequence comes from Oasisia sp. SBJ-2009, assembly GCA_964017155.1. NCBI lineage: Eukaryota > Metazoa > Annelida > Polychaeta > Sabellida > Siboglinidae > Oasisia > Oasisia sp. SBJ-2009. Next base: position 32,137,196 of record OZ024862.1, on the reverse strand, counting down.
GTTTACTGCAAATCTGATTTTCATTGTGATACATTATGCATTAAGTAGTTGGTTGAACCGCAATACAAATTTGTCGATGACAATATTATTTGAATGAGACTGCATCGATAAATTGTATTGTACAGCAAATTGGAGTTATCTATAAAGCTGACGTGCGCGTAACACTAATGTAGTTACGTTGTTGTTTATATTCTGTCTATGTCTACATTATAAAGTAAATATATGTTTCTAACTGTTTTATTCATCCTTACCTCTTTTAATTTGAACAACTCTGTCTCCCATTACCCCTTCGACTTTTCTCAAAGCGTTTGCCCCGGTTGTAATCCTCCCTGTAACCAAAGCAATTAATGTAGTCGATTTTGCCCTGGGTAAATGCCACGTCCGATAGTGAAATTATAAACTGTTATAAGCAGCAACGTTATGGGTTGTGAAAACGACCGATTCAACGCCAACGCCACATAATCTATGTTAACGGAAGCATATTTAATTATTGTTTCACAAGAGTAAGTGACTACATGTTGCTATTTGTCATGGTCTTTGTCAGTATGTTTGGGAAACTAGCGCGAGGAATGTGGTGGCCGGCTATCTGCTGATATTATGTAGGGACTTTATGTCCGTGTCTCTTTAATACTGTATCGTTTCTCTCTTACTTTCTAACTTCGACGCCTTCTGGGAAGGGTTTTTGCTGAACTGCCAGCTACGTTAGTTAGTGAACGTGGTTGTCATGTCGGTATTAATTTTAAGCGAGTTGGGTTTGAATTATATTTTAAACAATTCCCTTACGTAGACTGCACCGGCAGAAGCGTTGAATTATTTAACGGGCACCTTTTGTTACCTCTAGCAGAACGCCCCAACACCTCGTGTAAAAGGCCTATCTGTGTGCACTGCGCATGAAAACTTTGCACATGGACATAAATTCGTAATGTCTGCACTTGCTGTGCAGTTTGCTAAAGGCGTTTGTCGTTTTGTTACCACTCCCCACCTAGCGGCGTCCTACTAGATGAAT
>OZ024862.1:32108690-32131190 GCA_964017155.1 Oasisia sp. SBJ-2009 | reverse complement strand
AGTCGTGTGTTATTTAACCGACTATCGGTGCACCAACCACGGCCTTTAGTATTTAGGCATAGTATGTATACGCACTGAATAACTGTAAGCTCCCAAAAACAAACGACGGGTCGAACTCATCTACCCCGTCTCACTTCAGGCCTTCCGGGCTTCACTCGGGTCATGATCCTTTCACTTCGGTGTTGCCTAGTATGTTATGCAACAATATGAACACGTCACTAAGCCATGGCCGATGTACATCATGAGACACTAGCTAAAATTAGTTAAACTAGTTGAATCGTCCTTACTATAAATCCAGATTGTATGTGCGCGTGCGGGTGTGTGCGGTTGTTCGTGAGTGCGTGAGTGCGCGTGTGCGTACATGTAGTCATAAATGTAGATATAACACAGAGCGTGGCTTAGCTGTTCAATCTACGGTAGTATTGTAATGACGTATAATCTTTATAAATTTAACATTTGACATCAGCCGAGTTTATTGAAAATCGTATCAATAAATTCCAAAGTGTGATACACGAAACACTGCGGAACAACAGAGCCCATTAGGTTGATGGTCAGTCACGTGACGCGGTGAGAACACGTGACTGCTGCGGATGTACATACTGTGTGGTGTCATTAATTATAAACATATGAACTTGTGAATGTGCACTTTGGAATAATCGACGCCTCGCAGGTATTTATTATCGCACGATCGCCGCTTTGGGGCAGCCATAGCAACAAAACTAATTGTAGTCGTGTTGACATATGATAAGCTGATTTGTTGACTAATGACGATGATGAACTAATTATTATTTAGTTGTCACCGGCGTCTTCTACGTCGAGCGACGTGGCGAAATGCATAGGACTCTTAATAGATGAACACCGGTTTCGAATCCAGTGAAGCTGTGTCGAAGTATGGGCAAGTTCGTTCATTCTACGTTGCTCAAGTTCACTGAGCGGTGTAAATGAGTACCTGGCTATAAAAATATAGAGACAATGGCGGGTGTTTGTGTATGGATAGGTTTCGCGCATAAACTACAGTGAATGCTTTCCAAAGAAGTCGAGGTGTTTGTGTGTGTGTGTGTGTGTGTGTGTGTGTGTGTGTGTGTGTGTGTGGGGGGGGGGGGGTGTGGGTGTGTGTGTTTGTGTTTGTGAGTGCGTGCGTGCGTGCGTGTGTGTGTGTGTGTGTGAGTGTGTGTGTGTGTGTGTGCGTGTGTGTGTGTGTGTGTGTGTGCATGTGTGCGTATGTGCGTATGTGTGCTATGTATCTGTGTATGTGTGCATGTGTGCGTGTGAGTGTGTGTGTGAGTGCGTGTGTGTGTGTGTGTGAGTGTGTGTGTGTGTGTGTGCGTGTGTGTGTGTGCGTGCGTGCGTGCGTGCGCGCGTGCGCGCGTGCGTGCGTGCGTGCGTGCGTGCGTGCGTGCGTGCGTGCGTGCGTGCGTGGGGCGTTCGAGGTCATGCGCGTGCGACGTCGTTGCAGAACAAAGAAACACAAATGGATAGGTGGGATAACAGAACATGTCAAGAAAGACCTACAAAATGCCATGTAAACTATCGATTTAACTCTATTTAATTTCAAAATTTTAAACACGTAGACACGCATACGGCATAATGTCATTACACATCGTCATCTCTACACAGGATCTATACAATTGTAAATTACATAGTACGCACCGACCCGCCCACCCAAATCTATATATTCCTCAAAGTCAAAGTCCTCGAATAAAATCGGTCTCATGTTGCGCCAATGTAGGTGTTTAGGTGGCACGTAGTTCAAGTGCAATCAACTCTGCCAAAGATGCAATAACGAAGTAAACTCGGCAAATTATATCGCCTTTCCTAAATGACGCACACTATCAACATGTTATCATCAGAAAAAGAAATATTAGACTGGACAATGCCTGTTTCACTGTGATGAATAATAAATAACTCTACTTTGATTAATATTCATTTCGCTGCGTCCAATATTCTAAGTAATAATCAATAATTGTATATACTTCTATTAGCTAATAGAATAGTCACGGAAGTCTATAAAGCAATCTCGCGAAGGTGATAGAAAGAAAAAGATAGAGAGAAAAGAAATTACTCCTGAGATGCGCTGAATGTCCCCTGAATATGACGCACTTCGATGCATGGATCATGTTTCCCTACCGTCCTGCATTCCCTCCCCACTTATAAAACGACGGTTCAACTCGATCGATCTAAGCCGAGGTGTGGTAGTCGCGTACAGTGGCGCCACCAGGCGATCACTGCGGAACCACTCGGAAAGCTCGCCACCAGAATGGTTATTGACCCACATAACATATGCGCGGAAACGACAGGAGGTGGCTTCCGGTCAAATACATCCGGAAACGTCCGCTCGTGTCCGCCTACACAATGGCACACTATTGATAGGCGATTTCCTTCTGTTAATAGCGCCCACGTAATGTTGACCTCTCGGCGGAGTGTGTCCGCCGCGTGATGGTCAATATCGATGACCAGTGTCTGTTGATACGTGCAAACATGAACTTGAACCCAGATTTATGAATTAGTTTAGGTCATCTACAAAATACTGTCTGCTCAGTAAAAATTATGTTTAAAAATAACGTTCACTTTCGGCTGCAGCGCCCCCTGGCGAACACCTGCCGTATAAGTTCTTATTAATCGTAGCTGTGAGTCGGAGGAAGCTTTTTGGGCGATCCTTAATAGTATCATGTGACATGATTTGACGTCTATCTCTGTCAGACGAGAGTCTGTAAACATTACAGTAGTACTCTTAAAGCTGTATTTAAACATTCAAGTCACCGATTTCTCCCTGCTATGAATAGAACTATACATCTTAGCAACTGTTTGTAACAATGTTAGGTGACAGTGACGATAAGTAGACCCAGAAAGGCATAAGCACTTCCGGGAAGACAGAAGAACCTTGTCACGTGACGTTGCATGACATCATCGTGCTTTTGCACGTCATGAGCCGGTTTCACAAAGCCGCTGAGAACGTCCTTGACCGTAAGATTCGAGTCGTGAAACCGGCCCCTGGTCATCAACTCGCACGTGCAAGTCGCGTGACTCGCCACGCTACGTCAGTTCCGGTAACTCGTGCGCGCGACCTCCATCCGCGATGACGTCATCGCCAGTCTATTCCGGAAGCCGGTGTCACCTGACGACGTAGTGACATTTGGCGTACGATATCCGACATTTCGACGTGCAACGAATGTAACCTTTCATTCTGAAACATCAACCGATAATCTACTCATGTTTGACGATTCCAAAACCGTTCTATGGATTGTAATCCGTATTACTGTACAACTTTGTTTTAGCTGTGATGACGTCAGATATGAAGACACGTTCGACCATTTTTATTATGGAACATTCCTTATTAAAGTTTCTTTATATTTTACTCCAATAAAAACTTTGTTTCTGGCGTTACATTACAATTATATTTATGAATACTAAAGTTGTATTATTAATCGTGACGAGTAACAACAGCGCAGTCGTGGTTTATCCAAAACGTCACAGTTACGTACACGTGTGCATGGCTATTAGATTCCATGCGGAGTAGATGGCTAAACATAGATTGACCACACAGTGACAAAATACACCCTACATATATAAATGTCACTTCGACATCTGCGAAAAACAAAGTAGTGGTAGCCGTAGCCGTAGCCGTAGCCGTAGCCGTAGCCGTAGCCGTAGCCGTAGCCGTAGCCGTAGCCGTAGCCGTAGCCGTAGCCGTAGCCGTAGCCGTAGCCGTAGCCGTAGCCGTAGCCGTAGCCGTAGCCGTAGCCGTAGCCGTAGCCGTAGCCGTAGCCGTAGCCGTAGCCGTAGCCGTAGCCGTAGCCGTAGCCGTAGCCGTAGCCGTAGCCGTAGCCGTAGCCGTAGCCGTAGCCGTAGCCGTAGCCGTAGCCGTAGCCGTAGCCGTAGCCGTAGCCGTAGCCGTAGCCGTAGCCGTAGCCGTAGCCGTAGCCGTAGCCGTAGCCGTAGCCGTAGACGTAGACGTAGCCGTAGTCGTAGCAGTAGTACTACTAGTAGCAATAATAATAATTGATAGTATTACTATTATTGTTGTTATTTTAATTATTCTTACTATTATATATGTGTGTGTGTGTGTGTGTGTGTGTGTGTGTGCGTGTGTGTGTGCGTGCGTGCGTGCGTGGGTGCGTGCGTGCGTGCTTGTGTGTGTTTACTATTACAACAATAAGTTACCCGCGTCTGAACGTGTTGCATGACTTGCCGCCAAACTCCGCGCCGTCGCACTCCTCGTAGCCGTAGCGGATGTGGCCGTCGCCACAGCGCGCCTTCAGACACTCTGCAAGACAGGCGGTGTCATTGTAGTAATTACATTGTAGTCATTAAAGTATATCAACTACATCATATTATATTAATTGCATTGTATTTATGATGGGAATGCTCTTTTCAAAAAATTGTATCCCTTTGTCCTACTTACGGACACGTTCTCGTGCTACTTACGGACACGTCCGTCTTACCTACGGACACCTACTTACGGACATGTAGTCGTACGTACGGATACGTTCGTCCTATTTACGAACGCATTGGTCCTACTTACGGACACGTCCGTCCTGCCTACGGACACGTCCGTCCTACTTACGGACATGTCCGTCCTACTTACGGACACGTCCGTCCGACCTACGGACATGTCCGTCCTACTTACGGACACGTCCGTCCTACTTACGGACACGTCCGTCCTACCTACGGACATGTCCGTCCTACTTACGGACACGTCCGTTCTACCTACGGACATGTCCGTCCTACTTACGGACACGTCCGTCCTACCTACGGACATGTCCGTCCTACTTACGGACACGTCCGTCCTACTTACGGACACGTCCGTCCTACCTACGGACATGTCCGTCATACTTACGGACACGTCCGTCCTACTTATGGACACGCCTGTCCTACTTACGAACATGTCCGTCCTGCGTACGGACACGTTCGTCCTACTTACGGACACGTCCGTCCTTCTTACGGACCCGTCCGTCCTACTTACGGACACGTCCGTCCTACTTACGGACACGTCCGTCCTACTTACGGACACGTTCGTCCTACTTACGATCACTTTCGTCCTATTTACGCACACGTCCGTCCTACTTACGGACACGTCCGTCCTACTTACGGACACAGGCGTCGTTGTTGTCCTGGTTGCCGTCGTCACACTCCTCCCCGTTCTCCCGGTCGATGACCTTGTCCCCGCACCGACTCACCTGGGGACACGCGGGGTCAGAGGTCAACTTCTTAACATCCTTAAGAGCTCTTATATCCGATTTTGTTCTTTAAAACCAGTTTTTGGTCCTTAACAGTTGTCCTGAATGCCTCAAGAACGGGATAACACCGGGACTTTTTTGCTGGTGTGTCGTGGAAATGTGTGTTAACACGGCCCGGCTTGATGACATTGCCTATAAAATTGTGTTTTCAAACAGGACGTACTGTTAACCAGTTCAGCTCTCGGGTGGTATGTAATAAATTGCAGCCGCAGCTACAGGTTTACTAAAATAACTAACACAATTTGGCAAGCATTGTGTCTTCGACATATTTATTATAGTCTTAGCAACGTTAGATAATGGATTAAATTTTAAAGTGCATTGTGCATTTTAGTGCATTGGTTTCACCTGGTTGATTATTGGTATTAATTAACATAGTTTCTATAAAAACTGATACATGTCTTGCAATATATCGAAGCATGAATGAACATGCGTATCTATGCCTATATGTAGTAAAACGTAAGTCTATCTGCTATGAAACATCCATTAACTAACCCTTTGCTATTTTACGCGCTCATTGGACAACCCAGATTGATGTTGACACGACGAGTGCCGATCCTGCCCAGCATCACAAGTCAAGAGTTGTTTGCCATGCTGGACAACCCCTGGTTAATTTCTCTGGCGAAATGCCGGAGTTAGCCGAGCCAAACTAATTACTGACTTCGCCAGTCGCGAATGCGTTATCAGGTAAAACAGCGGAAGTACCCGCCCCAATTTGAAAACGGATATACGACTAGTGGGAATCCCAATATAATGACCCACTTGTATCGTCAATGTTGCATCACGGTTTGCTGAAATATGTTTATGTTGCGTTCACTTGACCTAGTTTGGACCACAAATCCAGTGTACGATTTCACTGACTGAGCTTAAAATAAGATTTTTTGCAAAGATTTTAGCTATGGTCACTACTGCTGAGACTGACGTAATCAGCAGCAGTGACCCCTGGCGGGCGAAGATGATACTACCACTAACCTTGATCGCTCGCCAACTGAGATGATCCCTTAAAAAGAGTTGTTTCACATCGGCCCGGTAGGCGAGTAGTCCCTCCAGTTCCACGCCGTTCATTGCAACCTCATCCTCGAAGATCACCAGCTGGAGCGAAAGTTGCACAAGTTCATTTCCGGTTTCTTCCGGTTTCTTCCGGTTTCTTCTTGTGACTTAACGTTAATGTTGCCCCATTGGCTCCGAATTACGAAACCAAGTTTAGAGTCTTTAGTGACTAATAATACGTCACATGTCGCCTCTGTTAGATAATTAGACGTGTAAATATACGATTTATTATATAGACATTACTACGGTTGTATAACACTGAAGGCGATGTGAAATTAGACGTTTGTCTGTTGTTGTTGTTGTTGTTGTTGTTTTGTAACTAACGTAAACGACGTGATAACTTATATTTCAATAGCGTTAATGACTTCCTTAAAGATATTCGATATTGCGTAGAACAACAGGCAATATAGTAATAACGGCCTTTATCTGAGCGTACACCCCACAACATCCAGGGTTCATCTGGCGTGACGTCATCTTACCCCTGGGATGCCGCTCTCTCCCTTGGCACCGGGGAGCCCCTGTAGGCCGGCCCGTCCGTTCTTCCCGTTCAGCCCTCTCGGCCCGGGCGGACCCTGCACTCCCCGGAACCCTGGCAGACCGACTGCGACAGAAAAAATACAGAGTTTCGCACGTGAATAAGAGCGTCGGGGCCGTGGTGTAGCTAGGCCTGCTCAACGACAACATGGCCAAGTCTTAACGAAGTCTTGCATCAGCTGCTTCATTCCACAATTGATACTATCATTTCAGCATATGTTGCTGCTGGTATTGTCGGTGATTGTGTTGTTGTTGTTTGTTGTAGTTGTTGTTGTTGTTGTTTTGTTGTTGTTGTTTTTTTGTCCTTGTCCTTGTCCTTGTCCTTGTCCTTGTCCTTGTCCTTGTCCTTGTCCTTGTCCTTGTCCTTGTCCTTGTCCTTGTCCTAGTCCTAGTCCTAGTCCTAGTCCTAGTCCTAGTCCTAGTCCTAGTCCTAGTCCTAGTCCTTGTCTCGTTGTCGTTGTCGTTGTCGTTGTCGTTGTCGTTGTCGTTGTCGTTGTCGTTGTCGTTGTCGTTGTCGTTGTCGTTGTCGTTGTCGTTGTCGTTGTCGTTGTCGTTGTCGTTGTCCTCGTCCTCGTCTCGTTGTCGTTGTCGTTGTCGTTGTCGTTGTCGTTGTCGTTGTCGTTGTCGTTGTCGTTGTCGTTGTCGTTGTCGTTGTCGTTGTCGTTGTCGTTGTCGTTGTCGTTGTCGTTGTCGTTGTCGTTGTCGCTGCCGCTGCCGCTGCCGCTGCCGCTGCTGCTGCTTGTTTTGTTTATATCGTCGTCGTCGTGCGTGCTGCTGCTGTTGTTATTATTGTTGTTATTATTGTTATTGTTGTCATTGTTGTTATTGTTGTTGTTGTTAATAATAATAATAATGACAATTGTCATAGCGCCGGTATCCGCCACGTGGTGGCCCTCATGGCGCTTTTACATCATTGTGTTCATCAGACACATATAAAAGATCATGCTAAAACACTACTATTAATGTTAGTAAAGCGACTTTTAAATTTTTAAATAATAATAATAACATAATTACCATTCATTATAGTATTAATAAGAACGGTGACATAATTATCAGTGTAAAGAAAAGTAGTTTCTAAAAAATTATTTTTAAAAACATTGTTGTTGTTGTTGTTGTTGTCGTCGTCGTCGTCGTCGCCGCCGCCGCCGCCGCCGCCGCCGCCGCCGCCGCCGCCGCCGCCGCCGCCGCCGCCGCCGCCGCCGCCGCCGCCGCCGTCGCCGTCGCCGTCGCCGTCGCCGTCGCCGTCGCCGTCGCCGTCGCCGTCGCCGTCGCCGTCGCCGTCGCCGTCGCCGTCGCCGTCGCCGTCGCCGTCGCCGTCGCCGTCGCCGTCGCCGTCGTCGTAATATTTCGTATTATTATCTAACTCCCACATGTTGTTGTGACGACACGTACCAGGACCAAGTTCTCCCATCACACCCATCTCTCCCTTCGGTCCCGGTGGTCCCGGTGGTCCTCTCACCCCTGGTGGTCCGGCAGGTCCGCGGGGTCCCTATAGACAGAGGCTGACAGTCGGACAACGTACTGTACGCTGGGACATTGCATTTAGTCATATGTCATACACGTCAACGAATCACTGCTAAATAACTATAATGTGAAACCTTGTCGTCATCTAAGTAGTTGTTGTTTATATTATTATTATTATTATCATTATTATCCTGTTGTTGTTGTTACTGCTGTTGTTGATGTGTTGTTGCTACCATCGTTGTTACTGTTGCTATTAGAATTTTTGTATTAGTTATATATATATATATATATATATATATATATATTATACATATTATATAACATATTATATAATATGTATATTATAATATATATTATTACCAGCACTACTACAACTACTACTACTATTAATCGAAATAATAATTAACAAGTTGCTAACTCACGGGCAGTCCGCCACCTCGCCTCCCCTTCGGTCCTCTGGGGCCCGGCCGCCCGGGGGGTCCAGGATACCCCCGAGGGCCGCTGTGGCCCGCTGGGCCCTGCTCTAGTCGCACTGGGCCGATGGGGACTTGCTTGACGCCGGCGCACTCACGTAAATCTGTCAATAACTGTCATTTGTCAAAATACTGAACCCGCAGAGCCCTCTAACCTATGGTTTTATTTGGGTCATCAATTCTCTACCAGTGCGTAGAGGATACAATGTTACGATTATGGCCGAGGTGGGTTAGTTTATTTTAATGTTAGCAGCAAAAGAAAGCAACATAGCATGTTACGAAGTAGCCTTGGTCCCACAGGTGGCAGCACTTTTAAGCCCCTCGACTCTGCCTGGGGAAACTAATACTCTGCATTTGTTAACCGCCAAAACGGCCTTACCCCAGATTAGGGTAGAGACGCTGATTGGCACTCAGGCCAACTATGAAATAAAATTCAAATAACGATATACTTTTACAAGATAATGATATCCTATGAAAGTATTCAATATTGAACTTATATTAACACAAAGGTAAGTAAAAATTCAAATTTACAGTTGCTTATAAAATAAGAATTACGGCAGGATTAACCAGCATCCGTGAGGTGGCAACATTGTTTGGCCTCACACGGATAACATACAAATTAAATAAGGATAGCTTTTTTTATCAAATAATGCTGTATTATAAAAACTATTCAAAATTGAATTATATTATCACAAAATGAATAGAAATACAAATTTGCAGTTGTTTATAAAATAGAAATTACGGCAGGATTAACCAGTGTCCGTGAGGTGGCAGCATTATATAGATCACGCGGATAAATATTCAAAAGCCGGCAGAATCACCAGACTGTCTTCTCGGCGTAGTTCCGCAGCCGGCCGACAATCGGTTAAGCGAGACTAGTTACGAAGTGACGTCGGTTAAATCCTACTATTTCACCAGAAACGTAAACTCCACAAGACCTACCTAACGCTCGCACCTCACCGCGTCCCTTCTGACTGCGTAATTCCTGCAATATAAAGCACAGTCGTATCTGCAAACTGTCTGAATAGTGGAATTAGGTTATGAACTTTCGAGTTGTGCGTCTTAATGTAGACACCAATACCAATTGTATAGCATAAACTAATCCTTTTGCTTAGAGAAGATTTATCTATCAGTGTTTTCTATTCGGTGTTCATGGTCAAGAAAAACTATTCAAGTTTTTGTGGCACACGCTACACGTTCAGCCCTTTTAAAATTTCTCGTATGGCTAATATACGCTAGGTGGCAGCACATAACGACAAACGCATAACGTCTGCTGAAAGAGATATTATACGACACGCGGGCCTACAAAACGTACTTTTTGTATCCAGGTATCACAATACTTAAAAAAAACATTTTACACATAACTGTACACTGTGTTCCGGAGAATGTTATACAAGGTCTGCATGCCAATTTATAGTGCATTTGGACAGTCCATAAACAAAATCTGAATTTTGTAAAATATACTATGTCAAATCCAAGATGGCTGCCGTTTCCATGGCAACGAAATGTTAGAAAACATTTCAAAAAAGTCTAGAGTTACTCACACAATTTATTATCTAAATAATTGTATCTTTAGTCTTCAGGATGTGCATTTTTAGGCTAGCCTGTTGCCTGAACTTTACCCCCAAACAGCCGGATTAAATGTCAAATAAAGGCTCTGTCAGCCCAGCTTACTTTCATCTTTTTCTTCATGTTGTTAAACACCGCCTCCCGCAAGATGGCGTTCGTGTCGCCCTGTACGGTGGGGGGAGGCGGGGGGAAGAGGGGCGGAGGCGGGAAGTTCTTCTCGAATTCTTCCCCGGCGCTGCTCGGGTTGACAGAACGAACCCGGCGCAAAGGTACGTCGTACATCTCGTCTGAAAGACAGGATATAATATAATATAATATAATATAATATAATATAATATAATATAATATAATATAATATAATATAATATAATATAATATAATATAATATAATAATAATATAATATAATATAATATAATATAATATAATATAATATAATATAATATAATATTAATATAATATAATATAATATAATATAATATAATATAATATAATATAATATAATATAATATAATATAATATAATATAATATAATATAATAATATAATGATGACGATGACGATGACGATGACGATGACGATGACGATGACGATGACGATGACGATGACGATGACGATGACGATGACGATGACGATGACGATGACGATGACGATGACGATAATAATAATAACGAAACGATGATAACAATAATATTAATAATAATAATAGTAATAACAATAATGATGATAATGATGATAGTAATTATATAATAATGATAATGATAACAACAATAGCGATAGCGATAGCGATAGCGATAGCGATAGCGATAGCGATAGCGATAGCGATAGCGATAGCGATAGTGATAATGATACTAATAATAATATTATTATTATTGTTATTATTATTATAATGATGATAAGAATAATAACAATAACGATGATGAAAATAATAACAATAATAATACTGTAACTTCTAATCCTTGGAAGCCAAGGTCAGTGGCGCATCAAAACAAAAGAGTTATTCAATCTCGTGTACAATTATCTGATTTGATTATATCCCGATAGGGTCTAATTTAGTGTAGTTATTGTGCACATGTGCGTCTTCCTCTTTTCTCATTTATCGAAACAAGAGTAGATATATCGATCGCCTCAGTGATTGTCATTGTTTCCCTAACCCGCGTGTGTTGACGTCACGCGACACAATCGACAATTTTTTTTCTTCGAGTGGTTATTGCTGTTTTTAATTAGGCCCATGCTGCCCTGTGTATTTTAACGTCGGAAGTCAGACCTGTCACAACGCGGAAGGTCCCCTACATAGCTCGGAATTATTAAATGTTTGGTTGAATACGGTCCAATACCATTTTAATACACGTTTGATTCAAATTGAAAACCCATGGTGAAGTTCTTATTTGTCATAATCATAATACAGGTATAACATCGGGTCGCAATCTTATTACAGTCAAACAACGTTTATTTAGATTGATTCGAGGCAAATGTTAGTGGATGGATTTGTCTCGATGTATAGGAATATTTGGTAACGTTGTTACGATTGTGGCTTTCGAAAGTGTTTTGCAAAACAGGCTGATTCTGTTGTAGTTAAACAAAAAATATTTTAGTAGCACGGTAGATGGCAACACTAGACCGAAATAGGAATATTGCAGAGCGGTTAACTAATGTAAAAAAATTATATAATAATAATACAATTTTTTTGTATAGCGCCCGAATCAATAGTATTGCTCTCGGGCGCTTTACATAAATGTACAAAATGGATTTATACGTAATTTATGTGTCACAAATAATACGCATTTCAAAAAACGTCCCTTGTCTGACAGTATAGCTCTACACTACTAGCGTCGAACGTGCCGTTTCACGACAGCTGGTTATTGTCGTTGTCTTGTTAATTGTGGTCAACATCGTTTATCATACAACTGCATAGGTAGTTAGTCGTAGTGTGCACTAAAGTTGACTAAGCTCATCTAATTGGCGGGCAGGTGTCTGTGAACCTTACTCTAGTATAATTGAAACTGACAGGAATAGCCGAGTGGACGATGGACGGCTAACGGCTGGCCGAGTGATGGACAGCTGATGGCTGACGGGATGATTGACAGCTGTCTGCTAACGGAATGATTGACAGGTTGTTACCGCCTTGTATTGCCGTGATCCGACAAGATTTGTTAAAGGTCGATCCTCAATTTCTTTTATTCGGCCCCATCCTCTCCTTCCGCGCTCTCAAGTAATGAAATAAACAGGGGCCGGCGTGTAGATGTCAGCGTGAAGACGTCAGCGTTAAGATGTCAGCGTGAAGATGTCAGCGCAAACCCGTCAGCGTGAAGATGTCAGCGTGAAGGTGTCAGCGTGAAGATGTCAACGTGAAGATCTCAACGTGAAGATGTCAGCGTGAAGATGTCAGCGTGAAGATGTCAGCGTGAAGACGTCAACGTGAAGATGTCAGCGTGAAGATGTCAACGTGAAGATGTCAGCGTGAAGATGTCAGCGTGAAGATGTCAGCGTGAAGATGTCAGCGGGAAGATGTTAACGTGTAGATGTCAGCGGGAAGATGTCAGCGTGAAGAAGTCAGCGTGAAGATGTTACCGTGAAGATGTCAGCTTGAAGATGTCAGCTTGAAGATGTCAGCGTGAAGATGTCAGCGGAAGATGTCAGCGTGAAGATGTCACCGTGAAGATGTCAGCGTGATGATGTCAACGTGAAGATGTCAGCGTGAAGATGTCAACGTGAAGATATCAGCGTGAAGATGTCAGCGTGAAGATGTCAGCGGAAGATGTCAGCGTGAAGATGTCACCGTGAAGATGTCAGCGGAAGAGGTCAACGTAAAGATGTCACCGTGAAGATGTCAGCGTGAATATGTCAGCGTGAGGATGTCAATGTTGTTCTCTGCTGACATGTTTCAAAACTGCTAAGAGGCTTATTTGCTGAAGGAACGGTAGGTCTACATGATCACCTATTCTGAGTCGGAGCAACTGCCACACGCTGCACGCGCGGGTGTAAATTGTGGATTGGTAGCAGGGAAGAAACAAAACAAAAAACTTACTCCATTCCCGTACAGTCTCAGCACCCCGTGCTCACCCCTTTGTAAAACACCCATAGTCAATAATACCATTAGCCAATTTGTGTTCGACTCGGTTTTTCGCTTCAGACAGCCATAAATAATCATTTGCAAAACAAAACATGGAATACTAGTTGCCAACACACTTGTTGTTAATAATGACCAGATCACACAACACATTACCAGGTCTAGTTGTTCACTAAGCTTGTGTTTCCCTTCGCAATATGCTATGGCCCGTGTCTTGCACGCAATCGTCTAGCGCGCCTCATAGACGGATGCGGAATCATGCGCACATGGTGCTTTGCTAAGCCCTCGAAGAGCGCCAAACTATTGATGGTGCGACGTTATGGGTTACTGTCATTTTAGCATTACATACGTTTCAATAAACCGGTGTAGATCAGAGTTCGCTGTTATTACAATGCCTTGTTGTGTCACAACAACAACGCATTTCAATATGCGTATTTCGAGTCCTCCAAACCTCATCATCAATGCATCAATTTGGTTTATTGTTCCACGCTATTTCTAGTGCTGCTGGTCGCGTCAAGTGATCCTTCCCTCGACCGAGTGGTTGACGACGGGGCGGGCGTGACAAACACAGGCAGGTGACACATACAACGTGTGATTGATTTTCACGTTTACGAGTTATTACAGAAGCGACTGACCGACCGACCAGTAATGGTGCGATGTCCTTTCTTCATTTATATTAGTAACATTTACTTATATAGTTCACTTAATATAATAACGCGTGCGTGCGTGCATAGGTGCGTGCGTGCGTGTGTTGAAGTTGTACTTTACTCACTACATGCGAAATTATGTTTCAAAGCCCAGAAACGCTGTCCCCCGTTTGAAAGCTGCGCCGAAGGGGCAATGTACAACGCATTCGATGATCTTCCTGCTAATAATAATAATTGACTAACGGAACAGACAGCATCCCTTTTAGCGTCAACGCAGTGTGTGAACTTCCTAACCACAGCTGTTTTGCAAAATATTACGAAGAACAAACGTCGTTGTGTTGGTAACTCGGTATCACCTCGACCACAACCCGGCCACGGCTCCACACCCGGCCAAAGGTGTCCGCGATCAACCACCGCGGACGCTGCTACCAGGGACGGGGAAGACTGGGAAGATCGACGGGCGACGCGACCACTGAAAAGGTGAAAGGGTTCGAGGGAAGACTAATGAGGTGCCGGGGAGTGGGAACGGCGGCACATTCCCCAGAATGTAGCCACCAGCGCCGCGCTAAATGCCGACAACCGATGCCACTCACCCTAACACGCTCTCGTGTGTGGTAATTAACCGGCAGCTGCGGTGAGCGACGTGTGTTGTTCACGAGAGGCGGCTACACGCCAACGGACTCAACTACACGCGCTACACGCTGCTACGTATCGCTACGTGTAGCTACACGCACGGTTGTGTTCGTCAAAATGCGGTTACACGCGGTTACACGCGGTTACACTCGACGTGTGTTGGCATAACGTCTCTTTGACCGGGTTACGGTGTTGCGGTGTTATTTAAGCGGAACTCGGTGTGTGATTAGGGTCCCGCGGTGTTATGGTGGAGGCAGTGCGGTGTTGTGGTTAGCCCCCTGCGGTATTATGTAGGTTGCCGACCGCTGCCATAAAACTTGCATCGAGCTTGGCTTAAACATGTTCCTGTTAGCATAACTCGCTTATTTATACCCCTTCACATTTCGTTCTCTCTCCAGATAACTTGTTATCTATTTACCCCTTGCCATTTGCTTCTTGCTCCTTCGACATCCCTTTCTCTCCCCCCCCCCTTCCTTATCTACCCATGCACGAAAACGTTGACGTGGTCAGGTATATAACATACACATAACATACATATAAAATGTGCGAGTGTTTTCAACGAGATGTAATAGTTATATCAAATGACACCTCTTTAAAAACGTCCAGACTAAGTCGTGCTATCGTGTTCTTAACACTGCCCAAAGCGCATTACACTTCACCCCTGCCAGACTTGTTCTACCGAATATCAACTCTTTTTATTTCGGGAAGCACACATGCTTTATGAATCACACGCAGCTGTAATCGTAAGAGACGGTCGTATATGTAATTTAGTTAGGAGTTATATTACATATAATCTGACGTAATCCGATTTCGTGTGTCACTGTCGAAAACGATTACAGCTGAATGCATGTCACATACGTAGCCTTGCCACTTGGTATCTATTTCACGCTGCTGGGAAAAATTTAACCAATTCAAACTCAAAGTTGGGGACTGTATTATTCTTTACCATACACCGAGAAAAACGAGACAAGGAAGACCGAGAATGCGATGGGAGGACTGCTTTAAGAGAGATATGGAAAGACTGGGAAGAGAATGGAGAACAACGGCAAAAAGATAGGAGTTGGAGACTGTTGATAGAAAACGTAGAGAAAAGTGAGGAGAGGAGAGGAGAGGAGAGGAGGGGAGGGGAGGGGAGGGGAGGGGAGGGGAGGGGAGGGGAGAGGAGAGGAGAGAAGAGAAGAGGAGGGGAGAGGAGAGGAGAGGAGAGGAGAGGAGAGGAGAGGAGAGGAGAGGAGAGGAGAGGAGAGGAGAGGAGAGGAGAGGAGAGGAGAGGAGAGGAGAGGAGAGGAGAGGAGAGGAGAGGAGAGGAGAGGAGAGGAGAGGAGAGATGAAGAAAAGATGACAGTAAGTAGCCAAGGCCAACCTCACTTCTGACGACAGACACAACAAGAGGAGAACCACAGCAAGTCTGCCAGTGGACGAATTGAAGTCCCATTTGACGAGACGACGGGGCGGGCTGTCGGCAGAGGGTGGGTAGTTAAGTACGTCCCACACTTGGCGTGAGCACGGAGCCCGTCTACACAACACGGTCAGTCGCGATGACCGAGCGTGCCAGAGGCTGGAGTTATCTTGGGAAACGGACACAAATAGCGCAGCGAAAACAAACAGTACACGACCGTGGGCCGGTCCGCTGGCCTGTCGCTAGATCCGCCGCATTGACATCCCTGGCGTCCTGGGACAGGTCCGCCACTGATAACGTCCGTGGCTATTTCTCGACTAGTTCATATAATATGGCACCGTGCGAACGCCATAATAATTTTTAAAGAGCCAGCCGCGATCTTTTGTAATTCCTGGAACCGGTTGTTATGCAATTTCCCTACTGCTAATGATAGGTTCTTTATGATACCTATATTTGTATTTGTTACCCTCCAAAACGACGGTGTGTAGAGCTTAAAGTTTGTTCATGATATTTCGATTTTTCCATGGTTTTGGTCCACATTCAACTATAACAACGTAAGAATAATTAGATAGAAATAGATAAGATAATACAACTATGTTTATCACATATTGTCGCATTCACTAAGTATTTCTTAATCACATTTATAAGAACCCACTCTTGAAAAATTGAAATATACCACCACCGCTGTAGGCTTACTGGTTGAATAAAACCGACAGGAAGCAATTACTGATCGCGCATAAAAACCACAACCGACACCAACCTTTTAGCCATTTTACATCAATCTGGAAATGTTCATTATAAACCTCATTACCGATGCACGTGTCTTGGAAATGAGTTCCACGCGGGCACCAGACGTGCGTTTGTTCTTCTCGTTGTTAGCGTAACTAAACCACAACGCGAAGATTGCAGTCTGCGTAAACGATACGCTTCAGTTGAATAGCGAGGGTCGTGATTACCCGACTACTAATTGACGTCCCGCCGGTCGCTAGGCGAGCAGGCTTCGGTCGACGGCACGGGACGCCAGCGCGTGCTCGGTTCACCGCCAACTGCGATACAGGCACCTAAGGCTAGGCTGCCGCCAACGAGCTGTTTAGCGCGCGATAATCCGTGCTACTAGTGCGTACGTGGACAGCGTATAGATATGCGGATTACTGTCTCTTACAGGGTTTTTGCAACGTTGCTCACACTCGAAGTAAACAGTATAAACGTGATCTATGGGTCCATTTAGTGCCGTGTTATATGCATAAATGGTAATAGTTTACGAAAATATAGGCAAATAGCGCCATGAAACGAGAGATTTCCTTGTAGTAGGAGATAACTCGAAATTACGTCACTAGAGACAATACGTAGTTACGTGTAATATTATTTGTTCGCAACGATTCCTGTATGTATTGCCATTCGTCCAGCCTACATAACATTTCCCTGAAACCAACGAGCCCACAGCAAATCGTTAGAGTATGTGTTGGTTGTATATCCCAGTCGTCGGTTGTCTCACTGTGACGGGGCATCATTTGACCAGATCTTGTTCATCCATACGTATTTAAGTATAGAATATTAGTTAGAAGCAATCCGACAACTTTGAAGGGAAAATAGTTTTTCCTTATTCGCCCCTATAGTGTGTTCTGCTTCGCCTGGTGGCAATGCGTGTTTTAACATCGAGTACTGGAAGTTGCCCCTCGGTTACGGGTGTCGGAGGCCACCACACTGTTTACACCCCACCTGTTGCCCTGTGCTACGACATAATTACACAGTCCGCGTAACGTTCACCGAGGCACGTTAATTACAGGACAACGACCATCGTTGATGGTCGACGCTGCCGTGGACAGAGGGCGGGTGGGCAAGAGAGTCGTAGCAGTGCCTTAGAGTGTAGGTCGTAGTGAGAGAAACGTCGGAAAGACAGACAGAGTGACTGACTGTCAGGCAGACAGATATATAGGCAGACATACACACACTCACATACACACATACACTCACTCACACACATACACACAAACAGAAATACACACAAATACACCCACCCACCCACACACGCACGCACGCACGCACGCACACGCACACGCACACGCACACACACACACACACACACACACACACACACACACGCACGCACGCACACACACGCACACACCGACAAACAGACAGGCTGACAGAGACACCAAACGAACAAACAAACAACGAAACAGCCAGACAGTCCGACGGCATATCAGACAGACAGGATTCGACCGTCACACAGTCAGCCAGCCAGCAAGACCATCCCACATTCTTGACTCAATTAGGTCCATTTCTGTTGTCACAGTCTATAGGAAGACATTGCCCGTTTCTCTCAGACTCAACACAAGACGCCGAGTTGCTAAACAGAAACATGGCGTAAACGTGTCAATGTTCCAACAATAAAAGTGCGTTCGTTCGCCGACTACACCCCACGTCTGCGGGAATAATTCGCATTCCCGTCCGCGTGGTCGTGAGCCTGCAGATAGCGGTGGTCGTAGGGGTGTGGCGTGTACACGCAGCAACACGAACCATCTGGACATGTGGGGAAGACACAAGAATCCAGGCGAGCGTGTGAACAATGTGAACAGTGTGAACAGGAATTGGCGGCAGGTGATGTAGCGTCACCAACGTCACCAGAAGAAGACCAACAGGCAAACAGAAGAAGCAGAAGACGAGATGATGGTACAGTAGCATATTGGACAAGAACAGCTAAAGACTGAGACAGATGGAACGGTCTAGCGAAGGATTACACCTTACAATGAATGGACATGATTTAGGTGAGATGTCTAGCGGAGGATTACATCTTGCAGTAGATGAACAATGTCTAGGAGGGGGTCTAGCTGAGGACTACACCATCCCGACGATAGACAATGTCTAGGACTCCGGGTGAAGAGTTGAGCTTGTTTTGATGGTTGTGATGACGGCGATAACAAAGACATCACGTGGGACACACGGACCAATGGGTGCCCAGCGGCCATTTGCAATCACCCTGCTTTGTTTTAGACAAAGTCAATTTAAATGTGTCCGCACTGCACATAAAACATTGTGGTTAACGTGCGCGTGGACATGTCATAACAGCGGCAGCCTCGGGCCAACTATCAATGTTACATCGGCGCAGTGTGCTTCCATGTGCCCGGAAGCGCCGCTCACTCATGAAAGGCTCAAGTTGGTCGGATTGCATATGGCGGCCGGAGGGTCTCCTATCACAACGGGTCAGTGACCACAATGGGTCCCCAGGCGTACCTGTTTGCGATTTAGAAATGTTAATAATATATAACTAATGACGGTTACGATAATAGATAAATTCCGCGGGTGGACCTCCAATCTCCATGTACAACCTTTTGAAATATTGAGCCACAAAGGTTCTCCAAGTCTCCTGACATTTTTTGACAAGCACTTCATTTACGAAACACTCGTGTGGGCCCGCTAGATCACATGCACAATTTTAGCTCGATACATGCAAAACCGACGGATATATGATATATCATGCACAATTTCAGCTCGATACATGCAAAACCGACGGATGTATGGATCCATTTACAGAGAAAGTACGAATTATTTTATAATAACATAGATTCGCACAGTTTGCATTAGTTTGCATTCTGTTAACCGGACAACAAGTTAACGGAATTCTGAGTATCAAGTCGACCTACACGACTGCAGTAACAGGTGGGCCCTAGACAGGGTGCGCTTGCTGTTACAACATCGCAGCATTCTGTTCACGTGAAGCCAAACCCATGTTTTCACTCAGTGTCTTCAAACCCTCGAGGTGTGATTAGATAGACTAGACAATAGCACCAAGGCCATGCCACCGACAGACCTCTTGTTTCAGCCCCCGACTCGAACGAACTTTTGCTATGGGAAAACGTCGGTGTATTTCGAACTTGGGTGCGTAATTAGTGAAAATTGGGGAGCTGCCAACTCCCAAAAATAGAGACGGTAGTATGCAAGCGAGTACATGCTAGGAGTCGAACTACTGTAGTCACTTACGCATGTGTCTAATTAGTTCTCCTGCCTGACAAATGGCTGCCTATTATATGGCGATCAATTCGCAGCTGTAGAGTATTTTTGTTTAACTCGATAATCTCGGCGAATGCGTTGAATGTACGTAAATACAGATAAACAAGCATGTCCATCATCAATTATCACACTACGACAGGTAACTGGTATTCATTCTATAGTCATGGAGTATACGTGGCCGATTTGTGATGTATATGCGCGCGTGCGTGCGCGAGGGCATGGGTGTGTCCGTGTGTGCGTGCGTCCGTGTGTATCTGTATGTACGTATGTATGTAATACTATGTATGTATGTATGTATGTATGTATGTATGTATGTATGTATGTATATATGTACGTACGTACGTACGTACGTTTGTGTGTGTGTGTGTGTGTGTGTGTGTTTGTGTGTGTGTGTGTGTGTGTGTGTGTGTGTGTGTGTGTGTGTGTGTGTGTGTGTGTGTGTGTGTCTGCGTGTGCGTGTGCGTGTGCGTGTGGGTGTGCGTGTGCGTGTGCGTGTGCGTGTGCGTGTGCGTGTGCGTGTGCGTGTACGTGTATGAATGTATGTATGTATGTATGTGTGTATGTGTATGTATATGTGGGTATGTACGTACGTGCGTACGTGCGTACGTAGGTACGCATGTATGTATGGCCATGCCTCCGCACCAGCCACGCCAAGGCGTAGATCCACCGGTAGGCGGTCGACCTCCACGCTGGAGGTGCAATTCTTGGCGTAACATAAGAGGGTAATTTTCCATACAAATAGCCGGCCATCTAACATTTCAACCTCACATTAGTGAAAGCGCCGCTTCGCCCGCCTCAAAACGACCATGTGTAGCACTGTGTACACAACTGTATGTGGCGGTGTAGCGCTTACATTTTTTCCGGCGTTGTAAATGTTCCGATTGAAATTTCTGCGCATACATGTAAAATCATCAATGTGCAGCGAAAGGAGAAAGCAATTATGGTATAAATACTACGGGTTGTTCGTTAGTATGTATATAATCTCTCAGCAAAGTTATTTGTCGCAAATTAACACGAGGCAAACGAGCTTTGAGGCATGTGTTGATAGCAAGCGTAAATCACGTGACTGTAGTGCGCCATAATCCGTGAAAGTGATTTAAATAAACGTAATATGTTATTGTATTGAACGACATTTTAAGCAACTCTTCGCAATCATCATCTCGAGAGAGTTAACGAACAGGCCGTGGCATTTATACCAAAAATGCTTTTTTATTTACGCCACATAGGTGCAGCCTACTCAGTAAATGCTGTGTACTTTGTTATGTTTGACTTATGGTTCGGTAAAGCTTTTATGTTTCCCAGTTTGTAAGTTGCGTTACCCATGTAAGTGGGTGACACAGTTTACGAAGACGATGTTAGTCTTTACGTTGTTCGTTTATAATGGCCATAACGCGATAATAGGAACATTATGCAGTAGGTGTATGTTGGCTGGGCGGGACGCGAAGTTAAAGACGTTTCGAAGAACGACCAACTGATAACTCAAATAATAAGAATAGACGAGACCAACCGATAACCAAATAAACCAAAACATACGACAAAAGTGCCTCCGTTGTTTGATTCTATAAACAATAATTGGTTTTATCTGACATGAAAAAATGCAAAGAAGACAGTTTCTGGTCATATGCTAACGGAAGCAAAGCTTTAGTGAACAAATTGTAATAACAATTCAAGACGATATCACCCGTCTGATTAAATGCTTCTTATCACGGTCATCGATGTAAAACTATCCAGGTATGTAAACAGGCATTGAAGATTGTCGCATGTAAACTTGCCGGAAATATTCCCACAAGAGATCGCTGGAAGAATCACGTTTGATCACTAAACGCCTTGCTGCATGTACAATGGAAGTACATAACAAAAACCGATGCCTAACAATGCCTTGTTGAGCCATGTATGCCGTAAAATGCAGCAAACACACACATAGTGTATAAAAGAATCACAAGTCCGGGTTTCCAGTGGCGGGGCACGCATACACGAAAACAATAATCTGGCATCAGTAAACGTATTCGCTCAAGCACATCCTCTTGCGCTAAACAGAAGCTGCTGTCTCGCCTAGGAAACGGAATTTGATAATCGTAACCACACGCACGCAGCAAGCGGCCTTCTATCTAAGTGCATAGAATAAACCGACGAATTTCCGCGTCTGGCATTCTAGATTTTTTCGTGAGATTCATTCCGTCACTGAATACAAAATACGCCATTTACTTATACCATACAGAAACTTCGCGTATCCTCATGCAACTAAATAACACAACTAGGCCACCGATGGATGTCGTAAAAGCAAGACAATCAACAAACTATTTACGGCAATAAAACGGTTTGCAACGTAACGATATGGAGCGCAAACAACTGCAACGCGACGCGACGCGACGCGACGCGACGCGACGCGACGCGACGCGACGCGACGCGACGCGACGCG
>OZ024862.1:32098690-32103690 GCA_964017155.1 Oasisia sp. SBJ-2009 | reverse complement strand
ATGTCCGTCTTTGTTGGTGTTGTAACGATTCATCGGCACAATCTCTTTACATGTATTTTCTCACGATACGTTTGTATAACTTGGTGGGCCAATATTTGTACCTTAGGTGATTTTTAATAGTATGTCTAGATCCGTGACGCAGCGGTATTTTGCTAAGATCTGTAATGTAATCATTATAATTGATTTAAAGCATTATGTTTTCGGTATACATTGTACAGAACTCGGCATGATCAGATGGGGCGCATATAAACGGTTTACTTTAAAACAAGTCACGATACGCAGTATATCGTGATACAAGTATCGCCATAGGTATCGTGTCCGTGTATTGCTACAGCTCTAGTTATTGAAGAGTAGACGGCTCCTACCCTCGTTAATATCCTATCGCCTGATCTGTCCCTATGTCGTGAGTTCACCTAGAAACTGCCGCGGGGTGCAACATTATACAGCGACCCCGATGCAACCGTTCCACATGAACGATGCGTATAACGAACGACGTGGAGCTACACGTAATCACGTATAACGTCAAATTGTAACCTTTACGTCATCGCGGCCATGAATCACGTTGTGGCATCTGTCGAACTAGTTACCACAGTTACGAGCCCGGGCGATGAGATCTGGGCTGGGATCACGGACATAAACTAACACCACCCTTCAGTCGGTCGGTGCACACATGTGTCCATGCGCGAGTTGAAGTTATCTGCCGCTAAGATTTTCCGCAAGACGATCAGTGTGGAATCTTAGCTGTCAAATCTGACGAAAGACGCCCAGTTTAGTGTCTACATGATCATAAATGATGCTGAATTTTCTTCGCGGTGAGACACAGTGCTGTCTAGGAAACATCTTGCACGAATCATCTGTAATCCCTGTTATTGATTGAATAAGACAAAATAGGAACGGAGTGGAAAAACGTTAAATGTCAATACAAAATTTAATATCTACTGAAGCATATGATGTTTCAAAAACGCGGTCTAGAGATCGGCAGCTGAAATATGTGTAACTTAAAAAACCCAGCGCCAACACAACAATGTCATATGGCTAACTGCAAAAGTAACCCGACATCACGGTTGTTATAGAAAACAGACGGGTAAAGTAAACAAGCGAAGCTATCGAAAGCTATAGCCGTCAAAAAACGGCGGCAGTAATATCATGATATAATGCCAAGATAGCTTACTGAAGCTCTACACTGAAATGTACACTCAACTACAAGAGTTATTTGAATCGACAGTTCCGAAGGGATCCTGGCCACAGAGCCAGCTTGTAGGTGTCAAAACGTTTTTTACATAGTCACACGCTTCATCGCCCTTATACGGAAACACTATAGGAGATGTATCCAGTTTGGCATTCACGTTATAAGCGGCTAACAGCGCCAAAAATGTGAGTTCTCGTATAGTGCTGATCATGCGTACATAGCTGTTCATTCAACGCCGTCTACACGTCAGTGGGAATCGCTCAGCCACGCTGCAACTGATGCGCGAAGAATAATCGAACACAAAATGTCACCAATGTCTATATGACCTGGTGCACACATCTATATACCTTGGTGAACTGTAAGACATGATGCGGCATAACGATAGAACATCAGACTAAAACGAGAGACAAGGAAAGCCGTTTCGAAGCTTGAACAATTCCGTTCATTCCTAGTTGCTTTAGTTCACACAGTACAAATGAGCACCTATGCGGGGGCAGTGGTGGATTATGTGAACGAATACTCTTCGTGCAATAACTGCGATACGGCTGAATACTTCCCATACAAAAGCCCTGCCATGCATGAAGTGTAAAACGACTTGAGCAGCGACGTTACACGACTCGATACAGCGTTATGTAAGAAACTGCTTTTATCTATTTAACCTGACGTCGTTGGTCATTGTGTGTCAACAGCAGTCAGGTGGAACGCGTTGTCAATGCCGCCGAGGTTGTCGTCTGTGCAGTGGCTTGACGTGATACGTTTCAGACGGATACGCACTACGTAATGGGGGACTCGTCGTTGATTGGCTGCACCGATACGACGTTTAAGTCATTGTGACGTCACGCCAACAGCGCGGCGATTATCGATACAACAAACTGTGTGACGTCATCGCGAACCCGCAGGTGTTAGAAGCGACAGGAGAATGTAGATGGCCATCGTCCATTTGGCGGTCACAATCGTCATGTTGATGATTCTGCCGCATTAGGCATGAGGCAGGAGATGCATTTAACCAACAGTCAAGATAATAGAGAGTTATTATATAAGGATGATTAAAAGTATATAATAACAAGAAAAACCAAGACCTGATGAAAAATCCCAAATATATTCAAATATTGTTTTATAAATCCAATAAATCAATAATTAAAAAGGATCACAGCCCCAACGTAATCGAACTATGTAGGTTGAACATGTTACTTGTTCTGATGTAAGTTTTACTAAAATAGTTTTATTAAAATATACTTGTTGTGGCTGCGACTTTGTCATCTATCTGGAGGAATTAATATTTCAGCGCTGCGTGTTAGTTCGTACCTTGGCCAGACGCGCGCTGTTACGGACAAAACCGAACTAACTGGCGCACTGCGGTCGGAGTCAGGAATGTCCAAAGACCGGGAGAAACAATGAAGACAAATGGAACTGTGCAGTATAGTGACAGACAAATGGGCTAGGAGGGAGATGGCGGGGGACACGGGAAAGGGGAGGATGGATGGAGAATGTGGGTAAGTCGCCAACCAGATGGGAATAACTACAGAATAACTCCAGAGCGACGACGGTCGGGTTGGTCGATTTGCCGAATTTATCAGCGTCGCGCCACGCGTCGGGTTATGAAGACTAAACATTCTTTGGTCTGCAGAAGTGATCGGCGACGACGGAATGAGAGGAGAGACGAGACGGCGCTGGAAATGTAGTGGGTGGTACTTTATGGAGGTAATAATACTGCATTAGCTGTATCATCCTTGGTATGTTAGCGTGGGTATATATATATATATATATATATATATATATATATATATATATAAAATATATATATATATAATATTTTATATATATATATATATATATATATATATATATATATATATATATATATATATATATATATATATATATATATATATATTACACTTTTATTTATGCAGTAGCAGAGTTACCCAGCCGTGCTTCGGTAAAAAAACAGTCACTCGCATATAAATGTTTTAAAATTGCATTACATTATTTTAGTGTGTCCCAGAAATAGACGCAAGACGCAAACAAACAAATGCTCTGACTCTTTGTACGGTTACGCACTTTCACAGTACTGAAATGTTAAACAGAAAACAACTTAAACTTGCTGATACGTCCAGTGACTCAGCTGTAGATGGCAAACTTATCTTTACGATGATTCAGACCATTTTGAAATGTTGCAGATGGATCTCCGCATACAGCCTTTTGACATATTGAGCCCCTCCAACCCCCGGAATGAAATTTGTAAAAATCTTAATCTACGAACTATGCCAGTGCGTCCTCTGAGGCATGTAAACATCTTCCACCCGATAGATGCAAAACTGACGGAGATGTGGGTCCATACACACACACACACACACACACACACACACACACACACACACACACACACACACACACACACACACACACACACACACACACACACACACACACACACACACACACACACACACACACACACACACACACACACACACACACACACACACACACACACACACACACACACACACACACACACAAACACACACACACATACAGAGAAACACTATTCTGTATTACGTGTACTACTGTTTTTAGTCACTTACGTTGTGGCATTTTTCAAAGGTATTGGTGGAGACTTGCTGTTCTTGTTGTTGTTGTTGCAGCTGCAGCTTATGTTTATTCTGTATGCACTTGTAGAAGTTGTCTGTCATCATCAAAGTACACTGTAATGTATGTTTTCTTCCTGGCATAAACTCACTTTCACTATTAGCGACGTGGGGGGTCATCTCACAATGTCGAGGTCCGATACCAGACACAACTACTTCCACCTGGCTTCAGCCCCCTGACGCCCTGAAATCGGCGCTCTGAGATTACCACTTATAATGGTATATTAATTCGGGCAATCAAATATGACGAAATACGGCTGATTTGGCGAACTTCCTGTTGATAATTACTGGCTGGACTCATTGCTTCGATTTAACGGTTTGACCTGCCGCAGTGTGCCACGCCCATGGGGTGGGCACGCACAGCATTTGGGGTGCGTGTTACGTCATCCCGTGCATGTAAAGGAGGGGTCAGCGGGCAGGGGAGGGGTGAGAGAGCGGCACCATCGGTCTGCCACACGGGCCTCGTGTGCCTCTGTCATCGCCTCTCTAACACCGACACCGGCCGTGTCAGGGCTCTCTAACACCGACATCGGCCGTGTCAGGTGCTCTCTAACACCGACTGTGTCAGGGCTCTCTAACACCGACATCGGCCGTGTCAGGGTTCTCTAACACCGACACCGGCCGTGTCAGGGCTCTTTAACACCGACATCGGCCGTGTCAGGGCTCTCTAACACCGACACAGGCCGTGTCTGGGCTCTCTAACGCCGACACCGGCCGTACCAGGGCTCTCTAACACCGACACCGGCCGTGTCAGGGCTTTCTAACGCCGACACCGGCCGTATCAGGGCTCTCTAACGCCGACACCGGCCGTTTCAGGCTCTCTAACACCGACACCGACCGTGTCAGGCTCTCTAACACCGACACCGGCCGTGTCAGGCTATCTAACACCGACACCGGCCGTGTCAGGCTCTCTAACACCGACACCGGCCGTGTCAGGCTCTGTAACACCGACACCGGCCGTGTCAGGGCTCTCTAACACCGACACCGGCCGTGTCAGGGCTCTCTAACACCGACACCGGCCGTGTCAAGGCGGTGTCATTCACGAGGCGATGACAACAGACAGGCTAAGGCGATAGCGTTCCTTATTGTCCCCCGGTCACACCGCGCCTTGGGCCAAAGGTTGACAAATTAAGCTCGGCGATAGAGGGCTGACGACAGAC
>OZ024862.1:32081190-32093690 GCA_964017155.1 Oasisia sp. SBJ-2009 | reverse complement strand
CTGTCGAGGTATTGATACACCATGGCAGAGTTATCGGCGCTGACAGTGAGTAGTGAGACGATCGCGACGACCAACACCCCAACCATGGCAGAGGGAATACACGTCCCCCTCCCTTGACACTCGCTCCCTACTCCCAGCATGCTTCCTTCTTGTCTCTACTTGTCCCTCGCTGACCGGCCGGTGTCACTGCGCATAGTCCGGGGCTGTGTCGCTCGAGTACAACTCCTCGTCCGTCGCTGACTCTCAGCACGCCGCATGCTCGCCCCGCGGTACAGGGGCGACTGACGGCCGTAGATCGACGGGGGAGGCTCGGTGGTCGCACACACGCACGTGAACGTGAGAACACACGCTACACACGCGGCCAGGAGCGCGCAGATCCGTCACAGGCCGAGCTGGTACATCCGAGGCGAGGTTCCGTGCGTCTCACACACGTGTGGTTGTCAGTAAGCGAGAGCGCGGTAACAGACGGCCGCTTCGACTGGCTGAAACGTCACACCTGCCGCCGGCGCCGACCGCTGCTCACGGCTACACGGCTACTCGCTACCGTAGCTGCCCGCATACAGGAGGCGGCGCCTACCTGTCAGCTAGTCCACAGGTATCGCGTGTGGGATATTAAATATATGTGTACTTATTAACGCGTGTATGTGTGCGTGCATGTGCGAGTGTATACTTAGTAATGCGTGTATGTGTGAGTGTGCGAGTGTATATGCGTGTGCGCGTGCGCATGCGTGTGTGTGTACGTATGTATGTATGTATGTATGTATGTATGTATGTATGTATGTATGTATGTATGTATGTGTGTGTGTGTATATATACACACATGCATGTATGTATGTGTGTTTGTTTGTTTGTTCGTTTGTTTGTATGTATTCCTAGCATAAATCGTTCGATTACAAAATAGGATATAATACAAGCTGATAAAAAGCTGTTAAAATCACTCAATCATATTTTTAGGCCATAGGTTATATATCCTATAACCAATCTGGTTATAGGATTATTATGCATACCAACAATTCCCATTGTTAACTTAAAACGTATCATCATCAACCTGGTCAAAAACGTGCCTCGAACACAAGTAGTATGATTGATATTGGTTTCAGACAGTTGGTAGACGTAGGAGGGACAGAATCGTTCCTTAAACAGAAATGTTCCATTCTGAAACATTTGTCACGAACGCGTCACATCCACGAACAATAACGAGAACGATGACTACAGACACAAGACAGACTTTCCTTGGAAAAGCGATAATCCAAACAGTGACACCATTGTTCAACACTTTGTACAGACATTTTCTTTCTCTAGACATCTATGGGAAATGGCACGGAGCGACATAAGTCACCACAACACATTGGCCAGATGCAAGTAGCCTGCGACCCACACTCAAATTTATGTCGACCGACGGGCCTAGCCTTGGCAGTTGACAAGAATAGTCTCTCACGGAAAGAAACCTATGTTACAAGTGCCTCCTCGGTTCGCCTTTTTGTTCCATTTTGCCGAAAAAGTAAAACATGCAATTTCTCAGCGCAGTATCCAGTCTTCAGATTTGTTCAAAGCTCCCTTTCACTTTACTCCCTGGCACACCGGTTCCATCGAAAACCATCTCGACTTCCCTGAAAAACATCCAGCCGCGCTGCAATGCGTGAAAACTACTAGTACACTAATATTCAGGTTTTGTTATCCACCACTATATGTAGCCATGTGAAGCTGCGTGAACTGAAGCAATGTGGGAAGAACGAACTTACCCAATGTACACGAAACGGTAGCGCCTTTGTTCCACTGTTGCATGGAATTTTGAGGGGGGAAACATCAGACAAACTATTAACTTATTTAAATCCGGCCAATGAATCGATTTAATTTATTTTCCTAACTGAACGTTAAAACAACATATTTGTCGAATATGATTTTCGACTTCGCGTGTCCTTTCAGAAACCATATCACAACGACATTCACTAGCAGCATGTTTCTGAGAATATTATAAACAGGTCTAAGCGTTTTATATTAAACCTATCACGGATATTACATAAATTACATATTTGGACATCAAACAAACAGATTAACTGTGGGCTAAACCGAACGAGAAGCAGCGACAACTGAGCACCGCTTACGACAAACATTCTACAGTCATTTGCAACTGAATGACTGACAAAAAACACGATATAAGAATGTGAGCCAATTTCATAGTAAATAGTCTTTGATATGACATGTCTTTGATGCGACCTCGTGTCTTTCACCCCGCCCGTTATTCACAGTGTCCCTGTACCCGATGGGGTATTTGCATAACGCTGTAGGAATGACCCGTACTAGAACTGACAATACACAGTTTGTCGTTATATTTCTCATGTCGCTTGCTAACTACAGTTACGCTAACTTTAATTATGCTAACTTTAGTTATGGCAAAGAAACATGTTTTGTTCCAGCCCAATTTGCCATGGATCAACCATTCTAGGTTATAAGTTATTTATTAATTAATTTGAATCCGGGTTCCCCTGCCTCTTGATTGATTGACAACAACTTTTGGTAGCGTCTCTAAGTCAAGCAATTAATTTTTTCTTGCAGATATAACGCAACTGCTCGTGACGAAATGCGTCTTTTATCTGTGCCGTAGTGTAGCGTCGATTCATGTGACGTCACGTCACTGGCGCGGTGATAATTGGGAAATAATTCACGATTCGAGGCTGCCACGAGGGTGACAGCTGCAATACAACTGTTACGGAAACCGTTTACACGAGCGATTGTTATTACATGATTTTGTACCCCTACATGAAAAAATCGCAATTCCACGTTACTCTGTCTGACGAACATTATGCAGGTTCGAATATATCATACATGTGTATGTCCGCCGAATCATACAACGAACATATACATCATTTAGGGGCCGTATTCAGGGTCTTTAATCTGCCTTACAAAGATCCTTTCTTTTAGCGGCGGTTATCCGTGTTTTTATCTATATAAGTGTCGAATGTATGACTATTTTTTCTCTCCGGGCTGTTATTTACGTAAATATCCAAGCGATGCTCACGTCTTCGTCACTACAGCTGATGGTAATATCCATTTGACGATCGCTGTCAAGAATATGACACAGAACCACGCTACGTTCACCTTCAAGCAAACACGACCAGCACCTGGTCGACTCGGGTATCTGGCGCGAGCAGCTGTCAATGCGAGAGGGTCTCAACCACATGGCAGTTGTCAAAAAATGCAAAAACAGCCGGCGGCAATAATAACACGTCTACTGTGACTGTGTCAGCTTGAGTCAGGTATGCCCTATTACCTGCCTGTTGCAGGACCTTGACCGTCACAGTTGTACGATGTCCGCGCGAGAATGGGTCTACGCATGCGCACATACATCGCGCATTGGCTAAGGCATCAGACTCTCAACCGACAGAACTCGGGTTTCGAATCTATACGTTCACTTCACGTTACCAGCATGGTTAACTCCGCTGATGAGCACCTGGCTATAGATTGTTTTGGACATTTGTGTACAAATAGTCTTCGCGCGTTAATTGCAGTGTAGCAGATTGTGTTCGATTGAACAGGTTTGCCAGTGACTTAAATGAAAAGCGCTTCGAGTTTTACATAGAACTGGATACTGCGCTATATAAGAACTTATGCATACATGTTTTATTATCTTTTTTCAGTGCATTGCTTAATAGTCAAACACAAGTTCACAAGTGGTTAGCGAACTCCTTAATTGTTTAACACCAAAAAGTACTCTTTTGTATCGCTTTAATTAGCACTATACGCGATGTTCTCGTTTACCAACTCGTCGTCTTGTGAGAAGCACGGTTCATCTCTTCCTATAGACTGTGACAAGAGAGATGGACCTTATTGAGACAAGAATGTGGGCCTGTCTTGTTCATTGACTGTCTCACGGCAGTGTACTGTTTGTCTGACTGTTGGAATGTCTGGCTGTCTGGCTGTTAGGTTGTGTGACGTACGTACGTGCGACACAGAGCGGTAATGACCGTGCTGTTTGACAGTCGTTTTTTGCCTTTGACCGGCCGTCGTTAAACAATATAATATAATACGATGCGATGCGATGCGATGCGATGCGATGCGATGCGATGCGATGCGATGCGATGCGATGCGATGCGATGCGATGCGATGCGATGCGATGCGATGCGATGCGATGCGATGCGATGCGATGCGATGCGATGCGATGCGATGCGATGCGATGCGATGCGATGCGATGCGATGCGATGCGATGCGATGCGATGCGATGCGATGCGATGCGATGCGATGCGATGCGATGCGATGCGATGCGATGCGATGCGATGCGATGCGATGCGATGCGATGCGATGCGATGCGATGCGATGCGATGCGATGCGATGCGATGCGATGCGATGCGATGCGATGCGATGCGATGCGATGCGATGCGATGCGATGCGATGCGATGCGATGCGATGCGATGCGATGCGATACGATACGATACGATACGATACGATACGATACGATACGATACGATACGATACGATACGATACGATACGATACGATACGATACGATACGATACGATACGATACGATACGATACGATACGATACGATACAATAAAACTTTATTGTCCCTGACCGAGAAATTAATTTTGCAGCATTTCATAATAAAATACAAGGCTAATCTATAATATAATTTTTAAATTATAGTTGCAATTGTGGTCGTCCTTTAACAAATAAACAATAAAAGAAACAAAATAAAACATACACACATGTTTATCGTTTAGATGTCGTACAGACATTGGAATGAAAGGGTCACGCTTTCTATTTGTTTTGGATATGATAGTTCTGAACCTTCTGAACGAGGGCAGAAGGATGTACTCGTTATTAGAATGTGTGTGTGGGTGTGTGTTGTCACTCATTAATTGTTTAGTGGCTTTACGGAGTACCTGTTTTTCGTACAAAACAGTGACAGAGGATTATTGGAAGCCGATTATTTTGCTACTAATATTTATAACGCGCTGCAGTGTATTCTTGTCTTTCTGACTGACGTTCCCAAACGGCGCGACGACACACGACACGACGGCGGCGTCTAAACAGCGCGTACGGTACTCCGCGAGAGGGAAAGTGCTTCACCACACCTCGGAGGTGCTCGGTGCTCACCCTGGCTACGGCACGCACATCGACCGCACCGATCGCATCTGAGCGACAGACGACGTCGTCGTTTATCGGTGCGACTAATCTGCCCGACCCTAATAGCTCCCGTGGGCGTCTCGATGGCCCCCCGAAACGTTTGTGCATCCGTCGCAATCTGTTCACGCATCCTTACCGGGTTTCGGCGGTGTGTTTGCGGGCAGAGACGGCGAGCGTAAATTAGGGGGTTCTCGGTAAATTAGGGGGTTCTCGATCAGTTAGCCCACCGCCCGTTGTGTGATGGCCGGTACTTTGTCCGGCCTGCCCCGCCTGATGCCCAGCCTTTGTCCAACCAGCGTGATGGTCCGCACGATAAGGTCCGTTGCGGACCAACCACGGTGACGCAGGGGAGACGAACTTGCGACTGCACGCGATGTGTGTTTACAGAGTACTTCGTCGTGTTTGGTTGAGACGACGATGAATCTATGGAAGACTACGGGAAGCATTCGAAAGGGACGCCAAGGGAGGACGGGGAAAGAAGTAGAGTTGGATTCGAGGAAGAAGGAAGAATGGAGAAAGCTATTATAGACTGTTGTGTTATACATATCGCTCACTCCCACAACGTATTGTACGTGAATGCACAACACCCGTTCTTCAGAAATACCACAAGGAGGAGGCCCGAACAGACGGGCTGCTTTGGGCGATCCAATAAATACGTAGTATTTACCGCGTTATATAAAAGTATATATAATTGGTTTAAATAAAAAAATCTAATTTGTTTAAATACACGTCGCGGAACTCCTTACCAAACTCAATAACAAGTTTTAACAAGATTTAACAAGACTGCCACCTACAGAATCAACTCTAGATGGCAGTTGGACAAGGAAGTCCTTTGGCTTATCGAGAGTTCAACCTATCTATCTATGTATACCCTGCCCTTCTTAGAAATGTGTCGATTTTATTTTTAAACATATTAACATTACTAGCACCTACACAATCAGCTGCTAATATGTTCCATTCGTTTTCTGTTCTTTGTGAAAATGAGAATTTTCTAATATCTAGTCTACACTGCTTCTTTGCTCATGTGACTCCATGTCTTCTAGTCCTTCTCCCTTCCTTAACCGAGAAAAAATATTTCCTTAACCAACACCACCGAACAACGGTAGCTGACTAGTTGTTTGATTCTGTCTAGGAGTACTTCCAGTATAACAGCAAAAACAAGACAAAACACAACAGACGGGTAGACAAAGACAGAACGACACAAACATATCATTATGTTCATTTTTAGACACGAGCATTCAGAGACCGCTGAACGTGCGCACAATATTAAATCTTTTTATCTGAATGATAAACTCGATAATCCGCACATTAAGAGTATCGGATTAGTACGTGAGATGTCTGATGTCCTCTGCCCGGAGTTGCAACATTATATTCCTTCTCATGTGCAATGCCTCCATGCCTGGATAGACAGATATCGTTCCTGCGGTCTCGGCATAGGAGTGTCTAACAGTCCCGCATTTAGGAAACACGGCTTTCACACGAAACAAAGCGAGCAAAGCAGGCCGTGATAACATTCTCCGCGGGCTGACACGAAGTATTTATGTAAAAAGGCAGTGCATCTTCACACGACCTTATCAGGAGCACCGACTGAACGCAAACACGGTCGCGAACAATCGGCTGGAACGTTCAGACACGTCACAGCGTAACGCCAGGGCAGGGACGGGCTGAATGTCGGCTCGTCTAATTATCTCCCCGTTCCCCCAGACGCCGTGACAGGGAGGCCGGGGAACATGCTACATAACGCAAGCAGGCGGTCGACTTGCCTCGGCTCACAGCAAGTTATGTCTTATGAAACTTATTTTGGTATTTTGTGGCCAAAATATCAAGTCAATATCCCATCTATAAACGGAAAACACCATCTAAAAACAACGACTATGTTAGGCACCCTCTATAGTGGGAGAAAGAGAACGAGGGGGGGGGGCGGTTACACATGAACAAAAAGTAGAAGTATGACATCAGAGACGGCACAAGTCTACCCTGGTCTAACCCGATCTACCCGACTGCGCGAAACAGAAGACTGACCAGAGAAGAATGACTTAGCCAAGGGATAAGTGAGTGAATGAGTCTGTGAGTGAGTGGGTGGGTGGCACGCACACATACACACACGCTCACACACAATACACGTACAGACACACACAAAAACGCGCGCACATTCACACACACACGCGCGCGCGCACATACTCACTCACTCACGCACGCGTACACACACACACACACACACACACACACACACACACACACAGGTCAGTGGGGCTGGGGGCGGTGACGTATTCCATACATCTCCTGGTAAACGTCTTTAATTGACGGGTCGGTCGTAATCCTATACGGCTGAAGCAGCGATACCTGCGAAGATTGCTTAGTGCAATCTGGAATTCCATCAAAATACTCCGAATTAGGCGTTATACCAGATACGTGCGGAATAAAGGCTTGTTAAGCCGATGTGTGGCCACTGATAAGACGATCAGCCAAACAATGACGCCATCAGATTAGGTGACTTTATGTTGCTGAGCTCTCGGCCCATGCACATGACGTTGTTTGTAGTCTGGAAATATGTGTTCTAAAATATTTTATTAGTTCTCCTCAATACAACATTCCAGACTGATTAGTAGGTCCAAATCCATAAAGACAGCGACTGGTCGACGAGTCTCGTCTGGAGGCGAAGACAGGTGGCGTGTTAGTTGTCCACGCGAAATGAGACGATGTATAGGGCCTTACGCGCCGTGACCGTAGACTGAAGATATATTTACCCCACACACACGCACGCACGCACGCGCGCGCGCACGCAAACACACACACACACACACACACACACACACACATTTAAGGAAGGGTTGTGCATCTTGTGAGATTGTTGGTGGGGATGGAGATAAGATTAACTTCCGATAATCTTTGATGCAATTAAAAGTTTTTTGTAGAGTCTGGGTGGTTATTTTTGGCAAGTCTTAAGATGTTTTTTTCTAAATTGGTTAATCCGACCTGTCGGTGTAGTGAGTCACAGTCAGCCACCTGGCTGAGCAGGATGCAATAATCCGTCTTCGTGTAATCGAATGCAGCACATTGACTGGGACTAGTCCGTTTTCGCAATTGCCGTGTCACGGTTGTAGAATTGTGCCGTTACTTAAAAAGCAAATCGCGGTATGACGCGTGACTTTCCCCAGACCTCCCGCGTCGAAACAGCGAGAAACCCATCTATTCGGCGGTGTACAGCGCCACACCCTTGAAAGGCGGCCAATCAATTACTTCTCCCCGCTCACGACGTGGCGACATTACTCAACTCGTGTATTCTAACAATACGTCGATGCATTCTTACGCGCCAGGGGGCGCTGCTCGCTACAGCGACCTCAGTGTCTGGGAATTACGTAGTCAACTACCGCCCCTGGGTTAGAAAGATGTTTTAAGTTGAAAGTAGATATTCTTGTTCAGGTTATGTGTGTCATGTGTAAGTGACGCACGTGGAGCTGTTGTGAACCATGCGTAGGGCGGAATACTTGTAGGGCTCAGTTCAAGGACTTTTATCGTCTCCCGACAACTTTGTGGAAACGATACCATTAATTGTCGGTAATAAAATGATAAAACACACATCACGTCCACATATCTGTAACTGTTGCACACTATTTTTACTAGGATCTCAGTGTGCCCGCCTCTCACACCTGCACACACGCCCGCCCGCACGCATACACAAACGCACTCACACTTACCCATTAACACAAGCGTACGCGCGCCATTATACCTACATATACATGCGAACACGCACAGGCAAGCCTACCCGTACACTATGCACACACGCACGCACGCGCACGCACGCACGCACGCACACACACTGTCTACGGTTTAAATCGGACACTATTCTAAGTTCTTGCAAAGTAACATAATGTTATCAATTCCTTTCCACGTAGCGGAATCTTCTGGGTGACTGACCGCCAGGCCGAGAGAGTGGACTGACCGCCAAGCCGGGAGAATGGACATCGGTTTCACCCATGTCTGTTTGAGATGGATATTATTTTTTCTTAGAGTGTAAAAGAATCACACAAGCGCACGACGTCGTGATAAATAGGACACTTAAATAACCGGTCTATCTTTGTGCGAGTGGCACCTGTGACAACATTGGCGAGTAGACGGACGTTGTTGGGCATGCTTGAGGCGCGGCCATTGCAAACAACGGGCGGCAATGTGACGATAATCCTCTGCTCGAGTGCTTGCCCGTTGTCCACTTCTACGGGTAGTTTCGTTCATGGTCAACTCCCAACGTGGTGTAATATTATTATTGTTTGGGAGAGAAACGGTTGAAGGAGCCGTGTGGTTATTTACATAATGTTCCAGGATTTGTTTCCTGCACGCGGTAGAAGAGCAGTGTAGATGTTGTATCCACTATTTCCGTGTGAACTCAACGTTCCAGTGAAAGGAACCCATCTTACTCTGTCAATAATACCCACAGACACGAAGTATCTACAGATGCGTTGTCAGCGCTGACTCGAATACTACCGAAGTATCTACAGATGTGTTGTCAGCGCTGGCTCGAATACTACCGAAGTATCTACAGATGTGTTGTCACCGCTGACTCGAATACTACCGAAGTATCTACGGATGTGTTGTCAGCAACTTGACTAAACTAACACAGACACATGCACGAGGACTCCGCTGGCGGGACATTCTAAATCGGACCATTCTTACGGTTGAGCGACGAATGGAGCCAGCTAGTCCAAGTTCAAATAATATTGCTCATCTAAGCTGCACACATACTGTTGGCTGTATCCTGGTGATTACGGTGGCTTCAGAGTCGAGTGACTGACACAGAACACATATACTTGTAACCTGCACACGCCAAGTTGACACTGCACCAGCTCTCAAACAACTTAGCTTTTTAAAAGTAGATGACATCCTTAAATTACAACAATTACAATTTTTCTATAAAGATCTACACACTGACTTACCTTGCTATTTACAAAATTGGAAGTTTGTGTTTAAACAGGAGGTACATGGTCAAGACACAAGAGGTAAAAATAAAATATACACTTATCAAATTAAACATGATTTTGCAAAGAAATGTCTCAGACATAATTTGCCACTATTATTAAATAATCTTCCTGAAATAGTGACAGAAAAACTTATGTCACATAGTACACACGGATTTGTAAAGTATGTTAAACTGCATTTCTTACAAAGTTATGAAGTAACATGCACTAAACTGGTATGCCGTATGCAAAATTAAGAATCTAAAACCACCTATAAACTTCATTCAGTATTTATATTTAAAACAGTGCGTTGAGATACAATAATCATGTCAGCTGCGCGTATGCATCTTCATATTATGTTTTGTTTGTTTGGGGTTTTGTTTTGGGGGGAAGGTTTCTTGAAGAATTTGTTCTAGATGAAGAAATTATTCTGTACATTAAATTTCCTGAAAGGTGGCTCCTCCGTAGCGACTAGCCCGGTCTGAGAGGAGTCTCCTGACCCTAGGTTGTATTGTTAATTATACGCATTATTACCATTTTGCTGTGATTTTTATGTTTATATTGCTTTGAGTATTTTTTGACATGAATAACGTGTGTATTGTTTTGAAATAATGGTCAAATAAAACAAATTCTTCTTCTTGTTCTCCTGTGTCTGTCAGCCACGTGACCGTTGACGTGACACACATGACTACAGCGACTGCAACTGGTGCCGTGAATCAGGGATGATGTTGTCATTGCTGTACACACGGTTGTGACAACTCCAACTACTACGTTGAAAACAGCAGCAACATCAGCAGCCTCAGAAAAACAAACGAAGACGTCACGGGGGGAGATACTACAGAAGAGGTAAAAAGAACAAGTTGAGGAAGAAAAGGAGTGATTAGATGGAATAATTAGAAGACCAAAACGAAAGACGTAGAAGAGGAGGCATGAGTAGAAGAATGAGACGTTGAGGATGATAAAGAAGGAGAAAACTAGAGGGAAAAGTAAGACATGTGTGAAAAGAGACGACAAAAATAAGGAGAATTTGAAGAGAAAGAAGGAATAAAAGTAGAAACTAAGGTGAAGAAGATGGCTACGAAACAAAAGAGGAGGAGGAGGAGAAAGATATGAAAACGTAGAAGACGACAAGAACAGGAGTTGTAGGAGAAACAGAAGGAAGAGAAGAAAACAATTATGGAGACGATGTAGAAGGGTGAAGAGGACACGAGCATCCGAGCGTGGTGACAGGTGAATTACTAATATAATATTGATCAGTTATTTTAATGTGAACATTCACCGAAACAAACTCCATAACACAGCATTTAGCGAACGCTGAATGAAACGAAAAACAATAGTGTGGACGTGGTCACATACAGCTCGGGGCAGTGACAAAACAGGGCTTTGTTCTCTCCTATTATTACGCTACTGTTTGTCATCGAGTGGGTAGCCAGCGGCAAAATGGCGACGAGGTGTGTCGGTCCATCGTTGGCCAGGTGAACAGATGATGTATCACTCAAATTACTCCGTTCCAGGTGATTTGGTTTCAGATTGCCCCCCGAACAGGTGACAGTCGGGGAGGTTGGACACAATATTGGATTGTTGTTAATCTTTCATCCCTAATCACGCAGTCGTTGGGAAACTACTGATGTGATCGATGGGAATCTCTCTCTCTCTCTCTCTCTCTCTCCCTCCGCCTCCGCCACCGCCTCCGCCTCCGCCACCGCCTCCGCCTCCGCCTCCGCCTCCGCCTCCGCCTCCGCCTCCGCCTCCGCCTCCGCCTCCGCCTCCGCCTCCGCCTCCGCCTCCGCCTCCGCCTCCGCCTCCGCCTCCGCCTCCGCCTCCGCCTCCGCCTCCGCCTCCGCCTCCGCCTCCGCCTCCGCCTCCGCCTCCGCCTCCGCCTCCGCCTCCGCCTCCGCCTCCGCCTCCGCCTCCGCCTCCGCCTCCGCCTCTCTTTCGTTTTTCTGGTACAGCGTCTGTGCATGGCTTGTCTTGCAACGTGACCAACCCACGTCAGCTTCCGTTTCTTGATTTGAGGGTCGAATGGTATGTTTAATTCTGTTACAGACTTCTTTGGTGACAAATACGACCCTTGTATGAGATGCGCAGGATTCTGTGACAGCTCTTCGACGCCGTGGCCTGAATTCATCTTAGCAGATCTTCTTGGACCATAATGGTGCAAGCCGCTTATAATATTGTCAGCCCTGTTGTTATCTGTGAAATCATCAACAGCACTTTACGTACGCACCCCTGCTAGATACTGCGTCATGCTTCTGTCCATTTGCTTTCGTTTGAGGACTTACAGACGATCGCTAGACTTACTCGTCAAGGTAACACAGTTCCGGCTCGGGAACGATAGTCCCATTTGAAGCGATGAATGACATTTCGGACATAATTTATTCAAGACGACCGACAATTGTTTGGAGCGTGTGCAAAACTGCCTC